>CAWUFW010006061.1:650000-1220008 GCA_963921515.1 Calotriton arnoldi
AAGCATTGTGTCGGATATGAAAAAGGCATTGTGTCAGATATGAAAGAAGCATTGTGTTGGATATGAAAGAAGCATTGTGTCAGGTCTGGAAGAAGCATTGTGTCGGATATGAAAGAAGCATTGTGTCTGGTATTAAAGATGCATTGTGTCGGATATGAAAGAAGCATTGTGTCAGGTATGAAAGAAGCATTGTGCCGGATATGAAAGAAGCATTGTGTCAGATATGAAAGAAGCATTGTGTCCAGTATGAAAGAAGCATTGTGTCAGATATGAAAGAAGCATTGTGTCCAGTATGAAAGAAGCATTGTGTCAGGTCTGAAAGGAGCATTGTGTCGGGTATGAAAGAAGCATTGTGTCAGGTATGAAAGAAGCATTGTGTCGGATATGAAAGAAGCATTTTGTCGGGAATGAAAGAAGCATTGTCTCAGATATGAAGGAAGCATTGTGCCGGATATGAAAGAAGCATTGTGTCAGATATGAAAGAAGCACTGTGTCAGATATGAAAGCAGCATTGTGCCAGATATGAAAGAAGCATTGTCTCGTGTATGAAAGAAGCATTGTGTCGGGTATGAAAAAAGCATTGTGTCAGATATGAAAGAAGCATTGTGTCAGGTATGAAAGAAGCATTGTGTCAGGTATGAAAGAAGCATTGTGTCAGGTATGAAAGAAGCATTGTGCCGGATATGAAAGAATCGTTGTGTCCGATATGAAAGAAGCATTGTGCCAGATATGAAAGAAGCATTGTGCCAAATGTGAAAGAAGCATTGTGCCAGATATGAAAGAAGCATTGTGCTGTATATAAAAGCAGCATTGTGCCAGATATGAAAGAAGCATTGTGTCAGGTATGAAAGAAGCATTGTGTCAGGTATGAAAGAAGCATTGTGTCAGGTATAAAAGAAGCATTGTGCCAATTATGAAAGAAGCATTGTGCCAGATTTGAAAGAAGCATTGTGCCGGATATGAAAGAAGCATTTATCGGATATGAAAGAAGCATTGTGTCGGATATGAAAGAAGCATTGTGTCAGATATGAAAGAAGCATTGTGTCAGATATGAAAGAAGCATTGTGTCAGATATGAAAGAGGCATTCTGTCAGATATGAAAGGGACATTGTGTCAGATATGAAAGAGACATTGTGTCAGATATGAAAGAAGCATTGTACCAGGTATGAAAGAAGGATTGTGCCAGTTATAAAAGAGACATTGTGTCAGATATGAAAGAAGCATTGTGTCAGATATGAAAGAAGCATTGTGTCACATATGAAAGAAGCATTGTGTCAGATATGAAAGAAGCATTGTGCCAGATATGAAAGAAGCATTGTGTCGGATATGAAAAAGGCATTGTGTCAGATATGAAAGAAGCATTGTGCCAATTATGAAAGAAGCATTGTGCCAGATTTGAAAGAAGCATTGTGTCAAATATGAAAGAAGCATTGTGTCGGATATGAAAGAAGCATTGTGTCGGATATGAAAAAGGCATTGTGTCAGATATGAAAGAAGCATTGTGTCCAGTATGAAAGAAGCATTGTGTCCAGTATGAAAGAAGCATTGTGTCGGATATGAAAGAAGCATTGTGCCGGATATGAAAGAAGCATTGTGCCAGATATGAGAGAAGCATTGTGTCAGGTATGAAAGAAGCATTGTGTCAGATATGAGAGAAGCATTGTGTCAGATATGAGAGAAGCATTGTGTCAGATATGAGAGAAGCATTGTGTCAGGTATGAAAGAAGCATTGTGTCAGATATGAAAGAAGCATTGCGTCAGATATGAAAGAAGCATTGTGCCGGATATGAAAGAAGCATTGTGCCAGATATGAGAGAAGCATTGTGTCAGGTATGAAAGAAGCATTGTGTCAGATATGAGAGAAGCATTGTGTCAGATATGAGAGAAGCATTGTGTCAGGTATGAAAGAAGCATTGTGTCAGATATGAAAGAAGCATTGCGTCAGATATGAAAGAAGCATTGTGTCAGATATGCTACAGGCACGCCGAAACTGCACCCAAATTGCTGTGTAACGATTTACATGTCGACCTTATTAGATCTCTATATAAGGCGCTGAAAAACACACAGCTATGCCTCCTGATGAAATGTGATCAGCAGCCTGCAAATATTATGAAAATTGTTACAAAGTATGAAACCTTTAAAATGCAAATTAAAATGTTTAAAAAATAAATTTAAAAAAGCATTACTTCAGGAAAAGTAGTACGTTTTAAGGAGTTTCTCTTTAAAGGTTGGTATGCGATACCGATAACTCACTACATATCTCAATAACAAGTATATTACATTACATTTGTTAATAATTAACAAAGTCATTTAAACATATTTTTTGTTATTATTTACAGAATTATTGCTAGGTTTCAAGACTAGTTGCATTTTATTTAGTTTCTATCTCATTAGATGTCACTAATGTGTGCCACCAGGAACTTTAGCAGTAATCAGTACACAAAACACTAATTATTATTATTATTGTTATTATCATTGTTGTTGTTTATTGTTGTTGCTGTTAAGGTTGTAATTATTATTATTGCACATAAAATGGTGACTAGAAGGTTACATTCAAAGACTGACTATCCTAAAAAGAAATAGGGAATATTTTCAGCACACTCGCACTTCTGAAAGGCACTTAGGTCTGGGTGCGAGTTAATGATTTGGCAGCCAAACATTTTATGAAACCGTACCTCCCTTACCCCTCTTTTCAGGCGCTTTACGATGGGGCTCCAATAGATGACATCTACAAGCTGACAGACATTGACAAGTGGTTCCTGTACAAAATGCGTGGCATTGTGAACATGGAGAAGACACTGAAGGAAAGCAAGAGGTAAGAACACTCTTGGTGGGAGCTCTGGCCCCTCGCTTTCTCGTTTAAGCAAACACGAAGAGATGCTGGCTCCGCAGTGACGTGCAAAACTTGTTCTTGCTTTAGGTGTCACGCGATTATGACTCTTAAACTGAATCCAGATATAAGTTGCTCATTTGGGATTCCAACATTTTGATTGCTATCCGGATCTCAGCCAGACATTTGTCAACAAAGTACCACAGAACTTTGCACCTGACTTTAAGGTGCCACCACTTTAGAAACTGGTGTCAGGGACAACTAGAACCTAAACTTCCATCATTTTGAGCCCCGCACTAAGCCTGGTAATATTATTTAGCATTCTCCCGTTGTGGATCACACCCTTTAGCTAAACACTAGCACTATTCAAGGTTTCACCATTTCATATCTTACCGTAGAGTAAGAGGGGATCCAATTTTTTTTTGTCCCAATGGATCCTACCTAATGCAAGATATAATCATCATGAGTGCATGGGAGATTCCCCTTTACTTTGATTATGAAAAGTGACTTTACTTGAAAGACAGCGTGAGGACCACAGCCTCTGCCCGCATGTCTCACAGGCGAGAGCCACTATCTGGTCCCCATTGGCGGAAACAGGGCAATTTTACAGCTTATGCTTCTCCCGCCTTCTCTTCTACTTTTTATCTTCATCCTTATCTCTGCTGTTTCTCCGTTTCTCTTTTCTATCCGACTTCTCAGACTTTACTCCTTGCATCTACTTTAAACGCCCCCTCTGACTCTCTCCAGAAAACGCTCTGTCGGTCATCCTTGCTGTCACACTACCGAGCACTTGCACAGTCTCCGCGCTTTCCTTTGTCCAGACCTATTCTGCCTGCTGAGTGACTTGCCATTTTCACCCTCTTGGTTTAATTCCGCCATAATTCTGGAATAAATCACAGCTGTTTTTAGCGACTCCATCGTGAAATGAACTAGGACCTTAGACGTTAATTTAAATCCGAGGATAGATATCTGCCTCCTTTGTTTGCCGACGCGAACGTTGCTGTATTAATTTAAGAGTCTGTACAGGAGAAGGGTCAAAAATCTCTGGACAAAGACGCTCGCCCCAGTCTATCGGTATTACATGGTCGAGCACTACCGCTACTTACCAGGCGAGGGCAGTGCAAGCTCGCGGTACGGTGAGAGGGAGCCCATCACAGTTCACCCTCAACTCGATTTATACTCCAAGCGACCGACTCGGTTTGGTGCTTAAAGACGACTCGATGTGAAATGTACTCGTTAGAAGACTCATTGGTATGGATTAGACGTTTACTCTCAAAATTACTTGTACCAAGACGAACTGTCTTAGAAAAATTTAGCTCACCAAAATTTCACACACATTTGAGTTTTAATATTATTTTAATTTACTACTTATTTAAGGGCAGATTGCATTTTGTAGTATGCAAAATAATACTACAGAAGTCACGGAGGCCACTGGCTGTAGGTTTGTAAATAGAATTTTGTAGTACAATAAGCCCCGCACTCCGCCCCACTCCCACTTATATGCAACATTCCCCATACTGTATTCCTTATCATGACAAAGCCAACGTACACGCTTGTCTTGTGGTGGTCATTTGTTGGCCACAGTTTATTAGGAATACAAGGACTACATGTATATACTTTGCATACTTTGCATGTCGTGTCATAAAAACTTCCTTGGCGAACGATCATAATTGCGTTGTGCCTCATATGCATATCATCATACATCATGTCTGCCATAAGTCATATATACATTGTCCCCATAGCACCATAGACTGATAGTTCGTTGTTAGTTTCTTTGCAGGCTTGTATTGTCTCTTGGCCCTTCTGGGTCGTTTCTTTGGTTGGTTGGGTTTGCGCTTTTTTTGCGCGGGGAGGGAGTAGCTTCTTTCCCGGAGTTAGGCCACAACTCGCTACCTTGTCCGACTCTTGTTGTGCCCTGCCATCCGGCGGGGGCTGGGCTGCGAGCGCCGTCTCCGTTTGCTACCCCCCCTTTTTGGGAGGCCAACTCACCCAGCCATGAGGCATCCCAAAGTGAGTGGTCCTACACACCGCCCTTATGCCAACTCACCTAGCCGTGAGGCATCCCAAGGTGAGTGGTCCTAATCCGGCACACCGCCCTCCGGTGTGCCTCCGACCAACCATTATCCGCGTAGTTCTTCGCCAAGCCTTGCCTGTTCCTCAGCCCTGCGACATTGCTGTTCCTTCGGTGTGGGTGGGTGGGACAAAAACTTCCGTCGCCATTGCTGCTCCCCCGCTCCGTGAAGATAGGAGCTTACTTGGGGGAGCAGTGCTTATATCCCCCCCACTTGCTTTCCCGCCTAGGTAGGCGCTTTCCCCTATTGGGGGGTTTGTATCCCGCCCGGGCCCCCATTGGCCGGGGGGGCCGGCGCCTCTCCGGCGGCCGCCGTGGGGGGGGGGGGGCACGGGTGTTTTTCCCGCTCTTCGGCGCTTCTGCAAGCCACAAACCGGTTCTGTCCGGGGGCACGGCGTTAGTTATGGCGCCGGCTCTCTAGGACCCCTTTGGGGTCAGCCTCTGCAATTGCAGTAATACAAAATGCTATTCACAAACCGAAGGCTGGAATCCTCAATGTCTCCTATGTTTTCTGTACTGAGATCTCTGCCAAAGTGGCACAGGTTTAGAGAGAGAGTCTTGTCTTCGTCTGCCAGATGCCTTCTGACAGTGATGAGTTTTTGGATACCGAGGCAGTAGCCTCATTACTCCACATTCATTTAGAGTTTTTTAGTTGATGTTTCGGTTTTCTTATTGATGTGTGACACTTTGTCACAGTTGAAGTTGAATCAGCGCTGTGATGGGCCGCGTGTAGCGGTCAAATGGGTTTGCAGAAATGTCAGCAAGTTTTATTGCAGAGTCTTATTTTTGTCTGTCAAATGTCTTCTGGCAGTGATGAGTTTTGGATGCTTGCCGAGGCTGTAGCCTTCTGACAGGGATGAGTTTTGGATGCCTGCCGAGGCTGTTGCCTTCTGACAGTGATGAGCTTTGGATGCCTGCCGAGGCTGTAGCCTTCTGGCAGTGATGAGTTTTGGATGCCGAGTCGCTGTTTCGGTTTCACAAGGTTAGCGCTGTGATGGGCCGCGGGTAGCGGTCAAACGGGTTTACGGAAATGTCAGCAAGTTTCCTGATCAGTGGGTTTTCTTTTTGATCCAATCCTTTGTAGAATGTCTTGTTGAGTTTGCGGAGATGGTCGTCCAACATCTCAACGCCTAGGTCTCTGTGGAGGTCTGCTGTTCTTGTGAAGATGGGAGCACCTGCTGCAATCCGTAAGGCCTTAGGTCCTTTCGATACTGCGGGTGGCAGCCACTCCAAACTGGTGAAGCGTATGTCATTGTTGGTCGAATTATTGCGGTGATTGCCCGCACCTTGCTCTGCATAGGCATTGACTTGGTCCTCAGGAGTGGGTACAATGCGACCAGTTTTGTTGTTGCTTTCTGGCAAGTCTTCTCTATGTGGTTTCTCCAGCTGAGTTTGGAGTCCAGAGTCACCCCCAGGTAGGAGCTGCTGCTTTCCCATTTGATCTCCTCTCCATTGAGGAGGATCTGGGGATGCTTCCTGTTCAGCTTTTTGATGAATAATGTTGCTGTGGTTTTGCTTGTGTTCAGGGTTATCTGCCAGTCGCTGTACCATTCGGAGAGTCTGCTGAGCAATGTCTCAAGGTTTTTAGCCACTTCCTTGTCGCTGAAGGATTGGGAGAGGACTGCAACATCGTCGGTGTAAAGAGCAAGATCTGTCTTCTTTAAGTCCGTGGGGATATCGTTTGTGAATATATTAAAGAGGAATGGTCCAAGAATTTATCCCTGAGGCACTCCAGCAAGGATGGGGCGTGATGTTGAGCATTCCTCCCGTACCACCACGTGAAAGGTCCGTTCTGACAAGTAGCTAGACAGCAGCTTAACCAGGTAGCTTGGAAACTTGAGCTTGATAAGCTTGTAAAGCAGTCCCTTGTGCCATCCTCGGTCGAATGCTTTGGCTACATCCAGGAAGACTACTCCAGTAGACTTGTTGATGTTGAATCCATGGCTAATGATGTCCACAACTCTGAGAAGTTGGTGATTTGTTGAGTTGTCTTTCCGGAACCCAAACTGTTCTTTGGCGAGGAGGTTTTCGCTTGCCGCAAAGTCCATGAGACGGGCGAGGATAACTTTCTCGAAGAGCTTCGATAGGCCAGATAGCAGACTTATGGGGTGGTAGTTTGCAGGATCTCGTAGTGGTTTCTCAGCCTTAGGGAGAACAACGACTCTTGCTTCTTTCCAGGCGTTAGGGAAGTACTGGTGCTGCATACATGCATTGAAGATCTCAGCAAGATGATCCACTGTGGCATCTGGGAGCATCTTGATGGCTTGGTTGGCTATTCTGTCCTTTCCTGGAGCCTTGCCGTTTTTCAGTGTCTTTGCCAGGGCCAGTACTTTGTCAGTTGAGCATTCCTCAATGGTTGCAGCCTCTGTTTCTGGTGGGTGCTCCAGGTGGTGCTTAGCGACTTCTTGCTCGACTTCTGCTGCCAGTTTGCTTGCCTGGTTAGGCCTGAAGGATGCCTCCAGCTTGTCAGCAAAGACCTTAGCCTTGTCCCTGTTGCTGCATGCCAGGTGAGTCTTTCCTTGTATCAGTGGGTTTGGTTCCTTCTTCCCAGTCAAGCGTCGGGTCATTCTCCAGAGAGAGTTGTCAGAGTCCTTCAAGTTAGCTGTAGCTGCTTCCCATTTTTCACCTCTGTGCTGGCTTATTTGCATCTTCAGCTGTCTTGCCAGCTCGTTGGTCTTTGCCACTGTCAACGCACAGTACCTATATATATGTTTTGTTGTAAATATGGGAGGGACAAAGGGGAGTGGCCCTAAAAGTGTCAAAACAGGCTCTAATGTACTTCTGAGCAGGCTTGGAGTCAGTCAAACATCACATATCAAACATCACATATGGCCACTCACAGGTACTGCAGGACACTTCCCTGGAAAACAACTGAGATAGCGAAATAAAATAGTAACTGCATTTCCCAGAATGCATCATCACATGCAAGATGGGCCACAGTATAAAAGTTGACATAGAGAAATGTATTGCTAACCATGAGAAACACCTTCTGGTCGAATAACATTGGTTATTGTTGGAAATGCAATAATATTATTTGCTGATCTTTGCTTCTGGAGTGCAGCAGATTTTGTTGAAAGAGTATATATATATATATGAAAAAAAAGAGAAGCAGAGAACTCTGGGTAGTTCTCAAGTTTAGGTGGAAAGCAGCTCCTGTATAGAGCACTCTCAACACCAGCGACACTCTAAATTTGCTCACCTCAAATGTCTGCTTTTCTATCAAAGTCTTTAAGCATAGGATTAGCAAAGTGCCATCCACACAGAGATAGAAAGGGACCAAAGCCTTTTATCACTCCAGGTAAAAGGGAAATGGCATTTTACAGCTTTTACTTCTCCGGTTCTCGCAGCGCTATGGTCAATTCCACCTCTCGTGTGGGTGCAGAATATATATCACCAATTTGGAAAACGAAAGATAGCCAGTCCAGGGTGTAAGAACAATACTTGTTTCATTGTGCAATCGAACCCAACTTGATTGCACAATAAAACAAGTATTGCCGTTACACCCTGGAGTGCCCTTCTTTGGTTTTTCCAAATGTGTGATATATATATATATATTCTTTTTTTCCACTCTCTGGGGGCAATTTAGTTAGTGGGGCGACACTCCTCTGCCTTAACCGAGGAGCCGCCCCTGGATCTCCACCTACAATTGCAGTTATTAATGGTAACTTTCCACTCGTAAATCCTCTTGTAGGAGGCTCCACCCCTAATATTAGGAGGTGAAGTCATGTAAGTTTATGCATAGCTGTGAATCTACACTTGGAAAAAATGGTGAATAGCAAAGACATGTAGAGTTACACTTCAGTACTGTATGTGAGTAAATATACATGTTACGTTTGTGAATAGGCCCCTAAATCCATAAAGGATTATTACATAAAGTAGGTCAAAACATGTTGATGGGGTACATTTACTGCCAAGAGGGACATTTGAAATTGGTAGTGAACGGATACAGTCACAAAAATCAATAGATAATTGGTAAGCAGAGGTTAAAAACACTTATGAACAAACTTCAAGTGTTTCTTGTGGCTAAAGGGTTTCTCATAACACCCTATTTCACTCTTCCATTTGAGGCTCTAGTGCGCCATAATTAAATCTATTAGTCATTTTAAAACCATGGGTTTTTCATACCCAAGAGAGTCCCCCTGTATCTCTTCCATTTCCACCGTCCCTGCTCATATAGCTTTTACATTAATAAGTTATTTTAAAAGTAAACATGAGTTTAAGGAGTGAGAGTGATAGTTCTGCCTATCCAGACTCTACTGCCCTGAGTTTATTTCTCACTTGGGTCCAGTTCTCCCATTCATTCCACACTCCTTATCCTGTAAATTAATTTGTTCTTCATTTGATGCATGTATCGAGCATGAGTCATTCTGGAGGGTGTGATACAAGGATTCATTGCCAGAATATCGCCTGACATAAATATTGTGACCCAAGTATCAGCTACAAAAATATCGACCCATATGAGTTAATAATTCAAAATCTACACCCAATGGGATGGCTTGTTTATAAACAATATTTAGGACGCAATATTCATGCCAGACAACACTTCTATATGAAATATTCTGGCATGCAATCCTGCTGACCAATGTGTGTAACCGCTAAGTCTCATTTTTGAACTGTCGTCATACAATAGGAGCCAAACATGGTTATGTACAACAGCGCTAAAATTACTTCCTTCTGAGATTGGTGAAAGGATAAATGAACTAAAATTAAGTTGGGCAATGGTATCACTTGCATAATTGGTTACTGAATAACAATGATGCTCCAAGTCTGTGAGAAAAAGTGGTGCTTCAAAATAAATTATTATATTTTAGATGCACCTAACTTGCATACAAACGTATCTAGCATAAGTGGCGGGAAAGTGCACCAGTCAGATTTTTTTAGAGGAAGTGTGTAGGATGTGGCAACATGTAGCATTCCTACTGAAATATAAATTTTACAGGGAAGTAGTCTGTACTAAGAAACAAATGACAACCCATCATATCCTCATTTTGTATATGCCTAATGTACACATAGCTACCACTATGAACTTGTGAGGTAATAGAAATATTTATTAGTGAGCATCTTGGTGAGAGTCTGTGTGTTAAAGAACTGGGACCAGTAACAAATTCAATATCAATCAATAATGTCACTTATAAAGCGCACTACATACCCGCGAGGGTCTCAAGGCGCTGGGGGAAGAGGGGGGTGGTGCTGCTACTGATCGAAGAGCCAGGTCTTGAGGAGTCTTCTGAAGGCCAGTAGGTCTTGGGTCTGTCGGAGGTTGGTGGGGAGGGTGTTCCAGGTCTTGGCGGCGAGGTGGGAGAAGGATCTGCCGCCGGCGGTCGTTTTCCGGATGCGGGGGACTGTGGCGAGGCTGGTCGAGCGGAGCTGGCGGGTGGGGGTGTAGAAGCTGAGTCGTCTGTTGAGGTAGGCTGGTCCGGAGTTGTGGAGTGCTTTGTGTGCGTGGGTGAGGAGCTTGAAGGTTATCCTCTTGTTGACAGGGAGCCAGTGCAGGTCTCTCAGGTGGGGTGTGATGTGGCTGCGTCGGGGGATGTCGAGGATAAGACGTGCAGAGGCGTTCTGGATGCGTTGCAGCAGTCTCAGGAGCTTAGCCGTCGTTCCTGCGTAGAGGGCGTTTCCGTAGTCCAGCCTGCTGGTGACGAGGGCCTGGGTGACTGTTTTTCTTGTTTCGGTGGGGATCCACTTGAAGATCCTGCGGAGCATTCGGAGGATGTTGAAGCAGGATGCGGAAATGGCGTTGACCTGCTTAGTCATGGAGAGGGTGGGGTCGAGGATGACCCCTAGGTTGCGTACGTGGTCGGTGGGTGGCGGGGCTGTTCCCAGTGATGTTGGCCACCAGGAGTCGTCCCAGGCTGAAGGGTTGGAACCAAGGATGAGGACCTCCGTCTTGTCCGAGTTCAGCTTCAGGCGGCTGGTCCTCATCCATTCGGCGACGGCCTTCATTCCTTCGTGGAGGTGGGCTTTGGCGGTGTGAGGGTCTTTGGTGAGGGAGAGGATCAGCTGGGTGTCGTCGGCGTAGGAGATGATGTTGAGGTTGTGCTGTCGGGCGACGTGGGCGAGGGGTGCCATGTAGATGTTGAACAGCGTTGGGCTGAGGGAGGAGCCTTGGGGTACGCCGCAGATGATCTTGGTGGCCTTGGATCGGAAGGGGCGAGGCGGACGCTTTGTGTTCTGCCGGAAAGGAAGGATGTGGTCCAGTCCAGGGCCTTCTCTTGGATCCCGGCGTCGTGAAGGCGTGTTCGTAGTGTGTGGTGGCAGACCGTGTCGAAGGCGGCTGATAGGTCCAGGAGGATGAGGGCTGCTGTTTCTCCGTTGTCTAGCAGGGTCCTGATGTCATCGGTGGCGGCGATGAGGGCGGTTTCGGTGCTATGGTTGCTGCGGAAGCCGGACTGGGAAGGGTCCAGGATGTTGTTCTCCTCGAGGTAGCGGGTCAGTTGTTTGTTGACGATTTTCTCGGTGACCTTCGCGGGGAACGGGAGCAGAGAGATGGGTCGGAAGTTCTTGAGGTCCTTGGGGTCTGCCTTGGGTTTCTTGAGTAAGGCGGTGATCTCGGCGTGCTTCCAGCTTTCCGGGAAGGTTGCTGTCTCGAAGGAGATGTTGATTATTTTCCGGAGATGGGGCGCGATGGCTGTACTGGCTTTGTTGAAGATGTGGTGAGGGCACGGGTCTAGCGGTGAACCGGAGTGGATGGTGTTCATGATCTCGCTGGTGTCCTCGTCGTTGATGTTGGTCCAGGAGAGCAGGCGGTTGGTGGTTGTGGGGGCAGTGGTCTCGGTGGTTGCCGGGGCGGTCGTGGTATTGAAGCTGTCGTGGATGTCGGCGATTTTGCGGTGGAAGAAGGTGGCCAGTGAGTCGCACAGGTCTCGCGACGGCTGGATGTCGTTGGTGTTGGAGCTGGGGTTGGAGAGTTCCTTCACGATGTTGAAGAGCTCTTTGCTGTTGTGTGCGTTGTTGTCTAGGCGGTCTTTGAGTGAGGCCCTTTTGGCGGATCTGATGAGGTGATGGTGACTGCGGGTGGCGCTCTTGTGGGCGGCGTAGCTGTCCGCTGTCCGTTCGTGGAGCCAGATCTTCTCCAGTTTTCGGCATGTTCGTTTGGAGGCCTGGAGGTCTTCGGTGAACCAGGTGGCTTTCTTGCTGGTGTGGCTGTTGGGCGGATTCTTGAGCGGGGCGAGGGTGTTGGCGCAGTCGTCGATCCACTGTCTGAGGTTGCGGGTGGCGGTGTCGGGTTCGGCGGGTGAGCTCAGGGCGAGGGTTGTGGTTAGCTGGTCTTCCGTGACTCTGCTCCAGCAGCGGCGAGGCATTTGTTCGGTGCGGTGGTGCGTGTTGGGCTTCCTGTAGGTGAAGTGGATGCAGTGGTGGTCAGTCCAGTGGGGTTCGGAGGTGTGGTTGAAGGAGACGTGTGGGCTTGCGGAAAAGATGGAGTCTAGCGTGTGGCCGGCGGCGTGGGTGGGTGTAGTCACGAGCTGTCTGAGTCCGAGGGTGGCGAGGTTGTCGATCAGGGTGGTGGAGTTGGTGTCCTTGTTGTTCTCGAGGTGGAAGTTCAGGTCCCCGAGGAGGATGTAGTCCGTGGAGGCGATGGCGTGTGTGCTGACGAAGTCAGCGATGGAATCGCTGAACTGTGGTCGGGAGTCCGGGGGTCTGTAGATGAGGGTTCCTCTGAGGGTGGTGTTGGGATCGGTGTGGATCTGGAAGTGCATGTGTTCGGCGGTGCTGAGGGTGTCGTCGGTGTTGGTTGAGACTCTGAGGGTGTTCCTGTGGACGATGGCGATGCCTCCTCCGACTCCGTTGGTGCGGTCCCTGCGGGTGATCTTGTATCCGTCCGGGATGGCAATGGCGATGTCGGGAGCTGAAGCGGGATTCAGCCAGGTCTCCGTCAGGAATGCGACGTCTGGGGAGTTGAGTCGAGAAGGTCCCAGAGTTCGATGGCGTGTTTGCGGGCAGAGCGGGTGTTGAGGAGGATGCATCTGAGGTAGTTGGGTTCTTTCCTGGGCGGTGGTTTGGCGGGGCGGGTGCTGGCGAAGCTGCAGTTCCGGCAGGTGAAGGGCCCTTGGGTGCGCTTCGGGGTGGCCTGGTAGCAGGCGTGATCTTTTCCGGGGTTGAGTGCGTGGAGGGTGCTGGCGTCGTATCGGCGTCTGTTGATGTGGCGGGCGCAGGGGATGCCCGGACCAGGGGGTCTGGCGCTGGGCGCGGTCACGGCGCGGACGGGCGCAGACGGGCTTGCCTTAGGCGCGCCTTTGGCGCGCCAGCGGCGCAGCCGCGCAGCGGCCGCCATAAATGGGGAGGTGGGAGGGAGGAGCAGGGAATGGGGCAGCAAATGGGCAGTGAGGGGGCAGGGCCGCAGGGGTGCAGCGGCGGGAAACAGGCACAGAAGGGAAAACGAGCACAATCAGGGCATCAAGGGGGCACAGAAAGGAAAAACGAGCACAATCAGGGGCAGCAAGGGGGCACAGAAAGGAAAAAACGAGCACAATCAGGGGCAGCAAGGGGGCACAGAAAGGAAAAACGAGCACAATCAGGGGCAGCAAGGGGGTACAGAAAGGAAAAAAACGAGCACAATCAGGGCATCAAGGGGGCACAGAAAGGGGAAAAAAATGAGCACAATCAGGGGCAGCAAGGGGGCACAGAAAGGAAAAACGAGCACAATCAGGGGCAGCAAGGGGGCACAGAAAGGAAAAAACGAGCACAATCAGGGGCAGCAAGGGGGCACAGAAAGGAAAAAAACGAGCACAATCAGGGGCAGCAAGGGGGCACAGAAAGGAAAAAAAACGAGCACAATCAGGGGCAGCAAGGGGGTACAGAAAGGAAAAACGAGCACAATCAGGGGCAGCAGGGGGGCACAGAAAGGAAAAAACGAGCACAATCAGGGGCAGCAATAGGCACAGAAAGGAAAAAAAACGAGCACAATCAGGGGCAGCAAGGGGGTACAGAAAGGAAAAACGAGCACAATCAGGGGCAGCAAGGGGGGCACAGAAAGGAAAAACGAGCACAATCAGGGGCAGCAAGGGGGCACAGAAAGGAAAAAACGAGCACAATTAGGGGCAGCAGCAGGGCACACAGACGGAGCTGTGTGGTGGGGGAACGACCTACCAGTCAAGGTCAGGGGTCGCTCCTTAACACAATGATGCCTATGAATATGAAAGAACTCTCCAACAGCTCTCCCTCAGAAGAAACTATCAGTGGTCACAGTAGGTTTTCAAGATTTTTGTTGCAAATTTTCATTAGAAAATAAATTGCGGCTGTTACTAAATGATCATCCTTAAAACCAGTAATCAACATCTGTGATAAAACCCTCCTCCATTTAGACAAAAAACACCCCATAATACCTTTTAATGATTCCACCCAACGTGTTGTGAGAATTTGATGTAGTAACCTGGTTCCAGCCATTACCTCAATGATACTCGTTCATATATTTTCTGTACTGTGATTAAAATATTTACATCTTTATCGCGTGGCTTAATAACAATGGTCCTACCATCTTGTAACTTACTCTGAGTACTTGCTATTATAGCACACGTCCAGGCGCAGAGGCAAGGCTCTGAGCTGGTGTGTTACCGGCTAATACAATAGCTTTCTATTCATTAACAGATGCCACAACAGATCTTCTCACCAAGTTGGGACGTCTACCAAAGTATGAAGTTCTTATCATGACGGTAGCCTTCCTAGCATTAATTAATCATACGGATGACCTGAATTCTTGATTTATTTCCCCTAAAATGGTTACTACTCAAAGCAATTCAAAATTAATTTCACATTCATAGTTTATTAAAACCATTACATGGGAAAACAGCTCTCGAGTAGTCCCCTACTACAGCTAAAATCTAAGATATAAAATTGAAGCTCACGGGTCACATTTGCTAATTTCCCTATAAACAGTAAAAGGTGATCACAAAAATATCCATGTACACTATGAACCAGCAACGCTACCATAGCTCAGTTAAAATATGAATAGTGCAAGATGTTAAAGTGCATGTAATACTGTGCAAACGTTCAACCTGCTAACCCATTAAAAGGGCCCTTTTTTAACTCTTGACTGGGCATCAAGTATTCAGTGTGACACGTAGGGTCTAATGAACGTCAACTCAATTCAATATAATCTTCATTTGGCAGAAGCCAGTAAAGCAAAACATAAATATACAGTACATGGGTAAACACATAAAATGTAAAATATCAACAGAATGTTCAAAACCAGCGACAAAGGATACAATCTTCATAATCACTACACAGAACATACGGGCATCACAGACATAAATGTTCGCACTGTTTCATGCATGAAGTTTTATTTTAATATCTAAGTGATTGACCACTGCCACTTTAATTTTCTGTCTTGAAATGCTGACAATCCATAGTCCTTCATCACTGTCCTTGAGGTTGAGCTTAAATACGACATGATGGCTGCTTACTCTCACCTGTTGCATATGATTAAGACACGCATGGAGCGAAACACGTTATGCTGCAAGACTTACCGAGATTAAAGAGTTTCTTTTCTTAAGCACGTCTGCTGGGCCTGTTAACATGTCACTGAAGGAGTACATGTGTTTCGTTTGGAATATATATATATAGATATATATATTTTTTTTTACAGAAAAAACCAAAGGTTAAAGTGACGTTATAGTTAGGTGAAAAGTTCAGTAACAACGTCAGTCACGTTTCAAACTCTGAAAACCACTGAAATTCACCATTGCTAGTTATCTCAAGTAACTATAACTTGTGCCCTAAGGTAGCTATAACTCGCGCCCCTGCCGTGCACAGTGATATTACAATGATGTCATAGAAGATGTCTTGAGTGATGTCATATGTGGGGTAATTAGCAGTGCATGGGGAGGGCGTGAGTTATAGTTACTTTAGGACAAGAGTTGTTGTTACTTGAGATAACTGTAACTATATCTGGTGAATTGCAGTGGTTTTAAGAGTTTAAAACGTTACGTTGTTACTGAACATTTCACCTAACTATATCGTTACTTTAAATGTTGTTTTTTTCAGTGATTTTCTAGTTTTTTTTTTAATGTAAAATAATATTTAATTACCATCCGTAAATCCAACCCCCATCACACACGGCCTCTGGCCATGAGTGGCGGGGGGTTGGCTGCAGACCCTGGCCTATGGTCAGGCCCTGCGGCCAACCCCCCGCATGCAGCCAACCCCACGCTGTGCACAACATTTGGCAGTGCGCAGTGGGGGGGTTGGCCACAAGGCCTGGCCTCTGGTCAGGCCCTGTGGCTAGCCCCCGTAAAGGCAACCAACCCCACACTGCGCAAGGCATTCAGTTGTGCATGGCAGGAGGTTGGCCAAAGAGCCTGGCCTGTGGCCAGGCCCTGCGGCCAATCCCATCATGCAGCCAACCCCACACTGCACATGGCCTTTGGCGTGCACAGTGGTGGGTTGACCACAAGGTCTGGCCTGCAGCCGGCCCTGTGACCAAACCCCCAATGGCTGCCAAGCCCACACTGCACACACCCTTCGGTCATGTGTGGTGGGGGTGTTGGCCACAGGGCCCGGCCCCAGGCCAGGCCTCGTGGCCAGCCCACCACCACGCACGCAGAAGACAATGTGCAGTGTGGGGTTGGTTGCATGCAAGGGATTGGCCCCGGGGCCCGGCCTTATTTTTAGGGGAGGGGGCACATGACCCTGCCTTCCTGGGCCGATTTTGGGCCAGGGGACCTTATCCCCTGGGGACGGGTGTATTTTTTAGGGGAAGGGGCACATGGCTCCTCCGTCCATGGGTTGCTTTGGGCACTGGGACCCCATCCCCTGGGGCGCACCGCTGTGAAAGGTGGGTGCCCTGGTGCCCACCCAGGGCACCCACCATAGACGTGGAGGGGACCTGTGGGGGAGTCCCATGGCCACTGCGGCCCCAACCGGCTCCCCTCATACAACGGGAACCGGCATTGTTCCCGCCGGCAAGGAGCAGCTAATAAAGCTACTCCCTGTGGGCGGGAGCAATCTTTTCATCTGTTTCCCTATCCGCTTAGTGCGGGCAGGGAAACAGATGAAAGCCTGCTCCCAGTGGGCAGAAGCATTTTTGAAGCACCTGTCCACTGGGAGCAGACTAAGAGCCTTGTTTTTGAGTTTGGCGGTGCAACGCCAGTGTTTGCCGTGTCAACGCACCGCCAAACCCATGGACAGCCCACCCACCAGATTAGGAGTTTCCTTCCATCTGGCAGGCTGGTTTTTGGCGTTCCCACTGCGGTGCCTCAGAAAAAGGGCACCGCAATGGGCACGGCAAAAACAGTTCCTGCACGGCATAGTAGGGCCCCCTTTATTTCCTCTGCGCCACAAAACTTGTAATATGGTTGGCGGGACCGCAGCTGTAATATGGTTGGGGACCGTGGAGGGGTCCCCAATCCCCGCACGGTCCCGCCGGCTCCCCGCGTCCTGTGGGAGCCGGCATTGCTTTTCCATAAGGGGAGCTGCTGACATGCAGCTCCCCTTATGGAAAAGCAATCTGCTTGCTTCATTGAAGCGAGAGCAGGTTTCCCTGCTCTCGCTTCAATGAAGCAAAGCAAGTTTGCAATGACAGGGCAGGAGCCGCGAGGCTCCCGTCCTGCCATTGCAAACAGCAGTGTCCCGGGGGTAGGCACCCTGGGACACTGCAGGAGCCGGCCCTGGGGGGTGGCGGTCCCCAGGGCCACCACAGGCTCCAGGAGGTGGGCCGTGCGACCCCCCACCCTTCAATTGCACAGCCCCGGGGAGGTGGTGGTGCCCGGGGCTTCGGAGGTCCGAAACGGACCCCCAAATTTCTTTTCTAAGTGCCCCGGGAGGTGGCGGTACCCGGGCGTGTGGGGGGCTGAAGCCCCCACACAGGTTATTAAAATTTAAAAAAAGAAGCCCCGGGGGTGGCGGTCCCCGGGGCTGCGGGAGGGCGGAGAGCCCTCCCGCACCATTTTTATTTAAAGCCCCGGGGGTGGCGGTCCCGGGGCTTGAGGGCCGTAGAGGCCCCCCATAAACTATAAACCCACCTCCCGCATGCCCCCGGGACTTGGCCCACCCGGGGCAAAATAGCATCGAAGCGCGGGAGACCGCGCTTCGATTTTTTAACGGCAGGATCCGCGCACCCTAAGCGCATCCCGCCGATTGTTTTTTAAAAAAATGCTTTTTCTGCCCAGGGGTCCTTGTGGGACCCCTGAGCAGACCTAGGGGTCAGGGTGTTTCTACCCTGCCCCCTTTGTGCGTTTTGCGCACTTGTTTCTGTGCCTCGGTTCTACCAACACTTCCTGATTTGGAGTGTTGACAGCCACTTGACAGCCAATTAGCATGCAGCTCGAGATCGGGAGGGTACGCGGACCCTACTCGGCCATAGATATATATGTGACTTTACTTTTGATTTTCTCAGGAACTACTGAACGGATTTACACCATTTAAGCAAAAGGCACGACACTGAACCAAGGACTACCTATTTGCCAAATTTGGTGTAATTCCGTTCAGCAGTTCGGGCTGTAGCGGCGACTAAAGGTTCCTATGGAAAATTGCATGGGGAAAACGCGTTTTGGGACCCCCCTTTTTTCTCGGCCCCCGCTTGACGAATCACCCCAAGACTTTCAGGATAGGAGCGGACCGGAGCGCCCCAACAAGTTTGAAAATTTCGCGAAGATTCGTCAACCGGTGCCAAAGTTATTTCAAATAGAATGTTGCGGATTTCCTATGGAAAATAGGTCCTAACTATAACTATCTACTGGCGACCGCCAGTAGATAATATATATATATATATATATATATATATCTATATATCTATACATATATAGATATATAGATATATATATATATATGTGTTCCAACAAATGAGCCCTTGAGCTCTGACAGGGCACACAACGCTCTCCCCCACCATCCGGTTGTAATGCCTTGCTGACGCTCGCATTCCTGACTTTCATTCAATATCCACCATGTCCGACGTGTTTCAAGGCTGTTCCGCCCCTTATTCATGGACTCTGCACAGAGGGAAATGAAAAACTCACCGCTACTTTCTTTCCGACCCTTTATTGATGGAAAGACCGCCCACAGTGGGCGTGGCACATTTCAAAGCAAACAGCAGCATGCTGGTAATTGCGGTCCATAAGAGGTGAGTACAATAATAGCCTTAAGTAGGCTCAGTCCCCCTGTTGGTTGCAGCTTTAATTATCCTGTAGTAGGAGAGAAAGGCAGGTTTGCGTGCTGTTGTTCACCTTGGCAGAGCGTGCTTCAACGAAAGGAACACGTTTCCCTTCTGAAACCTTTCCAGTCTTCAACTTCACTTCCAGTCGAAGACAAAAATGGTGCTCCTCTCCACGGCCAAGGGTAGCCGTGCGATAATGTGTTCCAACAAATGAGCCCTTGAGCTCTGACAGGGCACACAAAGCTCTCCCCCACCATCCGGTTGTAATGCCTTGCTGACGCTCGCATTCCTGACTTTCATTCAATATCCACCATGTCCGACGCGTTTCAAGGCTGTTCAGCCCCTTATTCATGGACTCTGCACAGAGGGATATGAAAAACTCACTGCTACTTTCTTTCCGACCCTTTATTGATGGAAAGACCGCCCACAGTGGGCGTGGCACATTTCAAAGCAAACAGCAGCATGCTGGTAATTGCGGTCCATAAGAGGTGAGTACAATAATAGCCTTAAGTAGGCTTAGTCCCCCTGTTGGTTGCAGCTTTAATTATCCTTTAGTAGGAGAGAAAGTCAGGTTTGCGTGCTGTTGTTCACCTTGGCAGAGCGTGCTTCAACGAAAGGAACACGTTTCCCTTCTGAAACCTTTCCGGTCTTCAACTTCACTTCCAGTCGAAGACGAAAATGGTGCTCCTCTCCACGGCCAAGGATAGCCGTGCGATAATGTGTTCCAACAAATGAGCCCTTGAGCTCTGACAGGGCACACGACTCTCTACACCACCATCCGGTTGTTATGCCTTGCTGATGCTCGCATTCCTGACTTTCATTCAATATCCACCATGTCCGACGCGTTTCAAGGCTGTTCCGCCCCTTATTCATGGACTATGCACAGAGGGAAATGAAAAACTCACCGCTACTTTCATTCCGACCCTTTATTGATGGAAAGACCGCCCACAGTGGGCGTGGCACATTTCAAAGCAAACAGCAGCATGCTGGTAATTGCGGTCCATAAGAGGTGAGTACAATAATAGCCTTAAGTAGGCTTAGTCCCCCTGTTGGTTGCAGCTTTAATTATCCTTTAGTAGGAGAGAAAGTCAGGTTTGCATGCTGTTGTTCACCTTGGCAGAGCGTGCTTCAACGAAAGGAACACGTTTCCCTTCTGAAACCTTTCCAGTCTTCAACTTCACTTCCAATCGAAGATGAAAATGGTGCTCCTCTCCACGGCCAAGGGTAGCCGTGCGATAATGTGTTCCAACAAATGAGCCCTTGAGCTCTGACAGGGCACACAACGCTCTCCCCCACCATCCGGTTGTAATGCCTTGCTGACGCTCGCATTCCTGACTTTCATTCAATATCCACCATGTCCGACGCGTTTCAAGGCTGTTCCGCCCCTTATTCATGGATTCTGCACAGAGGGAAATGAAAAACTCACCGCTACTTTCTTTCCGACCCTTTATTGATGGAAAGACCGCCCACAGTGGGCGTGGCACATTTCAAAGCAAACAGCAGCATGCTGGTAATTACGGTCCATAAGAGGAGTACAATAATAGCCTTAAGTAGGCTCAGTCCCCCTGTTGGTTGCAACTTTAATTATCCTTTAGTAGGAGAGAAAGTCAGGTTTGCGTGCTGTTGTTCACCTTGGCAGAGCGTGCTTCAACGAAAGGAACACGTTTCCCTTCTGAAACCTTTCCAGTCTTCAACTTCACTTCCAGTCGAAGACGAAAATGGTGCTCCTCTCCACGGCCAAGGGTAGCCGTGCGATAATGTGTTCCAACAAATGAGCCCTTGAGCTCTGACAGGGCACACAACGCTCTCCCCCACCATCCGGTTGTAATGCCTTGCTGACGCTCGCATTCCTGACTTTCATTCAATATCACCATGTCCGACGCGTTTCAAGGCTGTTCCGCCCCTTATTCATGGACTCTGCACAGAGGGAAATGAAAAACTCACCGCTACTTTCTTTCCGACCCTTCATTGATATATATATATATATGTATGTATATATATATATATATGTATATATATCCAAGAAAGAAGTGACTCAAACAGATAGATTCACCAAAGAACAAAAATATATTTCCACTACAACGTTTCAGCTTCCGCCTTCCTCAGGTAGTACAAGATGGTTTGCTCAGTGGCTGCACAGATGACACAGCTGAATTTTCAAAAAGCATCATGAGTGAAGATTCCATTTGGAATGTGGAATCAATGCAGTCCTGAGAGCTCTTGAGATATGCAGTAATCAGGTTGTATTATCAGTAATGTTCAGTCCATCTGGATGCAGTGATTTTAAACGGTACATCCAGAAGTTTTCTCTGGAGTCCAGTAGTTCTTCCTTTGAGACATGTTCCACGGGAAAATCTTCAAATCTGATAGTAAATGATCCACAAGGTTAAAATGATTGGCTACAGGCTGGTCAATTTTCTTATTAATAATTGCCGATTTGTGGTTCCTGAATCCTGTACGGAGGTCATTCACTGTTTGGCCTACATATTGTTTTTTACAGCTTTGCCGTTGGCACTGAATCACATAAATAATGCATGTTGAGCGACATGTAAGATGCTGTCTTATTCCATAGGTCCTTCTCGTAACAGAACTAGTTACTGATGATGTTTGTAAAAGGTATTCACACGTGATGCACCTTTTAGAGTCACAGCAATGAACCCTGCATTTGTTACAACTTGCTTGAGTTCAGCTCTCACAATAAGAGATCGTAAATTTGGAGCTCTGCGGTAAGCAATGACTGGCGGTTTTGGAAAAACCTTTTGCAATTTTTCACAAGTAGACAGTAAGGGAAATGTTTTTTGCATTATATTTCTGTAGTTGGGAGCTGATGGATGATAGTCAACCACAAATGGAGTTCTGTCACTTTTGTTTCTGCTGTTGGTATTCCAAATAAGTGCTTCTCTGGGTAACTGCAAAGACTTGTCAATTTGTTGCTGTATGATATGCAGAGGATAGCCTCGCCTTTTAAATAATGTAGCAAGCTCCTGTAGATGGTCTTTACAGGTTTCCTCATTGCTGCAGATGCGTCTTATTCTGAGTGCTTGGCTGTAGATGATGCTCAGTTTAGTGTGGTGTGGGTGACATGAAGTCCAGTTTAGATACAAATGAGCATCTGTAGGCTTGTGGTACAGATCAGTTGTAATTCTTTGTTCATGAATGGTGAGTAGCACATCCAGAAAAGGGAGATGATGCTTCTGTTTAGTATTGCTGCTGGTAAATTTGATGGTAGGATGGATATTGTTGATATAAGCTGTAAATTGTTCCAATGCTCTACTTCCTGCATTCCATATTATAAATATGTCATCAATGTATCTTAGCCATACCAGTGGTTTGATGCTATAAGTAGCAAGTATACAGTTCTCTAGTTTGCCCATGAAGATATTTGCATAGGATGGAGCCATCCGAGTGCCCATGGAAGTCCCTTGTATCTGCAGATAGTGTTTACCATTGAATGTAAAATTGTTGGATTTAAGGATAACTCTTGCAAAGTTGGTAAGCACATTTGTTGATGGCTTTTTCACAGTTCTTTTATTAAGAGCTTCAGATAATGCCATAAGCCCATCCTCATGTGGTATATTGGTGTATAATGATGTAACATCAAATGTAGCCAGAAGAGTATCATCATCAAATGTGTAGGTTTGGTTTAATTTTTCAATAATCTGAAGGAAGTGACTGGTATCTTTAACAAATGATGGAAGTTCCTGTACAATGGGCTGGAGGTGCAGGTCGACAAATAAAGATAGTCTCTCAGTGGCTGTGTCATTGCCAGAGATGATGGGACGGCCAGGATTGTTCATTTTGTGAATTTTGGGAAGCATATAAAATCTCCCAGGTCTTGGTTTGGGATGAACAAGTATATCTGCTGTTGCTTCATCAATGAGGTTTAAGCTCCTGTACCTTACAACCATGTTCTTAATTTCTTTGTTTAAGTCTTCTGTGGGATCAGTTTCTAAAGGTTTGTAAGTGTTGGTATCCATTAGTTGTCTCATTCCTTCCTCAATATAATCACTTACTTTCAAGGCAACCACTGCACCACCTTTGTCTGCCGGTTTTATAATGACATCCATTCTCTGTTGAAGGAGGTGGAGAGCTTTTCTTTCTTCTCGGGTAATGTTATCAAAAATCCTCTTAGGTGTTGATTCCTTGATGAGTTTGTTGATGGATAAAATGTATGTATCAAGAACAGGATTTCTACCACATTGAGGAGTCCATGATTTGGGATGGCGGAACTTCTTAAATGGATCTGGAAGGTAGCTTGGCAGACCAACATTAGAATTATTGTAAAAGTATTCTGCAAGTCTGCATCTTCTCTCGAAGGTTTTTAGGTCTCTCATCATGTTGGCCATATTATGGTCCTTCGGTACAGGACAGAAATAGAGGCCTTTGCTCAAGAGGTTCAATTCACCTGGTGATAGGAGCCCTCCAGTCAAGTCAATAACTGGGTCGGATGTCTGGAAGGGTTGTAACTGGCTGATGCTATGCAGCTTTTTTTGTCTTATAAATCTTCTGGTTTTTTTATGCTGTTTACTCACAGGGCTTACACTGACAAGAAAATCTCCAAAAACAGAATGATTTAGGAAGTGGTGAGTTGGAAGAGGAGGTATATGAAATCTTAACATATCTCTTTTAGTTTTGCAGATTTAATTTCAATAGCATTCCTGGCAGTCATCTTTTTTTACTACTGCAACCATCTGTAGTATGTGTGCCACTTCAAAGTCACTTTTTGTGTTCTTTAAAAGTTCCAGTTCTTTTTGTAGCTTGGCTTTAAGCATTTGCATTTTTTGAATGGTTACTTTAATAGATGCCAATAGTAGGGCCATTGATGAGTTATGCAGTAAAATATTCCATGTAGCGGACCATTCACAACTAGTTAGTTTAAAAGGTGGCTTAGACTTAACCTCCAACCCCATAGGATAGATGTTAAGTTTTTTATAGATTTGTAAATGTGCTATTGTAAATTGGCACTTACTGATTTTCTCCTGGATGAACAGCGCATATCTAGGATGTAGATTTGTTCTTGACATGGTGGTTGCTTCTGGCTTGAGTGTTGGATCCGGGGAGGATACAGGTTTGTAATCCCAAAAGAGTATACTTGAAGATGAAGGATCACAAGAAAACAACAGCCAGCCAGGGCAAAAATCTGGATCCCAAAGGATACAATGAGTCACAAAGAAATAAAATATCCAAGAAAGAAGTGACTCAAACAGATAGATTCACCAAAGAACAAAAATATATTTCCACCACAACGTTTCAGCTTCCGCCTTCCTCAGGTAGTACAAGATGGTTTGCTCAGTGGCTGCACAGATGACACAGATGAATTTTCAAATCCCATCATGCAGCCAACCCCACACTGCACATGGCCTTTGGCGTGCACAGTGGTGGGTTGACCACAAGGTCTGGCCTGCAGCCGGCCCTGTGACCAAACCCCCAATGGCTGCCAAGCCCACACTGCACACACCCTTCGGTCATGTGTGGTGGGGGTGTTGGCCACAGGGCCCGGCCCCAGGCCAGGCCTCGTGGCCAGCCCACCACCACGCACGCAGAAGACAATGTGCAGTGTGGGGTTGGTTGCATGCAAGGGATTGGCCCCCGGGGCCCGGCCTTATTTTTAGGGGGAGGGGGCACATGACCCTGCCTTCCTGGGCCGATTTTGGGCCAGGGGACCTTATCCCCTGGGGACGGGTGTATTTTTTAGGGGAAGGGGCACATGGCTCCTCCGTCCATGGGTTGCTTTGGGCACTGGGACCCCATCCCCTGGGGCGCACCGCTGTGAAAGGTGGGTGCCCTGGTGCCCACCCAGGGCACCCACCATAGACGTGGAGGGGACCTGTGGGGGGAGTCCCATGGCCACTGCGGCCCCAACCGGCTCCCCTCATACAACGGGAACCGGCATTGTTCCCGCCGGCAAGGAGCAGCTAATAAAGCTACTCCCTGTGGGCGGGAGCAATCTTTTCATCTGTTTCCCTATCCGCTTAGTGCGGGCAGGGAAACAGATGAAAGCCTGCTCCCAGTGGGCAGAAGCATTTTTGAAGCACCTGTCCACTGGGAGCAGACTAAGAGCCTTGTTTTTGAGTTTGGCGGTGCAACGCCAGTGTTTGCCGTGTCAACGCACCGCCAAACCCATGGACAGCCCACCCACCAGATTAGGAGTTTCCTTCCATCTGGCAGGCTGGTTTTGGCGTTCCCACTGCGGTGCCTCAGAAAAAGGGCACCGCAATGGGCACGGCAAAACAGTTCCTGCACGGCATAGTAGGGCCCCCTTTATTTCCTCTGCGCCACAAAACTTGTAATATGGTTGGCGGGACCGCAGCTGTAATATGGTTGGGGACCGTGGAGGGGTCCCCAATCCCCGCACGGTCCCGCCGGCTCCCCGCGTCCTGTGGGAGCCGGCATTGCTTTTCCATAAGGGGAGCTGCTGACATGCAGCTCCCCTTATGGAAAAGCAATCTGCTTTGCTTCATTGAAGCGAGAGCAGGTTTCCCTGCTCTCGCTTCAATGAAGCAAAGCAAGTTTGCAATGACAGGGCAGGAGCCGCGAGGCTCCCGTCCTGCCATTGCAAACAGCAGTGTCCCGGGGTAGGCACCCTGGGACACTGCAGGAGCCGGCCCTGGGGGGTGGCGGTCCCCAGGGCCACCACAGGCTCCAGGAGGGGCCGTGCGACCCCCACCCTTCAATTGCACAGCCCCGGGGAGGTGGTGGTGCCCGGGGCTTCGGAGGTCCGAAACGGACCCCCAAATTTCTTTTCTAAGTGCCCCGGGGAGGTGGCGGTACCCGGGGCGTGTGGGGGGGGCTGAAGCCCCCCCACACAGGTTATTAAAATTTAAAAAAAGAAGCCCCGGGGGGTGGCGGTCCCCGGGGCTGCGGGAGGGCGGAGAGCCCTCCCGCACCATTTTTTATTTAAAGCCCCGGGGGGTGGCGGTCCCCGGGGCTTGGGGGGCCGTAGAGGCCCCCCATAAACTATAAACCCACCCCCCGCATGCCCCCGGGACTTGGCCCACCCGGGGGCAAAATAGCATCGAAGCGCGGGAGACCGCGCTTCGATTTTTTTTTTTTAACGGCAGGATCCGCGCACCCTAAGCGCATCCCGCCGATTGTTTTTTTAAAAAAAAATGCTTTTTCTGCCCAGGGGTCCTTGTGGGACCCCCTGAGCAGACCTAGGGGGTCAGGGTGTTTCTACCCTGCCCCCTTTGTGCGTTTTGCGCACTTGTTTCTGTGCCTCGGTTCTACCAACACTTCCTGATTTGGAGTGTTGACAGCCACTTGACAGCCAATTAGCATGCAGCTCGAGATCGGGAGGGTACGCGGACCCTACTCGGCCATAGATATATATGTGACTTTACTTTTGATTTTCTCAGGAACTACTGAACGGATTTACACCATTTAAGCAAAAGGCACGACACTGAACCAAGGACTACCTATTTGCCAAATTTGGTGTAATTCCGTTCAGCAGTTCGGGCTGTAGCGGCGACTAAAGGTTCCTATGGAAAATTGCATGGGGAAAATGCGTTTTGGGACCCCCCTTTTTTCTCGGCCCCCGCTTGACGAATCACCCCAAGACTTTCAGGATAGGAGCGGACCGGAGCGCCCCAACAAGTTTGAAAATTTCGCGAAGATTCGTCAACCGGTGCCAAAGTTATTTCAAATAGAATGTTGCGGATTTCCTATGGAAAATAGGTCCTAACTATAACTATCTACTGGCGACCGCCAGTAGATAATATATATATATATATATATATCTATATATCTATACATATATAGATATATAGATATATATATATATATGTGTTCCAACAAATGAGCCCTTGAGCTCTGACAGGGCACACAACGCTCTCCCCCACCATCCGGTTGTAATGCCTTGCTGACGCTCGCATTCCTGACTTTCATTCAATATCCACCATGTCCGACGTGTTTCAAGGCTGTTCCGCCCCTTATTCATGGACTCTGCACAGAGGGAAATGAAAAACTCACCGCTACTTTCTTTCCGACCCTTTATTGATGGAAAGACCGCCCACAGTGGGCGTGGCACATTTCAAAGCAAACAGCAGCATGCTGGTAATTGCGGTCCATAAGAGGTGAGTACAATAATAGCCTTAAGTAGGCTCAGTCCCCCTGTTGGTTGCAGCTTTAATTATCCTGTAGTAGGAGAGAAAGGCAGGTTTGCGTGCTGTTGTTCACCTTGGCAGAGCGTGCTTCAACGAAAGGAACACGTTTCCCTTCTGAAACCTTTCCAGTCTTCAACTTCACTTCCAGTCGAAGACAAAAATGGTGCTCCTCTCCACGGCCAAGGGTAGCCGTGCGATAATGTGTTCCAACAAATGAGCCCTTGAGCTCTGACAGGGCACACAAAGCTCTCCCCCACCATCCGGTTGTAATGCCTTGCTGACGCTCGCATTCCTGACTTTCATTCAATATCCACCATGTCCGACGCGTTTCAAGGCTGTTCAGCCCCTTATTCATGGACTCTGCACAGAGGGAAATGAAAAACTCACTGCTACTTTCTTTCCGACCCTTTATTGATGGAAAGACCGCCCACAGTGGGCGTGGCACATTTCAAAGCAAACAGCAGCATGCTGGTAATTGCGGTCCATAAGAGGTGAGTACAATAATAGCCTTAAGTAGGCTTAGTCCCCCTGTTGGTTGCAGCTTTAATTATCCTTTAGTAGGAGAGAAAGTCAGGTTTGCGTGCTGTTGTTCACCTTGGCAGAGCGTGCTTCAACGAAAGGAACACGTTTCCCTTCTGAAACCTTTCCGGTCTTCAACTTCACTTCCAGTCGAAGACGAAAATGGTGCTCCTCTCCACGGCCAAGGATAGCCGTGCGATAATGTGTTCCAACAAATGAGCCCTTGAGCTCTGACAGGGCACACGACTCTCTACACCACCATCCGGTTGTTATGCCTTGCTGATGCTCGCATTCCTGACTTTCATTCAATATCCACCATGTCCGACGCGTTTCAAGGCTGTTCCGCCCCTTATTCATGGACTATGCACAGAGGGAAATGAAAAACTCACCGCTACTTTCATTCCGACCCTTTATTGATGGAAAGACCGCCCACAGTGGGCGTGGCACATTTCAAAGCAAACAGCAGCATGCTGGTAATTGCGGTCCATAAGAGGTGAGTACAATAATAGCCTTAAGTAGGCTTAGTCCCCCTGTTGGTTGCAGCTTTAATTATCCTTTAGTAGGAGAGAAAGTCAGGTTTGCATGCTGTTGTTCACCTTGGCAGAGCGTGCTTCAACGAAAGGAACACGTTTCCCTTCTGAAACCTTTCCAGTCTTCAACTTCACTTCCAATCGAAGATGAAAATGGTGCTCCTCTCCACGGCCAAGGGTAGCCGTGCGATAATGTGTTCCAACAAATGAGCCCTTGAGCTCTGACAGGGCACACAACGCTCTCCCCCACCATCCGGTTGTAATGCCTTGCTGACGCTCGCATTCCTGACTTTCATTCAATATCCACCATGTCCGACGCGTTTCAAGGCTGTTCCGCCCCTTATTCATGGATTCTGCACAGAGGGAAATGAAAAACTCACCGCTACTTTCTTTCCGACCCTTTATTGATGGAAAGACCGCCCACAGTGGGCGTGGCACATTTCAAAGCAAACAGCAGCATGCTGGTAATTACGGTCCATAAGAGGAGTACAATAATAGCCTTAAGTAGGCTCAGTCCCCCTGTTGGTTGCAACTTTAATTATCCTTTAGTAGGAGAGAAAGTCAGGTTTGCGTGCTGTTGTTCACCTTGGCAGAGCGTGCTTCAACGAAAGGAACACGTTTCCCTTCTGAAACCTTTCCAGTCTTCAACTTCACTTCCAGTCGAAGACGAAAATGGTGCTCCTCTCCACGGCCAAGGGTAGCCGTGCGATAATGTGTTCCAACAAATGAGCCCTTGAGCTCTGACAGGGCACACAACGCTCTCCCCCACCATCCGGTTGTAATGCCTTGCTGACGCTCGCATTCCTGACTTTCATTCAATATCACCATGTCCGACGCGTTTCAAGGCTGTTCCGCCCCTTATTCATGGACTCTGCACAGAGGGAAATGAAAAACTCACCGCTACTTTCTTTCCGACCCTTCATTGATATATATATATATATATGTATGTATATATATATATATGTATATATATCCAAGAAAGAAGTGACTCAAACAGATAGATTCACCAAAGAACAAAAATATATTTCCACTACAACGTTTCAGCTTCCGCCTTCCTCAGGTAGTACAAGATGGTTTGCTCAGTGGCTGCACAGATGACACAGCTGAATTTTCAAAAAGCATCATGAGTGAAGATTCCATTTGGAATGTGGAATCAATGCAGTCCTGAGAGCTCTTGAGATATGCAGTAATCAGGTTGTATTATCAGTAATGTTCAGTCCATCTGGATGCAGTGATTTTAAACGGTACATCCAGAAGTTTTCTCTGGAGTCCAGTAGTTCTTCCTTTGAGACATGTTCCACGGGGAAAATCTTCAAATCTGATAGTAAATGATCCACAAGGTTAAAATGATTGGCTACAGGCTGGTCAATGTTCTTATTAATAATTGCCGATTTGTGGTTCCTGAATCGTGTACGGAGGTCATTCACTGTTTGGCCTACATATTGTTTTTTACAGCTTTGCCGTTGGCACTGAATCACATAAATAATGCATGTTGAGCGACATGTAAGATGCTGTCTTATTCCATAGGTCCTTCTCGTAACAGAACTAGTTACTGATGATGTTTGTAAAAGGTATTCACACGTGATGCACCTTTTAGAGTCACAGCAATGAACCCCTGCATTTGTTACAACTTGCTTGAGTTCAGCTCTCACAATAAGAGATCGTAAATTTGGAGCTCTGCGGTAAGCAATGACTGGCGGTTTTGGAAAAACCTTTTGCAATTTTTCACAAGTAGACAGTAAGGGAAATGTTTTTTGCATTATATTTCTGTAGTTGGGAGCTGATGGATGATAGTCAACCACAAATGGAGTTCTGTCACTTTTGTTTCTGCTGTTGGTATTCCAAATAAGTGCTTCTCTGGGTAACTGCAAAGACTTGTCAATTTGTTGCTGTATGATATGCAGAGGATAGCCTCGCCTTTTAAATAATGTAGCAAGCTCCTGTAGATGGTCTTTACAGGTTTCCTCATTGCTGCAGATGCGTCTTATTCTGAGTGCTTGGCTGTAGATGATGCTCAGTTTAGTGTGGTGTGGGTGACATGAAGTCCAGTTTAGATACAAATGAGCATCTGTAGGCTTGTGGTACAGATCAGTTGTAATTCTTTGTTCATGAATGGTGAGTAGCACATCCAGAAAAGGGAGATGATGCTTCTGTTTAGTATTGCTGCTGGTAAATTTGATGGTAGGATGGATATTGTTGATATAAGCTGTAAATTGTTCCAATGCTCTACTTCCTGCATTCCATATTATAAATATGTCATCAATGTATCTTAGCCATACCAGTGGTTTGATGCTATAAGTAGCAAGTATACAGTTCTCTAGTTTGCCCATGAAGATATTTGCATAGGATGGAGCCATCCGAGTGCCCATGGAAGTCCCTTGTATCTGCAGATAGTGTTTACCATTGAATGTAAAATTGTTGGATTTAAGGATAACTCTTGCAAAGTTGGTAAGCACATTTGTTGATGGCTTTTTCACAGTTCTTTTATTAAGAGCTTCAGATAATGCCATAAGCCCATCCTCATGTGGTATATTGGTGTATAATGATGTAACATCAAATGTAGCCAGAAGAGTATCATCATCAAATGTGTAGGTTTGGTTTAATTCTTCAATAATCTGAAGGAAGTGACTGGTATCTTTAACAAATGATGGAAGTTCCTGTACAATGGGCTGGAGGTGCAGGTCGACAAATAAAGATAGTCTCTCAGTGGCTGTGTCATTGCCAGAGATGATGGGACGGCCAGGATTGTTCATTTTGTGAATTTTGGGAAGCATATAAAATCTCCCAGGTCTTGGTTTGGGATGAACAAGTATATCTGCTGTTGCTTCATCAATGAGGTTTAAGCTCCTGTACCTTACAACCATGTTCTTAATTTCTTTGTTTAAGTCTTCTGTGGGATCAGTTTCTAAAGGTTTGTAAGTGTTGGTATCCATTAGTTGTCTCATTCCTTCCTCAATATAATCACTTACTTTCAAGGCAACCACTGCACCACCTTTGTCTGCCGGTTTTATAATGACATCCATTCTCTGTTGAAGGAGGTGGAGAGCTTTTCTTTCTTCTCGGGTAATGTTATCAAAAATCCTCTTAGGTGTTGATTCCTTGATGAGTTTGTTGATGGATAAAATGTATGTATCAAGAACAGGATTTCTACCACATTGAGGAGTCCATGATTTGGGATGGCGGAACTTCTTAAATGGATCTGGAAGGTAGCTTGGCAGACCAACATTAGAATTATTGTAAAAGTATTCTGCAAGTCTGCATCTTCTCTCGAAGGTTTTTAGGTCTCTCATCATGTTGGCCATATTATGGTCCTTCGGTACAGGACAGAAATAGAGGCCTTTGCTCAAGAGGTTCAATTCACCTGGTGATAGGAGCCCTCCAGTCAAGTCAATAACTGGGTCGGATGTCTGGAAGGGTTGTAACTGGCTGATGCTATGCAGCTTTTTTGTCTTATAAATCTTCTGGTTTTTTATGCTGTTTACTCACAGGGCTTACACTGACAAGAAAATCTCCAAAAACAGAATGATTTAGGAAGTGGTGAGTTGGAAGAGGAGGTATATGAAATCTTAACATATCTCTTTTTAGTTTTGCAGATTTAATTTCAATAGCATTCCTGGCAGTCATCTTTTTTACTACTGCAACCATCTGTAGTATGTGTGCCACTTCAGAGTCACTTTTTGTGTTCTTTAAAAGTTCCAGTTCTTTTTGTAGCTTGGCTTTAAGCATTTGCATTTTTTGAATGCTTACTTTAATAGATGCCAATAGTAGGGCCATTGATGAGTTATGCAGTAAAATATTCCATGTAGCGGACCATTCACAACTAGTTAGTTTAAAAGGTGGCTTAGACTTAACCTCCAACCCCATAGGATAGATGTTAAGTTTTTTATAGATTTGTAAATGTGCTATTGTAAATTGGCACTTACTGATTTTCTCCTGGATGAACAGCGCATATCTAGGATGTAGATTTGTTCTTGACATGGTGGTTGCTTCTGGCTTGAGTGTTGGATCCGGGAGGATACAGGTTTGTAATCCCAAAAAGAGTATACTTGAAGATGAAGGATCACAAGAAAACAACAGCCAGCCAGGGCAAAAATCTGGATCCCAAAGGATACAATGAGTCACAAAGAAATAAAATATCCAAGAAAGAAGTGACTCAAACAGATAGATTCACCAAAGAACAAAAATATATTTCCACCACAACGTTTCAGCTTCCGCCTTCCTCAGGTAGTACAAGATGGTTTGCTCAGTGGCTGCACAGATGACACAGATGAATTTTCAAAAAGCATCATGAGTGAAGATTCCATTTGGAATGTGGAATCAATGCAGTCCTGAGAGCTCTTGAGATATGCAGTAATCAGGTTGTATTATCAGTAATGTTCAGTCCATCTGGATGCAGTGATTTTAAACGGTACATCCAGAAGTTTTCTCTGGAGTCCAGTAGTTCTTCCTTTGATTATTGAAAAATTAAACCAAACCTACACATTTGATGATGATACGCTTCTGGCTACATTTGATGTTACATCATTATACACCAATATACCACATGAGGATGGGCTTATGGCATTATCTGAAGCTCTTAATAAAAGAACTGTGAAAAAGCCATCAACAAATGTGCTTACCAACTTTGCAAGAGTTATCCTTAAATCCAACAATTTTACATTCAATGGTAAACACTATCTGCAGATACAAGGGACTTCCATGGGCACTCGGATGGCTCCATCCTATGCAAATATCTTCATGGGCAAACTAGAGAACTGTATACTTGCTACTTATAGCATCAAACCACTGGTATGGCTAAGATACATTGATGACATATTTATAATATGGAATGAAGGAAGTAGAGCATTGGAACAATTTACAGCTTATATCAACAATATCCATCCTACCATCAAATTTACCAGCAGCAATACTAAACAGAAGCATCATCTCCCTTTTCTGGATGTGCTACTCACCATTCATGAACAAAGAATTACAACTGATCTGTACCACAAGCCTACAGATGCTCATTTGTATCTAAACTGGACTTCATGTCACCCACACCACACTAAACTGAGCATCATCTACAGCCAAGCACTCAGAATAAGACGCATCTGCAGCAATGAGGAAACCTGTAAAGACCATCTACAGGAGCTTGCTACATTATTTAAAAGGCGAGGCTATCCTCTGCATATCATACAGCAACAAATTGACAAGTCTTTGCAGTTACCCAGAGAAGCACTTATTTGGAATACCAACAGCAGAAACAAAAGTGACAGAACTCCATTTGTGGTTGACTATCATCCATCAGCTCCCAACTACAGAAATATAATGCAAAAAACATTTCCCTTACTGTCTACTTGTGAAAAATTGCAAAAGGTTTTTCCAAAACCGCCAGTCATTGCTTACCGCAGAGCTCCAAATTTACGATCTCTTATTGTGAGAGCTGAACTCAAGCAAGTTGTAACAAATGCAGGGGTTCATTGCTGTGACTCTAAAAGGTGCATCACGTGTGAATACCTTTTACAAACATCATCAGTAACTAGTTCTGTTACGAGAAGGACCTATGGAATAAGACAGCATCTTACATGTCGCTCAACATGCATTATTTATGTGATTCAGTGCCAACGGCAAAGCTGTAAAAAACAATATGTAGGCCAAACAGTGAATGACCTCCGTACACGATTCAGGAACCACAAATCGGCAATTATTAATAAGAAAATTGACCAGCCTGTAGCCAATCATTTTAACCTTGTGGATCATTTACTATCAGATTTGAAGATTTTCCCCGTGGAACATGTCTCAAAGGAAGAACTACTGGACTCCAGAGAACTTCTGGATGTACCGTTTAAAATCACTGCATCCAGATGGACTGAACATTACTGATAATACAACCTGATTACTACATATCTCAAGAGCTCTCAGGACTGCATTGATTCCACATTCCAAATGGAATCTTCACTCATGATGCTTTTTGAAAATTCAGCTGTGTCATCTGTGCAGCCACTGAGCAAACCATCTTGTACTACCTGAGGAAGGCGGAAGCTGAAACGTTGTAGTGGAAATATATTTTTGTTCTTTGGTGAATCTATCTGTTTGAGTCACTTCTTTTTGGATATTTTATTTCTTTGTGACTCATTGTATCCTTTGGGATCCAGATTTTTGCCCTGGCTGGCTGTTGTTTTCTTGTGATCCTTCATCTTCAAGTATATATGTGTATATATATATATATATATATATATATATATACACACATATATATATTTATACTTGTGTATATATATATATATATATATATATACACTAAGTATTTCTAAGTAAGTATTTCTAAGAATTTATAAAGATGTTTCATTTTGTAACTACGAATAATGAATGAATGAATGAAATGTACTTTAATTACATTTATTTATAAAGCACAAGCAGCTACCCGAAAGGGCATTCAGGCCAAAGGAGATGTGAGGTGCTGATGATTTTATGGAATCTGGAAGAGCTTAGTTTTAAGTTGCTTTCTATAAAGATTGTTAGTTTGATTGTTCCTCAGCTGAGTTGTTCAGGCTTTTGTGTGCAAAATAGAGTGCTTCGAACATGATACGCTTACACACTGGTAGTCAATGTAGGCTTTCTAGTTGATTACTTATGGAAGCATTTTTTAGGGTGCCTAGGTAGGAGCCTGACAGCTGTGTCTTGCACTACCTGAAGGCGATATATTAGACGTTGGGTGATGCCGAGATATAGGGCAGTCCCATAATCAAGATGAGAGTCTATTAAAGCCTGAATCACTGTTTACAAGCTGAGTTAGGTTGGAGATTTTCCACAATGATCTTACTATCAGAAACCAAAAATACTTGGTTAATCTGGAATTTGAAAGTGAGCTGGGTGTCAAAGATTATGCCCAAATCTTTTGGTGCACCTACGGTGGGAGGTGTTATCACCGTTTTAGTGGGCCGTCATGTCGGTGACCAGCTCAGAGATTGTTTCCCAAAGAGGAGGATCTCTATTTCTTTTCATATATTCTAGGAAGGCCTACCTAGTAGATTTGAAGTCATCAGATATTGAATATTGATAATCTGAGTATCATTGCCGTATGATAATCCTAAACCCAAAGGATCTAACTATGTCTGCCAGTAGGTAGATCTAAATATTGAACAGCACAGGGCTCAGGGATGTGCCCAGTGGCACTCCGCAGCAGATGGTAAATGGGGCAGACTGGTAAGAAGGAAGAGGGAGAATCTGAGTGCTGCCAGTCAAAAAAGATACTAACCTACTGAAAGCTTGCATACAAATCCCACAGTTTGATAGTGCAGAGAATAAAGTTGAATGGCACACCATTTCAAACACCATGGAGAGGTCTATAAGAACAAGAGTAGCGGAAGCACCCTTGTTCAAGTCCATTCTCAAGTCATCTATTATGGCTACTAGAGTCGTTTCTGTACTGTAACCTAGCCTGAATCCTAATAGGGATTCGTCCAGTAGCTGATTTGTCTCCAGGTAGTTGGTCAGTTGTGTATTAACCAGGTTCTCAATTATCTTAGCTGGTAGGGGTTTAGAGAAATCAGCCTGCAATTTGAGGGAAGTGATGAAACAGCAGATGGCTTTTTTAAGAGTGGCCTCACCACCACCATTTTCCAGCACTTATGGACTTCAGCGTTCGATAAACAAAGGTTACAGAGGTTGGTAAATATTGAGGCTTCTGGTATTTGAAAAGTTAATGGAATGGCTAAGTGATCAGATTGAATGGTGAGGAATCAGTTTTCCAATTGAAGCAAGATTGCGGTTGCTAAAGACAGGATCCAATAGGTGCCCTGCCTGGTGTGTTGGGAGTTCTACCAATTGTGTGAAGCTTAAGCCTCTCAAGGGTTCTAGTAAATTCAACTAATCTTGGTCTTCTGGGTTATCCAGGTGAAAATTAAGGTCCCCTAAAATCATAAAATCTCTGCATTATAAAAGGTGCTAAGAATGAATAAATGCTGTTGCTAAAATTGGACCTTAGTCCTGGAGGCTGGTATGTAAGGGTGCCTGACAAACATGTGGTGGTGTTAGTTTTAATTTAAAATAATAATCCCTCTGACTGAGGGAAGAGGACATCCAGCATTGAGCAGTTGAGACCTTTATAAACTAGTATGATTCCCCTGCCTCTGGTATTACGTGTTCGTGCCTAAATAGCTGTTAGTGATGGGGGATAGTGACTATAATATTCAACTTGAGTCATCATGCAACCAGGTTTCAGTCCGAAACAATATGTCAGGGGTATTTTCTTTGATGAACTCACAGATTTCCAATTTATTTTTTGATAGAAACCTAACATTTACAAGGTATCTTAATAATAAATTCCAGGTGTTCTTGCTTTTTGTTTAGGTTTATAGGATTCGGAAATCACTGACATCTAAATTTAATTTAAAACCACATGAGCTACACGCTGAATTAGAGGGCTATGCTGGATCAAAGATGGAAAAGTCCTTTAGTGTCTTACACTATTATTGATTTGAGTAGATCAACAGCTGAATAAACTTTGTGTTGGTAGGTTTCTCTTTTTGGAGATCCAGCACCTCTGGTGCTCTGTGAAGTACTGGCACGGATGGGCTTGCCTTTGGTATGCCTTTGGCGCACCAGCTGCATGCTTCTGCAGCTCGGACACACTGTGGTAGGCAAGATGTAGTGAAGGTGGCTGTGACTATCCGAAGAAGCACTTGTGTCTCAATTAAAAACTGTTAGAAATGGGGGTCTCTAATGGGCAGAGATGTGCACTTTTGTCCAAGTAGGGACTCTTGCTTCTAGTCAGGATAAGGGAGTTACACACTTTAGATAACCCCTGTTCACCCCCTTGGTAACTTGGCACGAGCAGACGTGCTTATGCCAAAGGTAATGTGTAAAGTATTTGTACTCAAAACACACAGTAACACAGTGAAAACACCACAAATGGACACCACACCAGTTTAGAAAAATAAAGTATCCTTATCTAAACCAAACAAGACCAAAAACGACAAAAATCTAACATACATGTATCAAAATATCACTTTAGAACAGTTATTGCAAAAATAGAACTTGTAGGAGCAAAATAGCTCCACCAGGGGCTATTTCGATATTGTGACAGGCATAAATCCAAAGTACGGCGCCGACCGCGAGGTGCGCGGCGTCGGGCATGGAGTCACACAGCCCCCCAAACAACAGTACCTTGTAAAACGAAGTCTATAGACGATGCACGGCGTTGTGGAGGTGTGGCGTCGGTGCCGAGGCTGGTACCCTGTTTGCCACGGGGGAGGTGAGGCATCGTGTCCGTGAGGAGGTGATGCGTCGAGTCCAAGGACGGGTGAAGTCGGCGCCATCGGCAGTGAGGCGTTGGTTCCAGCGATGCAAAGTCAATTAGTTCATGAAGTCACCCTCATTGGTTATCGGCTCCACGATAACGGGATGCTGACGCTGGTGGTGATGGGGTCGGTGCGAGCGCTGGTGTCAGGAAGGTCGATAACTGCCGGCACCGGCTTGCGTTGGTAGTCGTTGAAGGATGTCGGAGTTGCGGTGCAGGTGGGGTGGTGCATCGTGCACTTCATGAGCCGGGCCCCAGGCCTCGTTGCATGTCACGGCTTCACTGGCGGCGTTGCTGGAGGCATTAGAATTTTTTTCTTGCTTTGCAGCATCAACCACACAATTCTCAGGGCCCAGGAACTGAAATTGGCGCCCTTTTGAATACGGGAGTCCACAAAGGAGTCTAGGTGTTGGTCAGTGGGTTGCAGGTGAAGTCTTTGTGTCCCTGAGACTTCAGAACAGGAGGCCAGCACACACACGCTCTAGGAGATTCTTTCTTCAAGCAGGTTCACAGTTCAAAGTTCCAGTCTTTGTCCTCTCCTCTCCTTGGTAGAAGCAGCAACTGCAGGCCAACCCAGCAAAGCTCACACAGCAAAGGGGCAGTACTCCACCTTACAGCTCTCCAGCTCTTCTCCTTGGCAGAGTTTCCTCTTGAGTTCAGAAGTGATCTAATTCTCTGGGGTTTAAGGTCCAATACTTACACCCCATTTTCTCTTTGTTCTCTTTGTGGCAAGGGACTCTAAGCCCAGTCCAGATCAGTTCTGTCCTCTCTGGTGCAGCATCACTACCGGAGGTGGAGACAGCATTAAGCAGAGGAGACACTGCTTATTCAGGTGCAATTGAAACTCCTCCACCACTTTAAATGCAGCCAAGGTCTATTCAGCTCAGCTATGAGCCACCCAGGAAAGGCAGGACACACCTCAACCCCCCTTGTGGCTGTCTACAGTGAATGCACATCCCCAGCCCCTGTCACTCCAAAACCAGACAGTTAATACACAAAACAGCAGAGGCACACAGAATGGTTAAACAAAAAAAAGGCCTACTTTCTAAAAGTGGCATTTTCAAACACACAATTTAAAAACCATCTTCCTAAAAAGATGTGTTATTAAATTCTGAGTTCAGAGAGCCTAAACTCCATTTCTCTATCTTGTCCCAATGGAAAGTTGTTCTTTTAAGATGTTACAAAGCAACTCCCATGTTAGCCTATGGGACGGATGGCCTTTCAATAGTGAAAAACGAAATTGACAGTATTTCACTATCAGGACATGTAAAACACACCAGCACATGTCTTACCTTTTACATACATTGCACCCTTACCATGGGGGTAGCTTGGGCCTACCTGAGGGGTGCCTTACATCTAAGAAAAGGGAAGGTTAAGGCCTGGCAAGTGGGTGCACTTGCCAGGTTGATATGGCAGCTTAAAACTGTGCACACAGACACTGCAGTAGCAGGCCTGAGATACATTTACATGGCTACTCAAGTGTGTGGCACAATCAGTGCTGCAGGCCCACTAGTAGCATTTGATTTACAGGCCCTGGCACACTCAGTGCACTTTATTAGGGTCTTACCAGTAAATCCTATATGCCAATCAAAATAACAATTTACACAGAGAGCATATGCACTTCAGCACTGATCAGCAGTGGTAAAGTGCCCAAAGTCCTAAAGCCAACAAAAACAGGTCAGGAAAAATAGGCGGAAGAAGCAAAAGTTTGGGAATAACCCTGCAAAAATGGCCATTTCTAACAAAACATAGGTTTGAAATAAAATTACAACCTGGAACTCAGCTGCTCCACTTTTCACTTTTGAAGGCTTGCCTCCTAATGAAGTGTACTGGAAATAAACATGGAATTAAATCAAACATGAGAAATTAAAAACAAATAAAAATCAAATGCTGAGCGTGGAGCCAAGCACTTCCGAAAAAAGCGATTGTGTTAGCACTCAGCAAGGAACTCAAAAGGAACTATTCCTCACTGCTCCAGCATGCTGATAGCAAAGATGCCGTGGGAGACCCAAACATGCTTTATGACCGAATCTAACAATTCATAACATATCGGTAAGAGCAATTGCAACAACAAACACTTTAAAATAGTGTTTTAAATAGACCTGATTCAGGGGGAGATTCACACCTTTATTGGCTTTATTTTAGCAGTCTCATGTCTAAAATTGTCTATGCCTCAATATAAGTCAATGGGGAAAATTAATTCCCCTGATTTGTTTTTCAAAATCTTCCACTTTCCAGTATGGAAATGTTGACATGTATGCATGCCAAACATGTAATAAGGGTTACGTGATGGCTGCCGTGACTGACATGGTCTCTGAATATTGACCTGTACACGAGCCAGCACATTTCCTGGCCATGTATTATCATATTTGGTTACCTTTTTAGGTCGAAGCCTACCAGACAGCGCAGCTGTCGGCTCTGCTGAAGACATCTTGGGGACATTCAGAAAGCTTCCCTGGGAATGCATTCTGTCCAGTGCTTACCATTGGCTTTGTGGTTTGTAACTCACATTTCCATGCTTTCTATTTGCTGGCTATATTTGTTTTAAGCTGTCCAGCTTGAGCTCCTCCCTTCCCTTGCCCAAACTTTGTTTGCTGTATTCTTCTGAGATCTCATTTTCTGTAAACAGGCCTTTAAATCTTTTTCTTATCTTTTCACATTTGCTGTGCATTTAAACACAAAGGTCAAATGTCAGACTCTGTCTTCTTAGAGAGCTTGGTGTTTACTTCGATTTCTGTGACTTCAAAGTGAGAGTGTTTATAGGAAAGCAAGAGAAATGTAGATTACTCTCACCATAGAGCCCACTCGAGCCCCTTCTATGCTCCAGTTTACTTGGCTGTAACATGACCCTTAAAACAGGCCTGCAGGGATGAGGTGCACTCATTAAACAAATATTCATGTTGAGGTTCTTCTATCAAAGCACTGTTGGCTTTTGATTAATGTGATCCTCTATTGAATGTCTATTGATCTTTCTTTTTACAGTCAGTGGGTCGGAGTACCAAACCCTTTTAATAATAACAAGCATTGTCAAGCCAAAAGGTGTAGCCTACACAACTACACTTAATGAGCAAAAGCCTCAGTATGTGCAACATGTGCAGTAGCACTGTGCCATTTAAACCTAGACAGCGCAGATTATTGCTTTCCTGAAAACTACAGGCAGGAGCCCTATGCTGCACTTCTGCACTCTATGCTGTGCCACTCTACTCTGCGCCACTCTACTCTAAACCACTGCACTGTACACCAATGCACTCAACACCACTTTACTCAAAAGCAATGCACTCTAAGCCACTGCACTCTACGCCAGCTACTCTGCACCACTGCCCTCTATGTCACTATACTCTACTCTGCAACACTCTATGCCACTGCACTGTACGCCACTGCATGCTACGCCACTGCATGCTATGCAACTCTATTGTACTCTGCACAACTCTACTCGGTGCCACTCTACTCTGCGCCATTCTTCTCTGCACCACTCTACACCACTCTACTCTGCACTACTCTATGCTACTCTGCGCCACTCTACGCCACTCTACTCTACACAACTCTACTCTACGCCACTCTACTTTTCTTTGATCACTGCGCTCTTGGCCACTGAATTCAATGCTATTCTACTCTAAAGCACCACGCTCTGCACCACTGCACTCTGCACCACTGTACTCCATGCCACTGCATGCTGCACCACTGAAAGCTACACTACTCTACATCATTGAGCTCTACGTCACTGCACTTTGTGCCACTCTATTCTACTCTATGCTTCTGCGGTCTGCACCACTGTACTCTGCACCACTCCTTTCTGCACCACTCTACTCTGCACCACTCTATTCTATGCCACTGCACTCTACTCTGCAGCACTCCACTCTAACCCACTCTATGCCACTACACTTTGCATCACTCCACACCACTCTAATCTATTCTGCATCACTGCACTCCACGGCACTCTACTCTACTCTAAGTAACTGCACTCTGCGTCAATGCACTCTATACCACTTTTCTCAAAACGAATGCACTCTATGCTAGTCTACTCTGCACCACTGTACTTTACACCACTTCACTCTAGGGCACTCCACTCTAAGACACTCCACTCTGCAATACTCCACTCTATGACGCTCTACTCATTAAACTCCACTCTATGACTCTCTGCTCCACTCTACAACACTCTACTCCACTCTATGCCACTGTACAACACTACTCCACTCTATGACGCTCTACACAACTCCCTCCATGCCTCTCCATGCCACTTTACTCCCCTCTATTCTATGACATACTGTCCATTCTACTCCACTCTATGCCACTTCACTCTACTCTGCGCTACTCGATTCTGCAACACACTACTCCATTCTGTGCCACTCTACAACAATCTACTCTGCTCTACACCACTCTACTCTACAACACTCTACTCAAAACACTCTACGCTACTCCACTCTGCTCTACACCACTCCATGACGCTCACTCCACTCTGACACTTTGTGCCCCTCAGCTCTACTCCACTCTATGCCCTTCCACTCTATGACACACTACTCCCTCCACGACACTCCAAACCACTCCATGACACTCCACACCACTCAACTCTATTCTACATCACTCTGCACCACTGAACGCCAGTCTCCTTTACACCACTAACTTTTAGTCATGCTGAACAGCAGCCACGCTGGTGTGCAACATAGCTAAAATATATTGGCAACACTAGTAGCTCTTGCATAGGCAAGACCTATTTGCTCGGCCAATGCTTATGGTAAGAGTGGTAGATTGTACAATTCATCAACACAACAGGAGCAGCTGTCACAAAAAACGCCTGCTTTGGTTCCTAGTAAAACCACAGACAGTTCCCCCAATAGATTCTCATTACAGCTTTATATTGCTGTCAGATTGAATTCTCCTTTAGTGGTAGATAACTGCTGCCCCGTGTGGCTCGACCTATTGGTGGGATCTGCCACTCTGTCTGTATTTACTATGGCTTGATTTATCTCTAACTGTCCTCTTCCGTGACCTCTTGGCGTGCACATAATAAAAGCTTAACTCAGAGGTTTTTCCACTCTGGACTAGGTACTGAGGCCTCACCTCCATAACATATGTTACTTATATTCTGACTGGCCTTGGCCATTCTACATTTCCCTGGGTCTCTGGGTCCAGACTTATTGGGTCTGCAATCACTGAACCAAATGATTCCGGCCCTGGAGACACCGAGCCCTGACCTTTGCATAGCGCTGCAGGGGCTGTGGAAAGCTGCTGCGCTCAGACCGCACCTGCATAAGGCAGCATGAGGGTAGCAGCAAACGCTCTCCACTCACTTGGTCTTTCATTCCCCCACAACCCAACCCACATGTCCCACACCACCGGCCTGAAATCAGCCTCCAAGCACATTTACCGCCAGCTACAGGCAGGTTGCAGATATGTGTGGATTTGGGCTTATTTTCCCTGAAAGGGGAAAATACATGCAAAAATTTGACCTGGTATTTCTGACTGCGTTATAATTTCCTATTACGCTGGAAATAACTTGTGAACCCTGGATTTTCGTGTTGAGAAACTGACCAGAACCGGAGGTTTTGATGCACTGGTATCTCCTCACATAAATCTGGGGAATTTGTATGGGTCGTTGAGTAAAATAAATTCTTTTTGTAGAGCTCAGCTTTTATTATTAGTTTTATGAGGGGTATAAGCATGCCAGCCAGGGCAATAGGAAGCAACTTGCTCTCCTCGGATCGGGAAAAAGAACAACCGTTATGTTGGGTGTTAGACCTGGCATCTTTTGGCGTGATTTTCCCTGTCTTTCTGCTCTGACATCCTGTTTTTGACTGTGTGCTGCATTTCGTTTTTGCTGGTTTAAGGACGCTGGACACTTTGCCACTGCTGACCAAAGTGCAAGAAGTGCAAGTGCTCCCTGTGTAAATTGTGTTGGTGATTGGTTTATCCATGATTGGCATATTTGATTTGCTAGTAAGTCCCTAGTAAAGTACATCAGCTGTGCCCAGGGTCTGTAAATCAAATGCTACTAGTGGACCTACAGAACTGATTGTGCCACCCACATGAGTAGCCTTGCAAACATATCTCAGACCTGCCACTACAGTGTCTGTGTGTGCAGTTTTAAACTGCCATTGCGACCTGGCAAGTGCACCCACTTGCCAGGCCCAAAACCTTCCCTTTTACTACATGTAAGTCACCCCTAAGGTAGGCCCAAGGCAGCCCCCATGGGCATGGTGCGGTGTACTTAAAAGGTAGGACATGCATTGGTGTGTTTTACATGTCTTAATAGTGAAATACTGCTAATTTCGTTTTTCACTATAGCATGGACTATCTCTCCCATAGGGTAACATGGGGATTGCCTTAAAATATCTTTCAGGTGTAATTTCCCATTGGGAGCTGATAGAGATTTGGAGTTTGGGGTCTCTGAACTCACAATTTAAAAGTACATCTTTTGGTGAAGTTGGTTTTTAAATTGCTTGTTTGAAAATGCCACTTTTAGAAAGTGGGCATTTTCTTGCTAACCTTTCTGTGCCTCTGCCTGTCTGTAGAATCCACGTCTGGGTTAGGAAGACAGTTGGGCTCTTGTGCATTCACTCTAGACAGTCACACAAAAGGATCTGAGGTGTGCCTTGCATATTCTGATGGACCATAACCAGGACGGTCCATGGTGATGAGCTAGAGTGATGGGAGGAGTTGTCACTGACACCTGAATAGGGCTGTGCCTGTCCTCACACAAATATGTCTCAACCCCCCTGTAGTGTGTCTGGAGCCAGGGCAGGGAAAGGCTGGGTCTTGTGCATTACAAAGACTTTCCTTTGACGTTTGCTTACTTCAAAGGGAGAAAGGGGTATTAGTATTGGACCTCTGACACTCTCAAAGCAGAATACTTTGGAACTAAAGGACATTCTGCCAAGAAGAAGAGCTGGATGCTGTAGGAGGGACTGCCACTCTGCCTGTTGCTTTGTTGTACTGGTCTGCTGCTTCTGTCCTGGGAGTGAGAGGACTGGACTTTGCTTCCTGTATCCTGCTTCCAAGGTTCTCCAAGGGCTTGTGCGTGCTTGTCTCCTGTTAAGAAGTCTCAGGATCATCAAATACTTCACCTACCACTGCCTGGGCTCTTCTGCTGAGAGTCCTGACTTGCCAAGTGCTGCCAAATCCAGTTCCTGAGCCCTTGGAAATAGAATCTGGTGAACTGAAGGAGAAAATCCATGCATCGACTTCCAGTGTCTGTTTTTATCGACACATCACTACAAACTTCGACGCATCGCCGCTGCTAGCACCGGGGCATATTTCCCATCAGCGCATTGACCACGGCTTTCAGAAGAACTGCCGCAGCGTGAGTTTCGAGCACCGCATCACCGAAGTCCATGATGCACCTCTCCAACTCTGACCCAGTGCTAGCTTCATTGCTGTGGAATTGATGCAGCGCGCCTGTATTTTCAATGCATCGTTCCTGAGCGACAATTTCTTCATCGACGTTGCCCAGCAGTAAGGAACTGAGGCAGCGTGTCCGGAGATAGATGCATCACCTCCACTTCCAGTAAGGAATCTATGCATCACCTCCCCTGACAGTAATGAACTGACGCATCACCTCCCCTGGGAATAAGGAACCAACGCATCGCTTTGCTTTTCCTACGCCTCACCTCCCCTGCGCCTGTTTCGTCTTTGATTTTTGACACATCCAAGGTACTTTGTGTTAAGAGTAACCAGGGCCTGACTGGGAACCTCAACCGGCCCTGGAAAAGAGCTCGGCCGGCCCAGGGGGGTGGGGGGAGTAGGGTGTGGTTGGGGAAAGCTTTATGCCGCTTTGTTGCAGGGGGCCGATATTGCAGCTATGCTGCAAAACCGGCCACCGGTAACAAAACGGCCACCCAGGGCTCTAAAACCAGCCCCCACCCTGGCGGCCCACCGGGGAAACGCCCGGTGCCCGCTACGGCCAGTTCGGCCTGAGAGTAACGCACCCATAGATTTCTATGGACTAAACTGATTTAACCTTTGAAAAGCATTATCTTTACTTGTGTATGCTGGATTTTTGTTGTTTTGGTCTTGTTTTATTCAGATGAATATCGACTATTTTTCTAAACTGATGTGGTGTCCATTTGTAGTGTTTTCACTGTGGGAGACACACACTAAACAGTTCTTCTACACAACAACTCGTGCACCACAACATTCCACAGAAAGGAGAGCTACCGAGAGAGGTAGAGGGCGACACACAATAAATAGTTCTTCTACACAACACACGTGCATCACAACATTCTGCAGAGAGGAGAGCTACCCGGAGAGGCAGAGGACAACACACATTAAACAGTTCTTCTACACAACACTCGTGCATCACAGCATTCCGCAGAGAGGAGAGCTACTGGGAGAGGCTGAGATAGACACACAATGAATAGTTCTTCTACACAACACTCGTGCATCACAATGTTCCGCAGAGAGGGGAGCTACTGGGAGAGGCAGAGGGAGACACACACTAAACAGTTCTTCTACACAACACTCGTGAATCACAGCTTTCCGCAGAGAGGAGAGCTACCCGGAGAGGCAGAGGGCGACACACATTAAACAGTTCTTCTACACAACAATCGTGCATCACAGCATTCCGCAGAGAGGAGAGCTACCCGGAGAGGCAGAGGACGACACACATTAAACAGTTCTTCTACACAACATTTGTGCTTCACATCATTCCACGGAGAGGAGAGCTGCCCAGAGAGGCAGAGGGCAACACACATTAAACAGTTCTTCTACACAACACTCGTGCATCACAGCATTCTGCAGAGAGGAGAGCTAACCGGAGAGGCAGAGGATGACACACATTAAACAGTTCTTCTACACAACACTCGTGCTTCACATCATTCCAGAGAAGAGAGCTACCCGGAGAGGGAGAGGACGACACACATTAAACAGTTCTTCTACACAACACTCGTGCTTCACATCATTCCACAAAGAAGAGAGGGAGAGGACGACACACATTAAACAGTTCTTCTACACAACACTCGTGCATCACAACATTCCACAGAGGAGAGCTACCAAGAAAGACACACTAAACAGTTCTTGTACACATCCATGTGCGTAATTAATTGATACTTTGCGCACAATGCAAACATGCAAATGCTACCCCCGCAGTTGCTCAATTGTGCAGCTTTGTTGTTTTAAAAAAAAACCATGTAATTGAGTTTTAGAAAAAGTCACCGAAGTAAACAGATTAGTATTTATAAACCATAGAAATGAACATCTACTTGTATAGCTCATTGTGCAGCTTTGCTAACTGCACGAATACGTTCATGCGTAATTTGCGCATTTTCCGGGCGAAAGTCAGACTTTGCGAATTCGGCTCCAGATATCCTCCACAAGAAGTTATTTTTCAAGGCAATGTGGTGTTAGTACTCTCTCCTGTGGATAATGTAGGGCTGCATAAAGTCCACCCGGACATAAATCATTGATGTGTTTCATGGCCTCGCCAGGGGCAAAGCAATAAAGGAAGAAACAGAAATGCTGACTAAATATATTGCAGCTGAAAAACACTTTGTAAAGGTAACCCGAAGGTGTGAACACAAAAGAAAGTTAGTGTCAAGAAAGTTTTGTTACATTTCTGCGCCATGATTGATATGTTATTTATTTATTACAAAGCCCAGCGTACACCAGACCTTCTGTGACCTAATGACGTAGCTTATTGGCTGAACTGGTTTAACTGGAAAGAAACAGAAGAAACAAACAAACTTAAAGAGTATTAAGTTGACGATTCAGAAACGGTTTGGTTGGTATCGGGAGTGAAGTTGACAACTTCAGAGATAAAACGTTCTTCAAAGAGGGAAACAGTTTTGTGCTGAAATTCAGGAAAGAAGATTCCTGCTACAAAGATAAAGAGCGCTCCATGCGTTAGCCCAGGCGATGGAGAATGTTGTGTCTCCTTGCTGAGCTGCACACCACACGTGAGCGAGGAGGAGGCTGAATGTTGAGGAAAGCACGTGACCCGAGGGGTAATCACCATATACCGGGTGTTGGCAGCCACCGTAGATCTGTGGAATGGGGCTTATGTGATCGCGTGAGAAAACCTGGAAAGGAGTCTTTTCAGCTGGACGAAGCACAAGTGCCATAATATAGCCTTGATGGGACTAGTGCAACACAACTGAGCTGTGGTCATTGGCTTGAATAAATGGTAGCATTCTTTTCATTATTTTAACTTGTAGAAAACCACAGGCACCAAGTTTGTTCATATGAGTGTTTAGGGAGAAACTGACAGCAATTTGAATTCCAAGATTCTGCACCGTCTGTACGGGTTTACTTGAAGGATCCATCTTGAGGGCATGGTTTTGGCCTTGGTTTTATGTGACAGTAATAAAATCAGTTGGGCGGCCTCAACATACATGTAAAATTGTATGTCCAAATGGTTCAGCAGCTTAGCCTCGGGAAACAGGTAGATGTTAAAAGTGAGTGGAGATCCCAGTGATTAATGAATGATCTTGGGGCTAGTATTACAATTCAGCTGAGAGACTGGTTGCCTTGTGTCTTTCCGACCGTTGCTTAACTAGCCCTGTGATGCCAACTTCTCCTAGTCTTCCAAGGAGAACGGGCTGGATGGTGTTGAATGCCACTGAGAGATCTAATAATGCTAGGGCTCCTATTACACCGATATCTACTAAACTCCGGATGTCATCTAAGATGAAGATGACAGCAAGCTCGGTTAAAAACCAATTTGTGGTGGCTCTAGCAGATTTCTCTTTCAGTGAAGGTTTGCAATTGATCAAAAACAGTTTTTCCTAAGAGTTGTCATAAATATTTAAACAAGGACACTTGTATTACATTACTATGACATAATGTTATGTTATGTCATGTTATTTGAACTTGATTAAGATCATGTAAACCAATGGTTCTTGGTGCTGGAGTAAGTGGTTATTAAGTAGCCAATCAGAAAGCTAGTTTGCAAACTCCGGCCTAATAGCCGTATGTATGTCTAAACTACCAGGTTTTTAAGTTCTTCAGAAAGGCAACAAAATCAGTTTTCAATTGTAGATGATCCGAAGGGGAAGTCCACAATGTGGGAGCCTGGACAGAAGAAACTCCATTCTCACATACCTTTCCTGAAATATCTAAGAAAAATTAAGCAGCTCGATCCAGAGGGTCTAAGTGTTTGTGTGGGAATGCATTTCTTAATTTTCCTATTTAGAGAGCGGAGGCTTTGATAGCTTTAAGCATGATACAGCAGGTCTTAAACTATATCCTCTGGTTTTGTGGCAGCCAATGCAGTTCTTTCAGGTTAGGTGTTACATGGGAAGTCCTGGGGAGTTTATAAATGAGGCAAGCAGCCTCATTTTGGATAACTTGCAGCCTGTGGGTGACATTATTAGGGAGACCTAGACAGATGTGATCTAGAGCTGAGCCGACCCTCTTACCATTAGTCTTCCGATTAATCTTTTTGTGCGACTGAGAGGTGATGGTAGTTAGCACTTGGCCAAACACATTTAAATTAACAGTGTAACCCATTTGGCTGCACAAAAGGACTAGGAATCAGAAAATACGGTTAAGAAGTTTTATAACAGTCAGGTTAATATAAATCAATATCAATACCATGCTATAAAGGTACAGGATCACAACTGGAAAGACGAACCTCCTGAAGACGTTCAAGGTCATCAGTAAGAGACAAACAAAAAGTTCAGCCACAGCAATACAAAGAATTAACAGCAGAGTCTGTTGCTCAGAGAAGAGTCTTTGATCTTCTCTCCTAAACATGAGTAAAATCTAAAGTCCTCAAATCTGGAGTCTTAAACTAAAGAGAATGATTAAGTCTAAAAGGATCTCAAAAAGGTTGGGAAAATCCAAAAAAAAGCTGTGGGAATTTGTGCAAAGGTGTCAACATTTAAGCAGCTCGGTCAAGCGTCTTCTAGGGATAGGGAAACAAGTGTTAGCATAAGCCACACACAGCAAAGAATCAAAGGGTAAGCCTAGAGGTCTGTACCTCTCAAACTCCAAGGAAAAAGTGGCCAACCTCAACCTTTGGGAACATTAGTTAATACCACACAAATCTTTGGGTAACACCCATTGATCAAACTATCAGGAGCTCCACTGTCCTTTGCATTCTCACGTTGTAAGCTGATACATTAACAAACTCTCCCATGACTGTCCTAAAAACATCATTTTGGGTACTCGAAGCTCCTTGGAACATTGCTGAATAAACTTGTCCGTTAATGCTCTGGCTCTCCATGTTCCTTGTCAAGGTCTACTTCGATGGCTTTCTATCCCTGATACAGATTTACATCTATTCTCAAACTAACAAACCATGTGAACGTACCTGCAAGGGAAAAGACATGCAAGCAGGAATGGAAACAGTACTTTATGCAGAAAGAAATACAGGCCCATTCATGCTAACTTAAAGTATTAACTCAGTGGTGCACATTTAATATGCATGTGCACATTCAACTACGAAGAATAAGAAATGTCAGTACATTAGATTCAGAATTGGATTCATGTTACATTCCAATAATTATGAAATAACTTTAAATGCACAAATCCAAGTGTGACTACGAACTGCATTATGAATACCAATGTGAAAACATTAGTGCATGCGTTTACATATATCATTCTCATTTCGAGTGTAAATACATTTTGATAGTGTGAGAATGGTTCTTATCAGGTGTCTAATGAGCATATCATTTTAATAATGTTAAGGCACACCGTATATATGATTCCTAGTTCTTCAGTTCTAAGTTCAAGTGCAACACTTTACATTAATACTTTTAGGGCACACAAGTATGTAGTGCAAAGTGCACATCTAGGTTCTGTAGTTGTGACCTATAAGGCTGGAGCCAAAATTAAGCTGCTTCAGATGGAATTGGAATAGGCCAGTCTTGATTAGATAATAGCCTTAATTACAGTTTTTAAGACTTCTAGTTGTAGTAGGGTGGGTACATTTCCTTATCAGTTTTACTAGATAAATACATTTTGAAACCACCACTCCTATCAAAGATGTCATTGTCAACCGACTGCCCACAAGTACGCCTAGGCATTCTGCCAATGTCTTAGTTGTAGATGGGTCGCCCATTGCAGTTGGCCAGTGACAGCTATCCTAGTGGTTCAATCTGTTGTTTAGAATCACAGTATTTCTTTGTTTGGCATTTAGTTTTAGTTGATTGTTGCCCATCCACCTCCATATGCACTTCATGATATCCTGAAATTCTAATTGTGTAACTATAGAGCTGTCAAGGCAAAGACATAGCTGCGAGTCATCCGCATAAATGTAAATTCTGCATCTTCTTGATGGCAACTCCTTTATCAGGGTCCTGGCACACTTACTGAAGAAATGTGGAAATAAAGAGGAACTCTGAGGGGCTCCACAGGTCCATCATCAGTGACATCTTTAATGACATGAGAGAGTTAAGAAATACCCCCCCAAAGTGCAGTGTTAATTACTCGTTTTCAAATCAAATGAACACAAGTGTACAGTTATTTTTTCACAGACAAGCTCTACAAATATCCCTCTCGATACCACATGCCCACAAAGGTTTACTCACTAGTTTCCTTTCTAAACCCCATCCCATTTCTCGTATGCCTCCCTCACGAGGATTGCAAAGGGATGTTTGAGCTTAAATTGACACCTAATCATAGAAAAAAGATGCAGTGACTTTTCACACACTTTACAAAAGTATATTTATTTACAAATTACTAAGAATACAAAAAAAAATCACAATTAAAGCACATGTGGTTAGAAATAAACACGGGAAGCTGCCAATGAGTCTCTAAGAGGACCAGATTCTCTTTTGAGTCCAACCGAAAAAAGTCCCATTGACTGTGAAAAACAGTATGGACGAGCAGAGGATTTCTTGTGTGGTGAGTAATGCACCACAGTTATAAATATATTTGGGCATAAACTTATTGTGATGTTGCTAGATGTCATGCCACTATATGCTTCTGTGATGTCATTGTCTTTCTCATCGACTCTTATGTGATCCCACGAAATCATTATTTATGGTATAAACAGTGGCCTTGCATGCTATGGGGTTGTCATTTATTACATGTCATTATTATTCCACTATTATGATGTCATTAAGGCTTGTGGGCCTAACACGTGACTGACATTGGCCTAGCCCTGCTAGTCGTACTGGAGGCCAATGCCATTATTCGGTTTGCATGGCACCCTCTTGTTGCCTACCCTTCTGAAACTTTTATCCTCTCTTGAACCACAGCGAGTCCCTTTCGGAAGAGACCCTGAGGAGAGCGAAGCAGATTGGCTTCTCTGACAAGAAGATTGGAAAGTGCCTGGGGCTGAATGAGGCACAGACCCGTGAGCTTAGGCTCAGCAAGAACATCACACCTTGGGTGAAGCAGGTAAGGACCACTGGACACTGCAGTGTCAGGTATGTTTTCAGAGATCCAGTTGGTGCTGGAAACTGGCCTGCATCAGCAATAAAACAAATATGGGGAATGAATGCAGAACACTGACAGTGCACGTGATCTGGACCATGGCACGTTTTCACCCGCCATCTCGGTTTACTCAGACACTATCTCAAATGTTCGTAATAGATATGTATTGACTGGAAGCTTGCTCTGTGGTATGGCATTGTAGTCCAGATATGATGCCTAGATAATTGGAGAACCTTTAATGGGAATGACTGTTTCGTCCTCTGGCCCTGCATTTCAGAGTCACAGGGCCTTTTAGGAAATCTCCCACATTTATTGTAGACCAGTTTCCTCTCATTTCGAGATATGTGTTTAACCATACCCTTTTCTATCGCTGCAGCATGCTGGGAGCTCTCAATTAGGGTTGACTTGAGGCTTGGCACAGTCCTGATTTGGATAAATCGAATTCCTAAACTCTGCTATTGGGACACCTTAGGATTTTGTCCGTCAAGCAATTCTAAAAAATGTATTTTGAGAGCACATTGCTTTCCCGGGCCCTGATCAGGTCAATGGGACATCCGCAGTTCTGATCCGCCAATTGGAATTCCTAATGGGAATGACTCCTAGCTCCTGTAGAGTTTTATCATTAGCACAACCTGAGTGAAGGCTTCCCAAGCACTGCTGATGAAATTAAGAGCTGCATAAAACACTCTCTTTTGTTGGAATTCCCTTTGAAATAGTTGACAAATATGGCACCACGGCCTCTCAGACGTATTCAGGATCACTCACAGCAATCCACTGTGGCTTGCCTTTTGATGGATGATGTTTTTCTTTCCAGATTGACACACTGGCAGCAGAGTACCCTGCGGTCACAAACTACCTCTACCTCACATACAATGGAAATGTAAGTTGAGTACCTCCTACATTTTTCTTCAACGTCAGTCTAGTAAATGTATCAGAAAGGATTGTGATGATATGTCTACTCCTAGGCTTAAGATTTGAAGTCCCTCATAGACCCAGATACAGTACAACTTTCACTTAGAATATCAGTTCTTGCAAACCCTGGCCCACAAGTTCTTAGATATTCCAATCAGAGCTGCTGTACCACTCAGAAAGCGCACCTCAGTCCTGGCTCACACATTCCAAGTAAGGACCTCACCTAGCTCTGTCAATGCACCTCAGCCCTGGCCCGCCATGTACAAAGATTCCAGTCCATGGCCTCACATAGCTGGGTCTCTGTCCCTTACCCTTTAATTCATTCATTCATAGTTATTCAAGGCATGCCCTCACACACTTGCGCAAATACACCTGAATCTTATCTGCACCCCTCATATGATTTAGGTACGAGACTCCACCCTCAGCTCTGCCAAAGGACCTTGCGGTTAATCTGCGACTCCTTTGCATTTTCAGTGAAACAAATTCCTGCATTTTTGCCTTTTCACTACATCATTAATCTTCTGCACCAATGCTATAGCAGTTTTGGAAATGATGTCATTCTGCCACCGATTCACTGCAGCTGCCTGCATCAACAGGCGGTGCTACCAGCAGAGCTCTCCTACCAAACTATAAAGGTGGGTGGTTTAGACTTGGCTGTCCCCCTGTATATGCTACACGATACGTGTTGTCAGCAAACATGGTGTGGAATGTCATCCTACATATGATCACAAAACAAAGTGAACAGCCTTCCATCCATATCCCCTATGTGGTGTAGCTTGCGGCCCATGTAGGTCATCGCTTTAGTGTTACACATATGGTGGTAAGCGCTATATAAATGCTGCAGTACAATACAATGTCTCCAAATAGAAGTGGTCAAGTGTCCAAAATACTACTAATTAACAATGTGTTCTCATCTGTCTGTTTGTCCTCTATTTCTGTCTAGAAGTCAGCCTGATTGTGTCTCGTTCCTCTCTCTCTCTTGTTTGCTCACTCGCTCTCATGTTCTGCCTAATCATCTTCTCCTTCTGTTATGTAATCTGTCTTTAAATAGTTCTCCTTCTTGAACCTTTGACCATATGATATGATTATCCTCCTAATTGTTTGCTGCCTTTTGGCTAAAGATGTGCCGTTCTCTGCCATAATGGAGTGATTGACAGTGCCATGCTATGCAGACAGTGGATCATAAGTTACTTTTCCTTTTTTTCTCAGGAACATGATATAAAATTTGATGACCACGGCATGATGGTGCTCGGTTGTGGACCCTACCATATTGGTAAGATTCTTTGAGATTTTTCTTTATGAAAGGCCCTCGCCTAATCAGACTTCTGCAATTCATTTCATATTGGCAACTGAAGTAAACAGAACACTGAGAAAATTGCAGTAGACTGAATATTTATTTGTACCAAGAAGTTAATCATGACAAAATGGCTGGACCTTTTTTGTGAGGTGTATTGTCTGGTCCTGAAGTCAGATGCATTCTCATGGGTTAGTGGTCTGTTATATTGACCAGTCCTTGGGTTGGGTAAAAGGAATGGTCCTTACGTTTGGTGGGTTGATTGGTCCTCAAATCAAGAGCGCTGACTGTTTCTCATGTTGCATAGACTTGTCATTAGCTGGGGTGTGTTGACTGGCTTTGCGTTGTGGTCATTGCCAAATTTTCAAGCTGGTGAATTGACTTGTCCACAGATTGAGTGCAGTGAATACTGCTACAGTTCTGTGCCACTTTTTGCACTATACAAATAACACACACATACATACTTAGCTCAGGAGTATTGATTGGTCCTCAGGTTTGGATCGTTGACTTTCCCCTGTGTTGGGAGCATTGACTTGTGTTTAGGGCTGGTGCTTTGACTGATGGCTTTGGCAGATATCCAGGGCGGGTGCAGTGGCTTGTCCTCAGGTCACATGCATACCTTACATACATTCAGAGAAGGTAGAAGGGTTTCATATCTTGGTTATGTCTTAACCAGCTTGTGAGGTTGCACGAAGTGTGTATCTTTGTTTCCCTTGATGAGCAGTTAAGTCTTGAAGAGGATTTGGTAGTGTCCACCTGTCTAGCTATTGACTTCTAAGATCTGCTCTTAGCCTGGCCATAACTGTGACGAAAGCAATTCTTGAAGTGAAGCATCTGGAGCATTACTCTTTGTTTGGGGTTGATGGAGTAGGAAGATTCCACTCCCACAGCACATTTCCAGAGCATAAACTCAATGTGCGTAGGCATCAATGTGGCGCTTTCTATGGACCCTGGCGTTAGGCCATTGTACAAGGACAAATTCCGGAGCATTTGAGGGAACGGGGTGGATGGACCTGGATCATGGAGTAAGAATGCCAGTACCAGAATGACTCGTCTCCCACACGGCCAGCACTGTGGAAGAGGCTTTTGAGATGTCTTTTGGTCTCATCAACACTGCTATTTGTATTAACATTTCTTGATAAGGGGTCAGTTGCAGTTCTGTGTATATGGTACTGTACATTTTACAAATTGAGTCAGGTTCATGCTGTAGATAAACAGTGATTTGCAATAATGCTAAACGCATTTTGTAGTTGAAAGATATGTTGATTTATTATTACTTGTACGAAATTGGAAATGTCTTTATCTAAACACTGTTGGGCTTATTTACAAGCCCCGTGAGCTGCCGGAAGTCACTTTTTTAATGTTTCTGCAGTGCAGAGCCATATCTACATAGTTGCTGCGTTGCCTCACACTGTATCAGGGAGTGCCATGGGTGTTGCGGTGGATGTTCCCACTCAACGCTCATGGTATTTGACACATTCCCAGATTTACAACACAGCGTAGATCTGAGAATGCGTCAAAACCGTGTGCCACCTCAGGTTAGGCGTAACGATTGCTTTTGTGCAGGAAAGTGTCCCTTCCTGCACGAAAACAATCATGCCAACAACGCAGACACTCTTGCACCATGGTGCAAGCGTGCCTGTGTTGGCGCTAGGCAGCCATTTGTGCACCGGCAGTGGAAGAGGACAGGAATGTGCTGTATCTCATAGATATGGCACATTCGTGCCCTTTTCATTTGAACCAGGGCAGTGCAGCAAAGTGACGTGCAGCGCTGCGTCAAATTATTGTAAATGAGGCCCTCCATATCATTGAATACTTTTGAATGATTAATTGATTGTCTTTTGTTTTCGAAAACAGTAATCAACATACAGGGTACAGATTACCTGTTGCTTTGGGCTTTCGTGAGATTGTGTCTCTAGCCACAACGTTTAAAGGCAGTGCAGGGTGTTGTTTCGTCATTTCCTTATGCATTTTATAATATATAATGCTATTGATCATACATATAGGACATTAGGTCTCATCAGTTGAAAACTGAGTATTCTTACCAGCTGAAATGTCTCACAGTGCTTAAACCATAGGTGTTCTTGTTACTCGCTCAAGTTTACTAATATAATGAAAATGAATAGATGACACTGATATATTCACCTTTTCCCAAACCACAGGCCCCTACATTATGACAAGCCTTTGTCTGTCTCTCTCTACCATTTTCACATATCAATTCGTTCTGGAGTGTTCTGTGTTTGTGTCAAGATATAGGAGTCAGACTTTTTTTTGGGCTTTGGATCTTCACCCACATTATGTGGCATGCTTCATCAATTGGGCGAATTAAGGGGTGTATACATATGGTGGAGAGTACCAAATACTATGGTTATTAAGGTAATCTCATTAAAAGCATCTCTCTCTGTCCCTAGGTTAGTGCTTTTAAGTCTTCCTCTAGACCAGTCTGCCTCTGCTTCTAGTTTATGACCCCCAGGGGCCATGCTACAGCTTGCAATCACTGTCCCAGAATGTGCTGTGGCTCAACCTTGACTAGGGCAATATTCTTTTATTTACCTTGGGCCACGCACGATCCATATTACAGAAGGGACCCCACAAAAGTCTGCGGTCTGTTCTGCAACGCCAAGTACCCCGGGGGAGTAAAAAGTGAGTGCAACGTCCCATTGCACCCCAGGGCACTTTGGTGACTGGGAACCATACCAGGCAGAAGCCCAGGGTTCAGCGATTGGTCAGACTGTCATACTCTTCTTTGATTTTTCATTCTTTATTTCCTATACATTCCCTTGACCCTCTCCCTGTCACCATTTTCTTTTTCTCATTTCTCTTTCGTTTTCTCACTCTCTTCCCTTCTTCTGCTTCTCTTATCACTGTTTCTAGCTTTCTCTTTATGTTGATCTGCTTACACTATTTTGCCACCTCCGTTCATGTCCTTGTTTTCCTATACAATGGCCCTCTTTATCATTGTCTTTTTACTGATGGTTTTTGTTGTCATCCTTCTTTTCTGTGCCCTATGTGTCTTACCCCTTGCAGGCAGCAGCGTGGAGTTTGACTGGTGCGCGGTATCCGCCATCCGTACTCTGCGCCAACTTGGAAAGAAGACTGTGGTGGTGAACTGCAACCCTGAAACCGTCAGCACGGATTTCGATGAGTGCGACCGACTCTATTTTGAAGAACTGTCCCTCGAAAGGATCCTGGACATTGCTCACAATGAGGTAACCCTCCAAAAAAGAGGCCTCCTTCCCACACATAACAGGAAACAATCCACCCAGACAAGCAAAACGCAAGGCATTGATTGAGCTTTCTACAACATTCCATATAGGCATTAGAATATGAGTTAGATAATAAGACAGTTTAGAACAACTCACCCAACGATACATTCCAATAAGAAATGAATGATTGAGAATTCTAGAGCAATCCAACTACGCATACAAATAAGGAACAGGTTAATTGAGCATTCTAGAGCTATTTATTTAAAAACATAGAGAGCGTTCTGGAGTAATTGGCGTAAAAACATAGATAGGGAACAGAGTGAAGGAGTATTCTGGAGCAATCAATAGGGAACAGAGTGAAGGAGTATTCTGGAGCAATCAATAGGGAACCGAGTGAAGGAGTATCCTGGAGGAATCAATAGGGAACCGAGTGAAGGAGTATCCTGGAGGAATCAATAGGGAACAGAGTGAAGGAGTATCCTGGAGGAATCAATAGGGAACAGAGTGAAGGAGTATCCTGGAGGAATCAATAGGGAACCGAGTGAAGGAGTATCCTGGAGGAATCAATAGGGAACAGAGTGAAGGAGTATCCTGGAGGAATCAATAGGGAACCGAGTGAAGGAGTATCCTGGAGGAATCAATAGGGAACCGAGTGAAGGAGTATGCTGGAGGAATCAATAGGGAACCGAGTGAAGGACTATCCTGGAGGAATCAATAGGGAACCGAGTGAAGGAGTATCCTGGAGGAATCAATAGGGAACAGAGTGAAGGAGTATCCTGGAGGAATCAATAGGGAACCGAGTGAAGGAGTATCCTGGAGGAATCAATAGGGAACCGAGTGAAGGAGTATGCTGGAGGAATCAATAGGGAACCGAGTGAAGGACTATCCTGGAGGAATCAATAGGGAACAGAGTGAAGGAGTATTCTGGAGCAATCATCACAGTCATAGAACTAAGGAATGGAACGACAGAGCCCCCAGAACAATTCACATAGGCATTAGAACAAGAAATGAGAAGGTAGAATGAATCTAAAAGAAACCACTCAGAGATACCAAACTGAGTGATGGAACATTCTAGAGCAATCTACATAATCTAGAACAATCCATATAAACAAGAAACAGGTGATGGCACTTTAAAGAGAAATTTACAGACATTTATTTAAGGAACTGAGCGATAGAACACTCCAGATTCAATAAACACGTGCATAGAAATATAGAGCGGAGCAATGGAGCTTTCTAGTAGAACCTACATAGGAGAGTGAGCATACAAGGCAACAGTTTTCTTGAGTTTTTTAGGTCGAGCCTAGAGCAGCGCATGCGCTGCTCTAGGAAATCGACCTCTTGGAATCACTTCAGCTTCAGGAGAAGCTCGTGCATGTAGTGCTCACACGCCATTGGCCTTTGCGTCTGGCGTTAGCACGCAATTGGCCAAAGGCGTGTGGATGTCCCAGCTTTTAGGAAAATGTTCACTCCCAGAGCGTTTTGCTCTCGGGAGCCAGCATGACATCTGTTTTGTGTCACCTTTCACTTTCGCGGCCGTGGCTTTCTTTGTGGTCCCATTTATTACTTGCTGCTTTGGCTTTCTCTGGGCTGAGCTCTCGCGCTTCCCGGAGCCTTGTTTACTCTTTCCTGGCACTGATTTTAAGCTTGATTTGTAAGTGGACCAATAAGCAGAAATTATCTTCGCTATCCGTCTCCCTTCTCCACACCCTCGCTCGTCTTTTTAAGCAGAAATTAAACCTATGCTGCTATTTAGTGTTCGTGCGTTCTGAAGAGCTTCATCCTCTCCGCATGTCAGAACGTTTTTTAAAATCAAATCATGGCGAGTTTAAGGCGTTGCGTCTTTCCCTTGACACAAGTTTTGCTTGTTTACTGACAAAGCCTTTTATTGCTTTTGCCTGCTGCAGTTCTTGTTTACAAAAAGGGATGTGTGGTTTTACATGTCCGTTTTAATTCGACGAATAGGTTGAAAGGTACTACCTTCCTCGGAGCCTGTGGTGCTGTGATGAGCCTGACGTTAAAGCCCCGTCTTGAAACCCCTGATGGTTTTTTACTTAGCACAACAGTGTTGGTGTACATTACAGCAGCAGGGGACGGGTCTTTATCAACAACTCAAAGGCCACCAGCAGCTCAACTGTACATGTTGCACCCGAATGGGTGGTCGTAAACTAGAAATGCCTTCTGCTTTACTGTCCTTATCGGAGAGAGACACCAGAGTTCGAGACCTAGACTTTGATCTGTTAAGACTCAGAGCTTGACACTCTCCAGTCATACACAATAGGGCCTTGATTTCCAGCGCTCTAGGTTTCTCTAGGTCCGACATGGGATGTGCCTGACAAGGGCTGAGCAGGCGTTGGATGTGGTAGTGGCTTGACCGAGGGCGCAGGGTGCAGAATTCAATACATAAATATAATTTGTACAGAATATTCAGCCAAGAATTACCTTGTATGACTATATAAACATACATGACAGTGGCTATAAGCCCTCGTATGCAAGGAAAGGGTCCGGGCGTTCTAAAAAAACAAAATAAGTTGTTCCAAGTCCTTTCATCATTTGTCTGTCTTGGGTATTCTCCTATGTTGAGGTGAATATGCCTTCTATTGGTAAAACATAATTAATATATAGTACACGGTATGGATTTGCCATTGAGGCCTCTAGGGCGTCTTCAACGATAAATACAACACTGAATGCATTGCCGAGAATACTGCAATTTATGTTAATACTGAAGTGGGTATTGAGGTTATTTCCCCTGAAAGTGAATTTACTGTCGGTGTGGAACTCTTTTTCCCAGCTGATATAACAGATTTGATAAATATGCAGTTTATATGAGAACCCGGGCTGTTCCTAATCAGGGAAGGATATAAAAACAAGCATTGGCATAGCCAATAGGTCTCACCTTTGGGACCTTATAAGTATTTAGTTTTGCAGTACAATATCCTTGATGCAACAACATCAACTGTTGCATGGCTAAACACTTATAAGGTCCCAAAGGCGAGACCTATTGGCTATGCCAATGCTTGTTTTTAATTGAACTCACCTGCTATCTCTGTTTCTTGATGATGGGATAGAAATCCCCAAAGAAGGCCACATTCCCAGCATATACATGAGGACAATGTTGTACTATTAAAAACTTACCAGCTAAACCTCTGAATTCTGTTCCCTTCCCCTGACTTCAATATCTTCCATGTTCTCTTCAGGAATGTGCAGGATGCATCATCTCCGTTGGAGGACAGATTCCCAACAACTTGGCTGTGCCCCTTCACAAGAATGGAGTCAAAATCCTGGGGACAAATCCTCTGCAGATAGACCGAGCCGAGGATCGCTCCATCTTCTCCGCTGTCCTAGATGAGCTCAACATTGCACAAGCCCCCTGGAAAGGCGTCAACACTTTGGTATGTTGGACAAAGTGGTCTAAATATGTCAGTTGTAGCCTTCAACCTCTGGGTTTGATGGGTTATCAAAAATTAAACTCAAACCAAGCAAAGTGGAATGTTCGAATCCATGGCAGACTGTCCAATGGGTACTTTTTCGGATTTACCAACAGGTTTGCATCTCAGAGTGGCTGGTAGAGTTGCACATGTCAAGTACTTTGCACCAACTTTGCTGGCCATTCAGGGGCATCAACCTTTAGGGAAATCTCCAAATTTGCAGACATGTTGTTCTCTGTTCCAGATACAGAATAGTTGAAACAATATTGGATGGTATAACTGTACACCTTAGACCGAGAGAACATTAGAATCCACCTTGTTCAAAGAAGAGATACTGTCCCTTCTGCAGTCCAAATACTGCAGGGGGCAGAGCTCGTGTGACGGTACCGTTGTAGATTACCCAGAACACAAGAGGGAGCTCGACAAAATGTTGGCCAGAAGTAAGTTATTGCTCTTCCTGGTTTGAGCCATTATAAAGCTAAAAAGAAGGGCTATTTTTCCAAAACGTGTTGATTAACGTCATGACTCAATTAATTTCCACTTACATCTTTTAAAGTTGGCTGCTGTTGCCCATGTACAGAAATGAATCTGTTTATAAATGTGCTTCTTTTTCGTTCCATCCCTGAATAGGATGACGCTCTTGCCTTTACAAAGACCGTGGGCTACCCCTGCCTCCTGAGACCTTCCTACGTTCTAAGGTAACTATAGAAACAATACCGGCCTCAGACTGACAGACAGTGAGCCAGGTTACAGTATATTGCCTGCAGTGAAGTTCAGGCATTCTCTTTCCAAATGAAATTTAAAAAATATATGGCGGAGTAAACTCTCTCACGTCTGCTAGCATTCGTGTGAGTTAAATAAACAGTTTCACAGTAAGACTCTCAGGTTCCTCAGGACACATCATAAATCCTGTTTTGGATGAAATAATTTCTTTTTCAGGACCGGTCTGTTAAAATATTAATTTTGTAGCCAGGATTTCGCTCAAAATATAGACCAGGTTCACTGCCCTTCATAAGTAATTTCTTTAAGAATCAAAAAAGTGTGATAGCCCTATATCTTCTTTCGTACTTCCAAAAGCAAACTGTATTGCTCAGTAGTCAACACTAACCTGATAGCTGGATATCTGTACAGCATTCACCTGCAACAGTGAGGCCCTATTTAGTTGGTAGTAGGTTGCACTATTGACACCCTTTGTTTGTGAGTGGTGTATATATCTATCTATCTATCTATCTATCTATCTATATATATATATAGATAGATAGATAGATATATACACAGTCAATGTTAAGGGGAGTTGAATTAGACGAATGGTATATTTACATTAGCTCAAACACTGACAATGCTCCGGCTGAAGGTTGGAGGGTTGACCCATCACCACAGAACTTTAGGGCTCAAGGTGGGCCACAAACACTTTAAGATTCAAGAATGCGAGTGATAACCCTCACAGTGATTGTTAGACGCAAAGACTACAGTGATTTTCAACCTTGAAACTGGAATCTCGTTGCAGGTACGCTAGGCCCGGGGGTGAGAATTGCCTATCCCCCAACCCCTTATCAAGAAATACTCCTTATATTATTCCTAAATTAGACAGGGACATCATTTTCCTATTCTCTCAGGATATTGATGACTTAACTTTCTTCCAGTGGGTCCGCCATGAATGTGGTATATGGGGAAGAGGAGCTGAAGAACTTCCTGGAGGACGCCACCAGACTGTCTCCGGTAATGTGCACAGCAACCCCTTCAAGCAGACTTTACACAGCATGACTTTTATTTATTATCTTTGTAGTTTTTGCCAAACTCTGCAAACTATTGATAACCATTTCAGAATGCCGAGGAAGTGGAAGAGATGTCATCTGATCAAGATGCATGGTGCAGATCACTGATCATTGTAGTGGGTCGGAAGACAGAATTTATTGGCACCACAGATCTTCCTTATGTGGGCTGCTGCAAGCCCCACAGGTTTTCAGCTCAAAGACTTGTTGGGATTTAGTAGCGTTTTATGCTCACTGCATTAATGACATAAACACTTGATTTATGGGGAAAAGGGATTAGTCCAGGAGATACACAAGAAAAAGCAAGGGCCTAGGGGGTGATGACATAAGTTTTTGGGGTGCTGACTTCATATTTTACAGTAATGCACTTACCTAAAGCCTGGGTCGCCTGTCTCTGACGTCGTTCTTTTCCTCAAAAGTCACCTCCTTTTGAGTGGGCTAAAATGCAAAGCAAACAATCATTGTGTCTTAGTACATTGCCTATAAAAAAGTCACAAAAAAACCTTAATTAACATGAGAGAAAATAGCCCTCTGCCCCTCAGATTTAATCGATAAAGTGGGCAAAATGCAACTCGTTTTTATAAACAGTTACAGAGCCCATTTATAAGCAAACTGGAAGATTTTGGAGGTCTTGTCTTACACCCATAAGACAAACACTGGAGCAGGTGATTTTTATTGTAAATTTGTACATAAACTGAGGACCTACCAATTAGACTGTAAGGATGTTGAGCAACCCTTTTGCATGTGGACATGTACAGCCTCCCTGTTGCTCTCTAGACGTCTGCTATCAGACAGTTTAGATCTTTCTCTGCCTAGATCTTCAATCCAGGAGAATTTCCTACAGCTTTGCTCATGTCAGTTTCACATAGGTCACACTTATGCCTCAGCTCATCTTCCTTGCTCCATTTTAGAACATTGCAATCAACAGATGTTTATGTTATGCTGACTGAGAAGAATAGAGAAATCCACTGTGATGCCCGACAGAAAAGAAACATTCCCTGCCATCAGCTAAACTATTCCTGTGCCCTTGGGCTTCTTTATTAGGGATAGGCATCAAGAATCAATGTTATTTTTCCCATTTTCCATTCGAAGCATGCATGTGTTCTAGGGAGAATTTGCATGGCATCACCTGTACCTGGATTTTGAGCTGAAATCTCTGGAGTGGAGGCCGTGGGGGGCTCTCGGGAAGTAGTCATTTTCAAATGTTTCCTTTTCTCGACTGCATTCTTGAATGTGAGATAATATACGGATGTGGGGGTTGTGGACTACTTTTCCTCATTGTTTTACTTCCTCCTTATTGTGTCAAGCGCATGCTTCACATTTATTCATCTTCTAAGCAGGGACCATCGATTCACACAGCTTAAAAACGCAGGCAAGGAAAGTGGTTATGTTTCCCTCCTAAGTCAGTTTGTGGGACTTGTGCTCGTCACTGTGAAGAGTTTAATATCTGGGTTTGAAAGGTTTGGATTAAAGAGAGGCCTCAGAGATTAAAAGAATGATGGCTGCTCTGAGGGATCCAAGAAATTGTTCAACATTAGCTAAGCTGAGCTCCACTGACAACCAGTGGTGCGAGGGTAGAGCTGGGTCTCACTGGTGCCACAGCGAGGGGCGGAGCTATCTGCGGTGCAACTGGTGTAGTGGCACTCTGACTCAGGGCTGCGAGAGGCCCAGTGCACCATATTATGGATGCTTTTTACTACTAAGCATACATTTGGGGGGGCATTTTGCATGTTTGCATTTGGGCCCATTGCTACACCACTGGCCACAACACGATGGTAGGGCTGGGCGTTTCCTGCCCCACAGCTCAGTGATAGGGATGGGTGCTGCATTCTATAGGGCATAATGGTAGGGTTGTGCATTACATGCCCAATGACAACATTGTAGAGTTGTGTGCCAAGTGTTCATAGATCAGTAGTATTGACTGTGCATCTCCTGTTCATATCTCAGAAATGGGGCTGTCTGTGTACCACCTGTCCTATGGCTCGAAGGGAGAACTATGCATTGCTTCTCCAAGACTGGATCATATGGCTACATATGATCCAAATACAATGGTAGAAGGGCTGTGCCCTGCTGGTTCCATAATTCGATCATAGTGCTTTACCTTGGTGTGCCCATAGCTCCATGGTTGTATTGTGCACTGCTGACCAGTAGATCAATGGTAGTGCTGTGCGCTGCGTGTCCAATAGATCGATGGTAGTACTGTGCACTGCTGACCAATAGATCGCTGGTCGGGGTGTGAGCTTCATGTCCGACAGCTCAGTGGTAGACATCTGTGCCGGCGGCCCCATGCACAGCTCGTTCATGGCTGGGTGGTGATGCTATCTGCTGCTGAGCCCAGAGCTTAATATTAGTGTTACGTGTTGTTGTTCCTATAGCTCAGTGACAGTGGTGTGTGCTGTTAACTGTGTGCTGCGGGTCTGCTAGCTCGGTGTTAGTGCTGTAAAACTCTTGGTCTGATCTCATAGTATGATGGTAGGACTGTGCACTGGTGTTCCTATAGCTTGATAGTATTGCTGTGTGCTGTTGGCCTCATATCTTGTTGCTGGTGATCTGATAGCTCAGTGTTGGCGTGGAGTGGACTGTTGCCGATTCTAAAGCCCAGAATTGTAGGTTGATGGTAGAGCTGACCCCATAGCTCTATGTCAGTGACATGGCACACTACTGACCCATAGCTTGGTTAATAGTGGTGAGTGTAGCTGGTCGCTTAGCTGGAATTTCGTGCCTTGTACCACAGGTCTCAGAACTTGGTGGCAGTGTGATGCACTGCTCGTTACATAGTTCACTTTAGACCTATGTGCTGCTGGTAAACTATCTCGGTAGCAGTTCTGTGCATTGTTGGGCTCATGTGCTGCTGGACTTAAAAATAGACAAGTTGTGCTTGACGGCTTGCTATCTCTGTGGAAGGACCATGTGCTGCTGATATCACAGCACAGTGGCGTGGATTCAACATTAGTGCAGCAGGATATGTGTAGCCCTTCTGTAGTATTAATTCACATTGATTCTATGTCAGGACCGGAGGCTCCGATTATGCTTTCTCATTTCTTTACTGAAATGCTCAGCAGCCAATAAAACTTAGAAAAAATCAAAACTACACTACCCATGAACACTGCATGGGTCATATGTACAACCATAGAGTCTCCCACTATAAAAGGTCCATCCACCAAAATAGTGTCCTCTTTCTTTGCTGCTCCGCAGCCAGTTAAGTGCTCTTCCTTTTTCTCTATGCAGCGTTGTGAACAAGCTTTGTTATTTCTAATTAATGCGAGAATGTCTAGCTTTGTTTGCCTATGCGAGTGCTAGATTGCGGTGTTAAGGTAGAGCTTGCTGCGCTGGTGTACGCGCTTACCGCTTGTGTCAGCATATTGTTTTCGCTTCAGAAGTCTTCGCGCTGGTGTACGCGCTTGTGTCCCATTCAGCATACTACGCTGTGTGTCCCGTGGAGTCCGTGTCAGGCGGACGGCGCGTCTCTTTGAAGCGCCCGACGCCGATCGCTTACAGTGGAGCGGGAGGAAAAGGGGAGCGAGGTCGCGCGTCTCTCTTGACGCGTAGTCCTCTTTTAGTTACAACGAGCGGCCGCAATCGCGCATGCGCGGCGGCCATTTTTCTGCCTTGATTTCACTACGGGGCTTAAAGGAACGCCGGGGCAGCGTTATTATGCTCCATGACCCCGGTTTTGTAGCGTTTTCATTAACAGCTAACTCGTTGTGCTCCCCAGACGCCCTGCACTTGTACACAGTGTTGGGGGCTGTATAATACTGCATAGGCTCTGCCTAGAGTGGCTTTGGGGCAAGCTTCCCTCCCTCCACGTCCTATATATATATATATTTAATTGATTTGATATTGAGCTTGCCCGGGGTTCCTGCCACTCCCCCTGATTTTTTCATTAATAGTCTTACTACTATTCTGCATCTCTGAGAGGAGTGATCTCCCTGAGCATTCCGCAGACGGTCCTCCTGGGGTCTTGAACCCACACTTCTGTGTGTCATTATGGCTGAGTACTACTACGAGGAGGACTATTACTATGAAGAAGAACCCTCTGGGTCTATGGAGCAGGACCTCGTTGAGGCACTGGACGCAGGAGTCCAGCATTCTGTCAACAAGGCTTTAGTCAAAGCCATAGAACCCCTTAAACGTCATTTATGTACATATGCCAAGCAACAAGGCTGGCTTCCCTCATCTACCAATCGCCCTAGATCTGGGGGAATAGGGGTTAAGAACCCACACACGGCGGATTTCGCCAAGCTGGCTAAGTCTATGGAGGAACAAGAGTATCCCGCCCCCTCCAGTAAGGCGACTATTACTGAAATCCAGGAAGAGGATCAGGACACTTCCTCCGACCCTTCCACCGATCAGGAGGAAGCTCCTAGACCTGCCAAAAAGGCAAGGAAGGAGAGACACACGACGGAGGCTCCCAAGGTACTCAATTTTGAGCCCACCGAAATTGTTCACCCCAATTCTTCTGCATGGCTGCCACCCCAGGAGGTCGCTGATTATGTTCAGTCTCACCTGCGACAATCCTTTGACAAGGATGTACGGGCGCGCCTTCGCTCGGAATGTCCTAGACCCGACTTAGCAGGCAAGGTAGCGGAAACTCCAGACGTTGATCCCTCCATGCTTACTTACCTCAAGAAATATTCGAAGGACCCCAAGAAGGGTCTAGATAGATCCTGGAGGTCATGTCAGGATAAATTGTTGGACATGACCGGCCCCCTGACAAAGATCCTTGAATTAGGCTTTAGGGCCAAAGAGTCCGGAATGGGAATTGATCCGGAGGAGCTCATCGGTTGGGCACAGAGGGCGGTTTGCCAGCTCGGTAATGCCAACTGTGCACTGTCTTCAGAACGTCGTCGTTCTATTTTGTTGAAATTAGATCCAAAATTGGCAGAACTTTCAACGTCTGAATCGGGTCCCCTGGCCCAGGGCTTGCTTTTCGGGCAGCCGTTCCTCAAGGAACTGACAAGGTTCGTGGCCACGTTTAGCGGTCTTGACAAGGCCCAAGGATCCCGCCGACGGGCGTTCTGCCCGGTTTTCGGCAGGGCCGGACGATTTCGGGGGCGCTCGTTCGGCCGGGGATATAATCAAGGCGCCCCGCGCGGACACCAATAACAACGAGGAGGGTATCAGGACCACAACTCCAATAACAACTCCTCCTTTTATCCAACACGACGCTCCAGGAATAGATTCCGCAAAGGCAGATTTGGAGGCAATTCAGGCGGACAACAAGATTACAGTGCTACAGGTGAGCTTGATTCCCTGTTCGGAGGTAATCTTGGGGGGCAGAGTGAAGTTTTTCCTAGACAACTGGCGCACGATCTCTCAAGATGCATGGGTCTTGGAAACCGTGCAGGGGTACAAATTAGAACTGTACGAACACCCTTACCAAATCAGACCCCCTCTACAGATGTTTTTTTCCCAAGACGATCAGACCTTTATCTCCGCAGAAATAGACTCTTCTTCAGAAAGGGGCTATAGTGATCTCGACTCCTCACCCTCAGGGTTTTCGCAGCAATGTTTTTCTCGTGGAGAAGAAAGGAGGCGGTTCCCGTCTGGTACTAAACTTAAAAGATTTCAATTCCTGGATAGTCTATCGTCACTTCAAGATGGAGGGCATCCATCTTTTGCGCGATGTCCTACGCGAGGGGGACTGGATGGTCCGTCTGGACCTGAAGGACGCGTATTTATCCATCCCTATCTTTGCCCCTCATCGGTGCTTCCTACAGTTTCTCTGGCAAGGGATCTGTTACGAGTACAAGGATCTCCCATTCGGCCTTTCGTCAGCACCGTGGTGCTTCACGAAACTCCTCCGTCCGGTAGTAGAATCTCTGAGGGCACGGGGGGTTCGTTTGATCATCTATCTGGACGATATCATCTTAATGGCGAACTGTCCCCAACTAGTCATCTCGCACCTCGAATGGACAATCAAGCTCTTGCAGAGTCTCGGGTTCATTGTGAATCAACAGAAATCTATGTTGATTCCGTCTCAATCGATCGAGTTTCTGGGTTTCCGGGTCAACTCTCTAACTTGTCAGCTCCTTTTACCGTTGCAAAAGATCAGGTCAATCAAGAGGGAATTGAAATCAACACTTCTCAAGCAAAGGGTGTCTTTGAGATCAGTAGCCCGGATAGTGGGCTTACTAGCTTCCTCGATTCAGGCGATCTTCCCGGGTCCCCTTCACTACCGGGCCCTTCAGCGGCTGAAAATACGACATCTTCAAAAAGGCCTCAGTTACTCGGAAATGATTCCCCTCTCAGAGGAGGCGAGGCTCGAGATGTTATGGTGGTTACACCACATGGAGGCTTGGAACGGTCGCGCCCTGTTCGGATCAACTCCGGATATAATAATCGAATCCGATGCCAGCCGGTGGGGTTGGGGAGCCCGATGCGGCCAATTGTCCACGGGTGGTCGTTGGTCGCCGGAAGAACTTTTACTGCATATCAACTGCCTGGAGCTCTTGGCTGGTTCATTTGCAATTCGTTGCCTGTCGCCTCAGAAAACAGATTGTTGTATCCTTCTTCGGATGGACAACATTTCGGCGGTACGGTATGTGAACAAGTTGAGCGGCACGAAGTCCCGCATGTTAGCGAAAATTGCCAAGGACTTTTGGCACTTTTGCCTCCAGAGCAGAATTTCAGTAGTGGCGGAATACCTTCCGGGCTACAGCAACGAGGTAGCGGATTGGCACTCCCGTCATTTGCGAGATTTCAGCGACTGGATGTTACACCCCCGGGTGTTTCGGAAGCTAACCGATCTTTGGGGTCCCTGCCTCATAGACCTGTTTGCCTCCCGCCTCAACAGGCAGGTGCCCAAGTTTTACAGTTGGCGTCCGGACCCGGAGGCCCTGGTCACGGATGCGTTTCTTCAAGAATGGCCATCAGTCCTGTGTTATGCCTTCCCTCCGTTCTTGATGATCCCCAGGGTTATGGCGCGGGTCAGGCGTCATCGAGCGGAACTGATTCTCATCACTCCACTCTGGAGGGCACAAGCTTGGTTCCCGGTGGTTCTGGAAATGCTCTGCGCAGTTCCAATACTTCTTCCACAATTACGGAACCTGTTGCGGGATCCTCTACAGAACCTCCATCCGTTGGTAGAGACAGGCCAACTTCCTCTGATAGCTTGGCGGGTTTCAGGGACAGATGGAAAGTCCCGGGCCTTTCAAAGGAAGCTGATAAATTCATCAGCGAGACCTGGTCGGCCAACCCCCACAAGCGATATGCTTCCTCTTGGAGAAGATGGTGTGATTGGTGCTCTCAACGGGACGTGGATCCCACTACAGCACATGTATCTCTAACGGCAAATTTTCTGGCCTCTATGGCATCCTCGGGCCTAGCATACAGAACGGTGAACGCCTTCCGTTCGGCCATCTCTGCAGGGCATGTACCCGTGGATGGCAAACCAATTGGTGAGCATCCGTTGGTGTGTAAACTGCTCAGAGGCGTTCGAATGGTTAAACCCCCATGTCCAAAATATTCTCAATTATGGGACGTTTCGGTTGTCCTGAAGTTTCTGGAATCCTGACCTTCTAACAAATATCTTTCTCGGAAACAATTATCCGCTAAACTCACCATGTTACTTTGCCTTGTCTCTTGCAAGAGAGTTTCGGATGTTAGAGCCCTAGACTTAGCGGGGCGTCGATTTTCCCCAGAAGGGGTGTCATTCAGTATCTCACGAAGGACTAAGTGTAATACTTCCTCAGTATCCTACCCAGCATTTCCCAATAATCCGAAATTGTGTGTTGTACAGTGTGTCAAGGATTATGAAGTAAGTACTGCCGAATTCCGAACAGATATGCAGGGTCAATTATTGATTGCTCTTCAAAAACCCTTTCGCCCCGTGGCTCCGGCCACGTTGTCACGTTGGATGCGTTGGCTTATGGGCGAAGCGGGTATTGACGTTTCCAAATTTGGAGCTCATTCCGCTCGTGGAGCGATGGCGTCCAAGGCCTTTTCAGCTGGTATCAGTTTGTCAGACATTATGAGTGTGGCCGATTGGTCGACAGAGTACATTTAAAGCTTTTTATTATAAACCGATTGTGGATGTCGCTTCTGTTGTGGTGGCTAAGCTTTGAACAAGCATAATCGGAGCCTCCGGTCCTGACATAGAATTAAAAATTTGCAAACATTCGTGACAAGAATTTTCAATTCTATTAAGGACACGGAGGCGAGGATTATCCCACCCGAAATGATGTTGTCATGTATTTGACATGCTGTATGTATATATTGCATATTACTGTATTCATGTTTCTTGCCCGACCCTTATTCTGTTGATGTATATTCACACAGTTCTGGAATGGTGTTACGGGTTTTATATCTATTTCCTTTCAGGTGCAGATTCCAAGTGAGGCTTGAACGCTCGCAGGAAGGTTATTCTTCGGAATTTTCAGTTCGGTCAGTGTTCTATGGATCACGTCCCGGTTTGAAGTTACGGCCCCGTTGGGCCTAGGAAGATTCGAGTGAGAAGTCATCTTACTGTGACATGTTAGCTGGATCCAGTGGTTCAAGAGATTTATCTAATTTAGTTTACAAAGAAAGAGGACACTATTTTGGTGGATGGACCTTTTATAGTGGGAGACTCTATGGTTGTACATGTGACCCATGCAGTGTTCATGGGTAGTGTAGTTTTGGTTTTTTCTAAGTTTTATTGGCTGCTGAGCAATTCAGTAAAGAAATGAGAAAGCATAATCCTCGCCTCCGTGTCCTTAATAGAATTGAAAATTCTTGTCACGAATGTTTGCAAATTTTTAATTACTTGCTAGCATTTCTCTTCAGGCTCCCTAAGTAATTAGACATTGAAAGGCATGACTGGGACAAAGTTAAGGAGCAGAACATATCCCCGGCACACACCCACACTCTCTCCCCTTCCTGACAGACTGTGCTCCCCAGGTTAGCCCCAGGAACCTTACCTAGTCAGTCCTGTGATGGAAGCCTGGACATTGTCTGCAGTGTTAGTAACAGACTGCTCTCTTCTGCTGATACAGGAACACCCGGTGGTCATCACCAAGTTTATTGAAGGTGCCAGAGAGGTGGAGATGGATGCTGTTGCCAAGGAAGGAAGGGTAAGTAAGGTGGCAGGGTTGGGTTGCCGCTTCCCCTTTCTGTTTGTGTCATCCAAAGAGCGGGCGCAGCTGAGTTTGGTAAAAGAGCACCTTAGAAAATATGGACCTTCATTGGGAAGGACAGAAGAGTTAAAACAACGTTAATTCCCACCATGAGAGTGTCCTAGAATGAAAACAGGAGAGTTACAATGTTTCTGCCTCTAAAAAGGGATTCGTTTCCACTTTCTGTTAGCTGTTTAATGTAAATTCTTGCACCTACACTGAGCAGGTGATGAATGTAGGGGCCTCTGTGTGGGTGGTGATAGAAGGAGGGAGATGGGGGAGAAGGGGAAGATAAGGTTTGGCAAGGGGATTAATGCTCCCAAAGCCAGAACAGTGGATGAGACTTGGGTGCTGTTGCAGCCAAAGCTTCATGGTAATTTGCCAGATGGAATTACCACCTTGTAAAACCGGGACTTGTCGGGAAAACCAGGAGCAGGCACACCGGCCCACGCCTGATTGGGCAGAGCAGATTCCAAATGGTAACTCCTCTTCGCCTAGCTCAGAGTCAGGACCATTTAGTGATGCTCGGGTCCCAACCGGGCTACACGGCTCCAGGAGATACTCATCCGATTCAACTGATCACACAGTCATCTTTGTGCCTTTGGGTCACAGTTTGTCAAGAAACATAAACAGAGGTACATCCTTCGCAGGTGTCTTTGGCTGTAGTACGGCAAGAAACGCCCTGTGGTTCAATCCTAATGCAGGTCATTCTTGGGGCCTTTTCTGGCCTTGGAAATGGACCAAAAGCCCCAACTCACCCTAACGGGGGTTCTTTTGCCTCTTCTTTAATCGTGTGAGGCTAATGCAGTTGGGTCAGGGAAACCGCGGTGTCTCTAGTAATTACTTTAGTCATTTAACCAAAAACCATTTTTTTCCCAGGTAATTTCTCATGCGATCTCTGAACATGTGGAGGATGCTGGGGTGCACTCTGGAGATGCCACGCTGATGATACCCACCCAGACCATCAGCCAGGGCGCTCTTGAAAAGGTCAGTGCTAACGTCTGCGGAACACCAAGCCAGGAGAGGCGAGGAGAGCAGAGTGGGTGATCAGAGAAGAAGGTCAAAAGTCAATACGCTATATTAGAACATTGGAATGTTGGGAGCTCCATTGAAAACAATGGAGTACCTCTGGGCTTATAATGGCTGGTATAAGCCCGGAGCTCCAACATTCCAATGTTTCTTTGTTCACAGCTGTGGCTGTGAACAAAGGCTTCAGGGTGTCTGAGGGGATTTCAATCCCCTTGCGCTCCCTGAAGCCTTTGTTTTATTTGTTAGAACATTCTGCCCTCTAGTGGCAGAATGTTCTAATAGCCTTATAGCCCTTCGTAGCTGGGCAATACCGGCTATTAAAGTCCCGCTCCCTTGTTAAAGGCCCGAGCCGACGCTGGAGCGGGCCTTTAATAGCCTGTATAGCCCGCTACGGCGGGCTAAAAGTCTATAGTAAAGTAGTGTAATAGTGGTACAAAAATGTCAAAATAGTTTGGAATAGTTAACTGAAAATGTATTTTGGGGGAAGATGTGTTTGATTGTTATTCTGCTTCCTAAAGCATTTTTGACCAGTCGTAGACGTAGAGTGGGGAGCAAAATTTGATTTTCATAATACTGAAACTTTGCTCACAACTTTCACTATTACTCTGTAGGTTAAAATTGCCACCAAGAAGATTGCCAATGCCTTTGCTATCTCTGGACCTTTCAACGTGCAGTTCCTGGTGCGCGGAAACGATGTCCTGGTAAGTACTGCTGTCATCAGGATAAGTAACCTTCTGAAACATAGAGAAGATTTATCACGAGTCTTGACACATTGCAGGTGTGTTTACCGCTGAAAGTGGCAGGACAGGAGAGTGTGCGGTTGACACTTAATCCTAGACACATTTTATCCAACAAGTCCAGGGTCCGCATCCACACCGGCTTGTCAACTGGCCAACCACACAACTTGCGTTATTAAAGGACAATCATGTTGTAAGAATATCTTTAGTCTGCTCCCTACTGTGTCTGCCTTACTTCCAGAAAAACAAAAGATAGCGCATACTGCTTGTGCTTCGTCTTAGCAGAGTGCATACTTCAAAGGTCCTAGCCTAACTCCCCTTAAATACCTGTCCCACCTACACACGTGCATAAAACTAGGGGGGTGTGAATCGGCGCAATCTGACTTTGCATAACTTTTCAAAATTTTAGGAAGAATGATGTGAAATTAAGTGAAATGCAAACCTCTCAGTACATACGCATTACTGTTTATGTCAGGTCTCATTACTGGACTGTTTCAACAGTCTGTATACCTCAGTCTCTGGGCATGGTTCAAGGCTCTGCCAATAGGCACCACCATCATTTCCATAGTGCTCTCATTTCGAGTTACAGTAGGTCATGCGGAACAGGACATACAATGCCTCCTTGCATAAGTCTGTCTTTCCATTTTACTGCATTTTAGAAGCAAACCATGACTCCCCTTTTAATTTGAACCCTTATATATACATTTTCCAAACCACATTAGCAGGATGCTGTGTGTTAAGTCATTTCATATTTTCCTGTCTGTCATGACGTTTGCCTGCCAAAAACCTATGTTTGTATGATTAGATCTTCCCCTCAACCTTGTCAGTGGGGCAGGGAGCTCCATCCAGCTTTTACTGATTCTTTGTATCTGTTTTCCCAGGGAATATCAAAGGTCACAAACCTCGCTATTCAAGGTATGATTTGTCCCTAGAGCAGGGAGCCTCTCTGCGCCCTTGTGCCTGTATAGTTTGTGTCTGATCCATTCTTTTAGCATATTCCTCATCATCTTGTGAATCTCATGCAGTTGCCAGTCTGGATCCAGAAAACTTCTACAATAGTTCCAGTGTGCCTGTAGGTAGCACCATCAGCCTTGGACACGACTGTCATTATTCCAGACATGATGAAACAGATCTCCACATTGACGCCAGTTTATGTTTTTCCACGCCCTCCAATGCGGACCCGGAGCTCCATTTCAAATGATTTTGGTACTTACTGAAATTTTTTTCAACTTCAGAATATCTTGGATGTCGCTAGCCTAAGCCAACATATTTCAAGATATGCTGAATGTGATGGAAGCAGATGTTGGTTACGGATCTGCATGATGCTTGCCTGTGGTGCTTCAGCAGCAAATATGACTGCTAGTCTTGTGACAAATGCTCTCTAATGAACCCAAAAGCCACGAGCAAGCTGAAAGCCAAGCTTTATATTCCGATCTAAGTCACAAAGTTTGTCTTTGTTCAGAATGCCCTTGTCAAGTAAGTCGAAGGTGAAGCTGATGATAAGTCAAAAGAGATGCACAGGAAAAAGCGAGGCATTTTGATACCCCTATTGTCTTGATTTCAGGAGAGATCTCACAGTCTGCATTCCATAAACTCGACACAAGCTTCGCCTTTCTCTTCGAACACCATGCCTAACCTGGAGTTGATGCTCCCCATGTTCCCCAGACCATCATTGACTTTACAGGAAGCTATTCAGAATGATTCATGCTTCCTCAGGTGTGCTAGATGAGTTACCTTCGGCAAGCCTTCTAACACCAAGTGAACCAAATACAAAGCCACTCTGCCTTTGTGCCAGATCATGTATCCACCTCTGTGCTACAGGCCTTGCTGATCGTTCCTCCATCGGTGCAACCTTTTGTGGTGCCAATTCCAGATCTAGTTTAGGCTCTAGCCCAGGATTCACATCCTTCTTCAGCTAGTGTTCAATTATGTCACTCTATATAATCTGTAATGTTGAACCAGTTGTGGAGGAGGGTTCTCCTCCTGCTTCTCTACCTCAGAATTTATACTTTAGGAGGGTAGAAGCCATTTTGGGTCTGGCTTTGATGGAATAAAGGTCTTTAACCTGCACAACATGATGAGGATGGTTATGGATAACGTATTACCTTCTTATTAAACTGATGTTGGCTTATGTCTTGATTTCCAGAAGGCAAGTGCCCAAGTTACCTCTCCAGAATCCACCCTTGTTACCCCTTTAGGGCTTCAAACCAAAGAGTGTGCCTCTTTAACTGCTGTGATTAGGCAGGCAGCAGAAGTGCTAGAACTACCCCTTCCCTTTAAAGAGACTAAGGCAAATCCTACCAAAATGTTTGTTTGGACTCTCTATGTCAGATCCTCCACAGAGCGACTCCTGGTGACCCTAAGTTTCTGACACAACATCCCAATTCACACCTTGTGGCACAGGCCTTCATTTGCAAGGTCAACCGTAACACATTTCATGTGGCTCCGCAAGGCATGGAATCCAAAGAATTGATAGGAAAGTTTTTTCTTCCGGTAATCTGGCACTTCGGATGGTGTGCAAGGTTCTTCCTGTGCTACCTGAAGTCCTTTGTAATGCCTCTGCACAATTGGTTTGAGATTACCAAGATGCAGCTAAACAGAATTTACTTTCTGCCCCTGGCCTTAGCTCCACTTACTCGCCGACTCATGCAGTGGGTTACAGTATTATTACCAGATGACACACCTGATGTGCACCACGGATTTTCCAGAAAGGTTGACGCTTTATGGGGCTAGACCTTCTATACAAAACACTAATGCTGCTCTGGAACATTTATAAAACAGCAGAACCATGAGTCTTACCTTGGGATTGTTATCCCAGGCCCACAAATTCCACCACTTGTACATGAGGTTCCAGGGCTACGCAGAGGCAACCGTTGCAACCCATCCCGGAACCTACTCAGACTTTTCCTAGTGCAAGAGGGAAGGGCATTGCCCAGGGTCAATTTCAGAAGCATCAATCGTCTTCCTCTTCGTCTCCAAGCAGTGGTACCAAACTCCTTTAGTTTGCCCTTGAACTAACTTCTGAGGCCAGTGAGGGGCTGGATAAAGCATTGCCGACCCCAATGGCTCTCAATGCTTCAGACCTGTGGGTGCCTTCAGACCTGTGGGTGCCTTCAGACCTGTGGGTGCTCAGCATTGTCCAAGCTGGTTATACCCTTCTATTTCTGGATACCCCTCTTCACATTCATCCTCTTTCCACCAGATATTGATGGCAATCTCCAATATCCTTTCCAAGAAAGTGTTGATGCTGCTTGCCAATCAGGTTTATACCCAAGGCAGAATTAGGAATGTTACTTCCTAGTGCCCGAGAAGGACAGGAGCTTAAGACTGATCTTAGACTTCAAAGTTTTGAAGGAGAAGTTGAAGATGATGACCCTGTGGAACTCTCTGATGGCATTAGACAACAAGCATTGAATCAAGTTCCTGGACCTGCCATGCAGGAAGCATACTTTTATTTACCAGACCTACAGTGCCACAGTACGTATCGCCACTTTGTGGTAGGATCTGGCCACTTCCAATTCACTGTCCTTCCTTTCAGGTTTATATTTGTCCCTTGGGTCATTACAAAGGTCATGGGGTGGTTGCGTCCCATCTACACAAGTTTGGGATATGTAACCTCATTGATGACTGGCTGTTGAAGGCAGGCTTACATCAGCTAGTCTCAATCCACCTGCAGAAAACAATGTTATTGTTGTCCACCCTGGACCCATCAATGAATTCAAATCTAATCTTCCATCTTCACAGAGGCTGCATTTTATCCAGGGTATCTTGGACACAGTCGCTATGAAGGCTATCCCATCTTCACAGTGGGTCCGAGACATTCAGGCTATAATCCCGATGTTTCAGGCGAGTGCTTCTATTCCAGCCAAAATAGTTATAAGGCTCCTTAGCCTGTTAGCATTGTGTATCCTGTTTGTATACTGTGCTCGATGGCACTTTTACTAGAACTTGCATTACTAGAACTTGCATCTGCAATGGGACCACCCTGTAGAATACTTCCAAGACTAGTTCTGTGTCTGCGATGAGGCAGCTCAGGACTTTCAGTGGTGGATGGCATTCTGACCTGCTGTAGTTCATTGTCTATATCCCCTCCGGAAGTCACTGCGGTGATGGATGTATCATCTCTCATCTGGTGAGGTCATCTGGACATGATGGAGATCAGAGGCCTCTGATCTCTAGAAAAGAAGCACCAAAACATAAATCTTCTGAAGCTGCATGCCATCCAACTGACCGTCAAGGCTTCTTTCCCTTCCATCAAGAGCAGGTCGCCCAACATACAACGCAGCCACCATGTGGTACTGCCACAAGCAGGGCAGCCTGTGTTCAAGGGCCCTGTGTCAGGAGGCTTTGAGATTGTGGCAAAACTCCTTCGGAATCGGATGTCATTCTGGCTACATGCCATCCTTAAACCAAGCCTATACATTTAGACTAAATTTGATACCTGGTGTGATGAGAAACAAGTGAATTCCCTATAGGCGAAACTATCTGATGTTCTGTTCTTTGTTTTGTCTCTGGCCTGGCAAGACTTTTTTGTGGGCACACCTATAGGTTACTTATCAATTCTTTTGCCCTATCTTTGTTTTCCTGACCAGTCAATGCAATGTGTTTTAAAAGGACTTTTATGTATGCTTTCCCCTGCTCCCTTCATTATGCTCGTGAGGGACGTTAATTTGGTTCTAACCTTTCTTATGTGTGCTGCCTTCAAGCCTCTCCACAGTTGTCTCAGAGGCTCTTCATCCTGAAAACTATTTTTGTTATCGCCTCTACTTCTGCTGAATGCTTTAGCGCGCTGCAGGCTTCGTCAGTTCAGTCTTTGTATATTACCCTTTTCCCTGACAAGCTGGTGCTGAGGACTTGCGCATCCTTTCTTCTAAAACTGGTATTACTTTTCAGTGTGGGCCAGTCTATCATGCTTCCACCATTCCTTTCTCCACTGCATCCGCCTGAAGAGGAGAGGCTACTTCGGTTAGACCAGAGGAGTGGCCTTAGTTTCTAAATTGATAGGACCAGGGAGTACAATGTTGACAGTCAACTGTTTGTTAGGTTCACCAGTGCAAAGACGAGAAAGGTGATCCAGAAACAGACCTTAGCAAGATGGATTCCTCACCGCACTGCTGCCTCCCCATTCTTTGGAATGGACTTTTGGGAGTAATAAGGTCTCAAGTAAGTTTTTTTTCAAACTGTGAGTAAAATATGAACATTGTCATCTATGCTCCACATCTGATGACGTGGAAAATATCGGATCCAATATATAAAACAACTGATGTCACAAGAGGTGGCACCTTTATATGGTTCTGTGTTGTCAATTGTGGAAGCGGGGCAGAGTGTGACATAGGGCGATGACATCACCTGCTGACATACAAGAGACATTGCAGAGGTTTTCCAGATCCAATTTTGGGAGCTTCACAATCTGAGGGATCTATGGTTAGACAGAGTATGGACCAGAAAGATCATTAGCGAAGTAAGTAACTTATTTATTTATGCTTCTTGCAAGGATCACACTGTGGCCCCTGCATCTGTGTTGTGCTTGGTAATCACTGCAGAGCAAGGTGCTTCCTGTCATTCTCTAGGCCTGTATTAGATGTATTACTGTAATCCCTGCAGAGAAGGGGCTCTTACCCTCACCACGTGTGCCTGTATGTCTTGTGTTGATCTATGCTCTGCTTGGATTCTCCTCTCAGCTCTTTTGCCTGCATGTTTTGTGTCTAGCTGCTGTTCTATAAAAATACCCCCTTGCCCCTGTGTCTCTACTGTTTCTTCAATCTCTGCATAACAATGGGTACCTCTCATGTCCTGTGCCTGTATGACTTGTGTTACTGTAGATTCTGAAGACCAGGAGCTCTTCTCTCCTCCTGTACTTGTATGATGTTTGTTACTGTAGGTCCTGCGGCGCAGGTAGCCCCTCTGCCCTCTAGTGCCTCCAGGATTTGTGTTACTATAGGTTCTGCAAAACAGTGCCACCCTCATCCCTTAGGCTTGTGTCAGACATGTCACTGTGTTCTCTGCTAAGCAGAGCTCCCGTGCTCCCTCTGCTACCCTGGGCCTGCATTTGATGTGTTACTGTAATCTTGATAGAGCTCTCAGTGTTTGTATGTCTTGTGCTATTCAGTGCCCCTCAGGGCTCCCTCTCTTACCCTTGGCCTGCACTGTGATATTGCAAGTTCTGCAAATGGCACTCCTTCCACCTCATTTGACTGTATAGCTTGTGCTATTGCACTTTATGCAATTAGGTACTCTTTCACCCCCGGTGACAGCATGACTTATGCTCCCATACATACTATAGCGTAGAGAGCCCTTCTCACTTCTTGCATGACTTACAGTGCTGTAGGTTTGCAGCGCACAGAGCCACTCACACCACTGTGCCTGGCTGACTTGTACTACTGTAGATTCTGCATAACAGGGGTCTCTCTCCCTTTTTGTATGACCTCTGTGACTGTAGGTTCTGTAGAGCAGGGGGCTCTCTAACGTTCTGGGTGACCCGTTGCTGTAGGTCCTCCAGCATAGTATCTTTTATAAATTCACATGCTTGAACCACACCCCATTAACAGGCTAGGAACCCCTGGTAAACATGGTGGCGTAGGTTGCCATGGCAGAGGTGAAGGCTGCTAAGGGGGAGGAACGAAAGAATATTGTACTGGCTAATAAAACTCACTGACAGGAGACATATTCTCCCATTGGGATGGAACTGGATTAACCAGCTTTGCACACCGATTCTCCAACTGCACATTGTAGTACATTTTTGAGTACTACAAAACATACTACAAATTGCAATTCACAAACTATGTGTGGACTTTTACGACTCCACACTGCCTATACGTATGGGTGTAGAGTTCTCTGCTTCGACTGCGGAGTATTTGCACGTGTCAAATTAACCATGATGACATCCATCCTCTGATGGTTCAAACTCAATATTCCGGCTCATATTGGACCCTCAGTTGTAATACACGATAAGCAGTCTGCGGCTAGTTCATGTCTGAAAGGGTGTCTTCGAAGTCTTCATCCTCTGTATTTAAAATATTGGTAGGAAGCTGCTTCTGTACTTCTTTGGACAAAGGATGTTTTGTTAAAAGCCCAGAGGCACCTCCGTTGACTACAGAACTGTGATAGCAACAAAATCCAAGCTTCCTGGCATGAACAGCACTGTAGATGTACCAATGTTGAAGAGGCAAACATCAATGACGAGGTGACTGTTGAAGAGGCGACAGTCAACGACGAGGCGACAGTCAATGACAAAGTGCCCATCGACGATGAAGAGCCTATTGACGAAGAGATACCCGCTGATGATGTGGTGCTTGTCGATGATTTGATGACCAATGATGAGATGCCTACCAGAGGTTTGACAGCAGAAAGGATTTTGGCCATAGATGACAGTTTTGGCAGGAAAGGTGCTGGAACATCTGCTGCAGATTTTTTTTGTGTCACTTTCACAGATGAAGGGTCAGGATGGTGTGTGTCTGAATCAAGAAAGGTGGACTGCCTTTTTGAAGCATATACTGATTTTAAATATGCTTCCTTTATGAGCACCACAGGCATCTGCAAGTGTTTCTTCTTCTGCACGATTTTTAGTGGAAGTTTCTGGGTGGACACATCTTACATAATCATCCCCTAAGGTGGGCGCATCTCCAATTTAGGGAGCATCTTGCTTATGCTCTTGGGGGAATAAATCTAGGCTTATGTCTCTATCATAAAGGGTTTTTGATGATATCACATTTAGATGCAATATGTGTGAGATAAAGGCTATATATACATTTAAGATGCAGATCATCTGCGAATAATTTCTTCAGTCTGCAAGCTGAATAGGCCTTGAAGAGAAATTTAATTTTCCTTCTCAAGAGATGACATTGTCACAGAACCCTTCCATGGCCCAGAAGAAATAATCCCCCAAAATACACTCACTATGATGAAATTGGATCTGGGAGGTCCTGTGAAAGTGAAAAATTGAAATTCTGATTTTCTGAGGTAAATGTAGTAGATATAGCAAAGGCCTGTCCAGAGATCCTGTCACACATGACTTGTGGTAGAAAATCTGAGCTATGGTGGCCTCTGGGAGAGTAAGTATGCTCGGTGCATTCACCTCATTGGCTAAAGTTTGGGTGCCTTTAAATGAGGTGAATGTGCCACTAAACAAGCAAAGATATTGGGCCTATGCCATTTTGACAATATCTATTGCTGTTTTAAACACCCTAATGATCGGAAGTGGTTTAACTATGTGAAACTGTTAAAGACACTAGTGCTGTAGACCAGCAGTTAAAGATAAGTAACTTGCTTCTTCTGCAGAGCAGGGGGCTCTCTTACTTCCTGTATGACTTGTGTTACTGTGACGTTTGTAGGGGCAGTCTTCTCTTGCTATAAGTCTTTCGGCCAAACACTGCTGTAAAATAATATTAATTGTGTCAATATTAGGTGATTGAATGCAACCTTCGAGCTTCGCGCTCCTTCCCCTTCGTGTCGAAGACCCTTGGTTTGGACTTCATTGACGTGGCGACCAAAGTGATGATTGGAGAGAAAGTGGACGAGACACACCTGCCTACCTTGGAGAACCCCATCATTCCCGCTGACTACGTTGGGATCAAGGTATGTGAGGCTCTCCAACCATTGGGGAGTCTAGTCTTTGAAATCGAGAATGCGCCCTTGCTTTCCTGTCCCCTCCATTGTTCATATGAAGTATCTGAGCTAGCCTTGCTTTCAGTGATTGTTAATCTGTTTTTGACATGCAGATAGAATCAGTAATCAAAACTGCCTTCTCCACAGTCTAATCTAAATCTCCCACAGATTTTGGGTTGGATAATCCATGACCCCTGATTTTGCATTAAGAGCGCAAGCGTTGCTTATTTTTTATTATTCAAATATATGACTTTGTATGAAACTATTGAAAAATACTGTCCTTGGGGAAAGGCTCTTCTGCTCTGCAGGTGCACATCAGCTCTACAAGCACCATTGGCTCCTGACAATACAACGCTGCTACTGCAAAGCCTTGACAATTGTTCCTTGTCATTGGCAAAACAGAGGCTTTTGGAACAAAATTACGTTTGATCCAGTTTGTGGCTGAGCGATTTCCAGTATTTACTAAAGTTCTGGTCCAAGACACATCTTCATCTGTGTATGATATTTGGGACAGGGTACAAGTGTTGTGGTTAGAGGTCCAAATCTATTCTTTAAAGGAGGTTTTCTATTAATTATCTATAATTGGATGGCAGTGCATGCTATATGGCAAAAAATGAGCAGTCAGCTCATAGATCCTTTGCCAAAGCAGAGTGTTAACATATTACTTGGCAGAAGAGCCCTAAACACGAAGTTTCAGTGTCCGTGGGAGGGGCTCCGTATTATATGGCAGAGAATCACTCACACATAGATATTAAGCAAATGGAGTCTATTCTGCATTTTATGGCACGTAATGCGAGTACCCTGTACGGCAGTTGTTCATACATTGGGTTGCAGATCCTTAACATGTATTTTTCATTTATTTTTGGTACAGGCGCCCATGTTCTCCTGGCCCCGGCTGAGAGGTGCTGACCCTATTCTCCGGTGCGAGATGGCTTCCACAGGAGAGGTAGGTAATTTTGCCATTATCCTACAGCTGTCCATTGCAGAAAGTCTTCGAGGGGATACATTTTCCTAACTCTTGTGTAGTGGAAGAAACTGCTAATGCAGTGGTGGCTGCTACTTAAAGAAGGTGAAGAGGTGGGAGGATAAAAAAAAAAAACACTTACCTGCAGGCTCGGTGACTGGGAAGCCTGTGCATTTTCTCCACCCAGGCTGCGCAGCACAGCCTGGTGGAGAATATGCTAAGTGCGCATGACTGTTTGGCCGGTCCAAGACGGCTGGCCAAACTGTCATGCGCACTTTGAGAGTGCCCACCACTCCTCCCCCTGCTCTGTCCAGCCCAGCCCCGCCTCGCACCTAAGCCAGTACAGAAACCGAAATAGACAATAACATTACTTTATTATCATTTTATTGTTCCTTTTTGAACTGCACACAGAGCAGTGGGGCAACGCGGCGGAGGAGCCGCCACTGTGTACATGTAGGGAGAAAGAAATCTGGATGGGTAGTCTGGTCTCTGTTGCAACAGGAAATACAGGTCCCCTCCTCTCGTGCCACACTACATGTGTAATAACACTTGGTTGTTCCGTCACACATCTTCTTCTTATAGAGCACCCTGACCTAAAGGCCTGACCACTGAAATTATTAGGGTCAGTTGACTAAATTATGCAGGAAGAAACACAAATAATGCATCATTGTGGCGCACATTTTTTTGGGCAGTATTATTTCAATATTTTGCCACTTTAGAGATATTGATATATAAAGGATCTGAATGTTATGCAAACCACAATGAATTATGAAGAAAGAAAGTGTACACATTCACCAGATCCTACTGGTAATGTTATCAATCAACAAATAATAATTTTGTCTTGCAGGGAAGCACAGGAACTCCATTTTACCACTATTAGTCCTTCTAACTCTCAGAGTAAAATAGCTTGTGTAAAAATACAAAGTTGCACTCAGCAGAAAATATGCATACATGTGCACAATTCAATGTAATAAGAAATGTGCTTCTTTTATTTTCCCTGTCCTTCAGTTTTTGGGTTTATTACTGGCCTTTAGAAGCACTGTAGTAGCACCTATTTCTTTTAAGAAATAGCCTTACAGATCATTACTTTGCTCTGAAGTCATATCATGTAAGTGTCTCACTAGGAAGAACTAGAACATTCAAGACACCAGACCTTAAAAAGAGAAGTAAAATGTTTGGGATTTTCTGAATTTAGAATTACCTCTTAAAATAACTGTTTTTTTTAGAACAGTGTATGTGGTGTTACATGAATGTGAATAATTAATGAGACAAAACAAATAAGCAATTATTATTTCCACCTTGCTTTAATTATACTTAAATATGTTAGGATTTGTTTATGATGCAGACAAAAGACATTTCTCAGTCCTCTATTGGTGCGCTTAATAGTCTGGACTCAAAGATTTCACCAATTAGTAGCAGTTTTATAACTTAACAGGGCCTTCAACGCCTGTGAAATAACCAGCTACCAGGTGCAGTGGCACCCACAGAACAGGATATAGTGGGGACAGCAGCAGTTGGCTCTGCAGGATGTAGCACCACTTCCTGTGGGGAGGGAAGAGAGCCTGACTTGTCCACCCACCTGGAGCATCCATATAGATAAGCAACTACACATTCCCCTCCCATAAAATCATTTTTGTATAATGTTTCGTATTGCTGTTTTTTCATTTAAACACTGTACATAACGTATTCTTATTGTTTACTTTAACACTAGTCAGTCACCATTCCAGAAAGAGATATGGTCGGGTTGACCTTGTTGGGATTGGAACTTGTAACCTGTAGACCCAGGGCTTTAAGTGGAATGAAAAAAAGTAGTGGGGTCCCTTAAAGGGGCGTGGCCTATATAATTAAGGGCTTTACTGAAACGTACAGTAAAATGTGCATAGAGTGCCACCAGGGCCGGCCTTCAGCATGGGCAAGATGGGCCCAGGACCAGGGCGCCAATTTTCTGAGGGGCGCATGAAGCTGTGTGCATTAAAGTTATGCCAACAGCGCCCTTCTCATCTTGCTCCAGCCTTGTGCTTGTCCCTGCCTGTTCGTTTCTGTATGATTTGCCGGTTTAAAGTGGATTTAGTCCTTCATTATCATATGGCGGGAGATGTTTTTAATACCCCTTTAGCCCCCTTCCCTGCCCTCCCTTCACCCTCTGACCCCTTCTGGCCCATATCAACAAAACCATCATCTACATGGGGCAGCTAAGCTATCAGTGATTTAGGTGACCTGGGGGAGGTCCAGGAATGTTTATTTTCAGGGGCCAGTCCCCGATTATCCAGGTACTGACCAGTGAACACAAAAGGGACCCTTGCAGCCTCATTTAATGTACTACTGTTGGAAAACGAGGCAGCATCTGTGAGGCCTGCACAAATAACATGACTACATTTGTCCTTCACTGGGAACCAAGCACTCAAACAAAGGGGGCCCCTATCTAAGCGGATAAAGGTAGGGGGATCATAGAGGAGACAACAGGACAATCAAACAGGAAAGGCCCCTACCTATTTATTTAACAATATGCTTCACGTCATATGATATAATAGTCTGAACAGTGCTGGAGAATAGAAGGAGCAAAAATATCACAAAATGAATTTATTATTCCAATGAAAATGAAAAAGTACACAAAAGTAATACAAAAACAATTATTAAATATATATATATACAGTTCCACCACTCATTCAATCACATTCACATATACAAGCATACTATCATACCTATTTCATACAAACTGACAACACTCATACAGTGACTAAGGCAATATAACAAAACAATGTAAACAACTACGTAGCCCCCAGATTTCCTCGGAAATGTGGGTCAAATATTTTGGAAGACACCAGTATGTTCAGTACATATCATAGGTATATACATTAAAACAATGATAAAAAGGATAAGTTGGCTGATACAATGGTTATCTAGAGGGGGAGAAAAACAAAATTGGAACAAAACTCAAACAAGGGTAGAAGTATCACAAGCGCCGACGCGCGTTTCGGTGTGAAGACCGGATATGGCCAAACACCTTCCTCAGGGCGTGAGATACAGAACAGTGGAGTGGTGGGAGAATTTCTGTAAATCAGGAAGTCTTCTGATTAAACAGGCCAGAAATGCTGTACAAAGGAACTCGACGTGGTTAACTAAACAAACTGTAATGAAGTAAAGCCTGAACTGGAATGGCGATAGGGATCAGGTTGCAGGCAAAGTCATGCAATGAAGAGGACAGGCCGCCACTTGGCTTGATTTAGGCGGACCCTGGGGTTCCAAGGGTAATGAACAAGATCTGCAAGCCGATGTTCAATGGATGGCAGCAGGACGCTGAAAATGGGGAGATGCTCGTCTGGCGAGAATCCAAGAAAGCCAGATGCGTGATTGCTAAATACCTAGAAGGCCAAGTGTCCATCAACAATGAAAATGAATGCAGAAAAACACGAGTGCCCCTCATTCAGGATGCGGGATCAACCTGTCAACGCAAAAGCACAGGAAAGTCAAATTTTGGCTGATACAGGCGGCGCCATGATGGTCGTTCCTTGGTAGCTAGTAGGGGGCAGAGCAAACAAATGTTTATTTTCAGGGGCCAGTCCCCGATTATCCAGGTACTGACCAGTGAACACAAAAGGGACCCTTGCAGCCTCATTTAATGTACTACTGTTGGAAAACGAGGCAGCATCTGTGAGGCCTGCACAAATAACATGACTACATTTGTCCTTCACTGGGAACCAAACACCCAATTGTAGCGCCTGACTCTCAGAGGGTAGCGTTGCAGAGCAGTCTGAGGCTTACTCAAGGGAGGTGGTGTGGGCTAGTAATTGCCATTTGCAGGTGCGCAGAAATAACACTCAATAATTGATTGTCCAGTCTGTACTTTGCTTTATAAAAGTAAGAGTACATTTATTAAACACACGCACTACTCAATACTATGCACCAATTTACAAATATACATAAGCTGTTGGAATTACTTTGTGACATTGCATAACATCTCCACCCCTCCCGCAGGGGGGGTGGGGTCTAGTACCACCACCCCCATGTATGCACATCATCTAGCCCCCCAATGCCGGTAGTTGAAAATAACCAGGAGCGAGGGCCCGGCACACTGGCACCATCCCAGTGGCGAGTAACCCCATAACCTCAAAACGCATTAAAAATAGGTTCACCTGCCCTAGTGATACATAACCCTGACTGAGCATCTTATATCGACCATACAGTATGCACCCCTACATATTCAGGGCTAACAGTCTGTGTTGTTCCTCACTTAAGCGCAGCAGCAAGAATACATGTTTAAGCACACTTTAGAATGACAGTACTCAGCACATTTGTGGATCATTAGAATGCATTGCAATTACAGCCCCTAAAAGCATCACAGATGAAATCACAGGATTATGCATATAGAGCCAGACACCCTAGCAGGAATGTCTGGCAACATAATCCCACTTTGCTTATGACATCACCTTACACAGGTACTTCACATTGCACATGTGACCTTCAGTCCCTCTAAAAGAAATAACCTTAGTAAATGCACTACGGGTGCAATTACACCTCTTCACCTCCAGGGGATGCCCTTCTCCAGGCATCCCCAACTCAGCCCTTCACTTCTTGTTGCACTTCTCCATACAACCTCAGCTGTAGAACAAAAGTTCCAGCCCAGAAGGTGTTAAAATGCTGGCTGAGCCCTTGAGGGGTTGTTTCTGTTAAATCCCCAAAACACTTAGGGTGGGACTTTTCTCTTCGTGCTGGGGGGGAGACTGCGCTTCTTCAGCAGCTCCCTTTGCACATGTATGGTGGTGACCCCGCTCTCCTGGGGCCACCACAAGCCGTGAAAATGCTGTTTTGCCCTTGCAGGCCGATCCTGGCCTGCAAGGCATTATGGGATTCGCCGCATAATTGATGAGCGGCTCTCCCGCTGCTCCGGGGAGAGCCGCGATGTGGGCCTCCGGCCGCTTCTTGAGCCTCGGTGGGGGGCCCGGTCCCACCCGGACCCCCAGGTGAGTGTAGGCGGCTCGGGGAGCCCACCCCCGGCCGCTCCTCCTCTTTTCCGGGGCCCGGTCCCAACCGGGCCCCTTGCACCGCTTGTGGTCTTCCTCGGGGGGCCCCGGTCCCACCCGGGACCCCCGCATGCCCATGCGGTGGAGGGCAGCCCGGGGAGCCCACCCCCGGCTGCCCCCGCCGGCTCCCAGCCCGGCCAGCACTCTTCTGTGCTGCCGCGGGAGCCGGCTCCTCTCTTCGGGTCTGCCCGCCCCGGCGGGCAGACGCTGGGAATCCCGCGGGTCCTCCTGGACCTCGGGAGTGCGGCGGCACTCCCCCCGCTTTCTCCCACACATCGGGGCCCGGAGATGGGGTCCCGGGCCCCCGGACATCTTCGGGGGGGCGCGACGGCGCTCCCCCCATCCCGGACTCTTCGGGGCCCGGGGATGGGGTCCCGGGCCCCCTCCTCCTTCTCGCGGGGAGCGCGCCGGCGCTCCCCGTCTTCGGCTGTTTCGGCGGGGGCCAGGGTGGGCTCCTGGCGCCCCGCTTGGGGGTATTTTCACGGGAGCGCGACGGCGCTCCCGACTTTGCTTCGGGCCGGGGATGGGGTCCCGGGCCCCTCCCGACCTTATCGCGGGGCGCGACGGCGTCCCCCGTCTTTACTTCTTCAGGGCCCGGGGATGGGGTCCCGGGCCACCACTTCACGGGGGGGCGTGACGGCGTTCCCCCGTCTCCATCTTCGGTGGGGGCCAGGGTGGGCTCCTGGTCCCCCTGCAGGGCCTCTTCACGGGGGGAGCGCGACGGCGCCCCCCCGGCTTTACTTCTCTTTGGGGGCAGCCCCCGGGACCTGACCCACCCCGGGGGCATCTCTGAGACCGGCGGCGGAGCCCCACGTGCTTTGTCGTCGGTCTTCTTAGGGGTCAAAGGTCGCCTACCTTCCGGGGGCCATATCTCAGCCCCTGGGGGTCCGATCTGCCCCATTTTCACGTCTTCTTGCTCCTGGTGGCGCCCTCAGCCACTGGGAGCACTCTCCTTTGCCCTCCGGGTCTCTGAGAGGGGGTATTCAGCAGGGAGCTGTCTTCACTGGCTCCCTGCGCCAGCCTTTCGCCTGGCTCTCCTCCTGGGCCTCTCTTCTCCCTGCGCAGAGGCCCCTGCTTCTGCGCACCGGTCCTGGGCTCTTCTTCTGGCGCTGTTAGGGCCCTGGGGGCAGTCAGGGGGTTCCTCCTTCCAACTGCCCATTGCCAGGCTCCAGCACCTTCCGCCTCAGCAGACCACACCCCAGAGAGAGCTTCTCTCCTGTGCAAGCACTTTTTAAAAGTTGAGTAGGGGGCTGGCAGGAAGTCTCTGTTGGTCCTATCAAACAGCAACACATCACTTCCCTGCCCCTGCTCCCTCCTTCTTGTCCAGCCTCTGGGCTGGTTCAAAATGGCGTTGTCCAGGGTCTCTGGCCACATGGTCTCTGAAACAAGAGCCCTTCCCTCCTTGGTGCAGCCTGGTGCCTGGCACCAGTGATAGCTGCTGATGGATGGGCCTGTAGCCCCACCCATCTTCTCTTCGTGGAGAGGAGGCCTTAGCTTGTGGAAAAAAAAGGTTATCAATCCAGCCAGCTGAGGTCAGCCCTCAGCCTGGCCCTGGTTATGACTAACTCAGAGAAATGTGACATTTCTGGATGACCCAAAAGCAGTACAAATATGACTTTGGACTCTGCAGAATACTTCTTCTCACACCCGTTACAGTGGACTTTAGTGCGTGTCTGGAATCTGTAGGCCTTAGGAAAGTGACACTAGCCCATGGGCTCCACTTCCCCATAGGGGAATAATGAAGTGAAAAACCCAGTCAAACACACTGACATTCCCTGGCATGTTTCTTCCCAGTGTATAAAGCCTATTCCATGTCACCACCCAATTCTGCATAAGTCCTGCCACACCATTCACTTTGTAGCTGCTCCTGGACTGCGCACGCCAGGAATCTCCCATGCGCAGCCCCTACACGTGTTCACACGCATGTACACAGGTGTCTGCATGTAACCAGCCCGGTGCCCCGTACTCCAGCTGCTGCGCAGCGGCCTAGTCAAGCCAGGGGGACACCAGTCAAATCCACATGCAGTCTCTTTCATCATGAGTTTCCTGTGGATGAGTCCCAATTTATGAGGCTCGCCCACAGTAAAAGCTCAACACATAGGTGCTCAAAAAGCGAAAAATCCGGGCGGCCCATAGTGTCAGAACCACCTTCTAACAACTACCATCAGCAAGGGCACCAAATTCCTCTCAGCCCACGCCCAGGGCTGTCTTGACAAAGTGCCATCCTACCCACACATTTGCATAGAATCACAACTACAACTGACATACGTGACCAATGCTGTGTGCGCTTTACGGAGAGGCCATGGATTGGATGAACACGTATTCTGAACATCTTTTTGCCCCGGACAGGTACTATGAGAAACTCACACTACCTTCAGCCACAACTCAATTGTGCCCTGTTATAAACACCTGGATGCCACTCTGTTCAAATTAAGCACTAGACAAGAGTAATATGATGCCTGAAAAAAAAACGTAACAGAAACCTGCAAAAAGCAAACACTTATAGGAAATGCAAGATTACGTAAAGCATGTGAAATATAAGCAGGAACGACATGGATTACCTTTACGTATTTTACACTCATTGTTCAGAAATCGATCAGTGTTTTTGCATGAAAATTTAAGGACATGAATACAGGGCTGTCCATTTTAAATTACTACTGGGTCTTAGACCTGCAAGGACGCGGCCCAGTTAAAGCCAAGTATAGACCACATCAGAGGCTAATGCTTCCCCAACTAGGGAAAAAACGCTTCCCTGTGCTCTCGTGGAGTAGACTGATTTACAGCGGCATAGGGAAGTTAGGTCTTCCTGCTCTCACATAATAGGTGGCCTGCAGCTGCATGTCGGAAATGTCCCCCCTCTCCCACTTTTGTGAAGTGGACTAACACAAGCAGATACTTCTCCTCTTGCTGTTGAGAAGTAGAATTGCTCTTCTTATTTGAAAGTAGGCCAGCCTAATGCTGTATGGGGAAACCAAGGGCCATATTTACAACGAAATGTTGGATCACGGAGCTGTACCAAATTCGGCAGTGCCATCCCTTCATTTCTAAAACACAGGGATGCACTGTATTTACAACCATACAGCGCACCCCTGTGTTTGCCCTATCGCTAGTGCTAAAATTAGCTGCTTAGCACCAATGCAGGCACCCTTGCACCATAGTGCAGTGGTGCCTGCGTTGCAGGGAATTATTGTTTATGTGCAGGAAGGTGTCCTTTCCTGCACATAAACAATCCATAATGGCGATTTGTTACTTCTATGTGTGCTGCATAATACAGCACACATAGAAGTAGTAAATCGTCATTATTTAATGATTGTTTATGTGCAGGAAGGTGTCCCTTCTGCACATAAACAACAGACTCGCCCCCTCCCTGAACACCTTCAGGAAGGCCCTCAAGACCTGGCTCTTCGGCTAGCAGACCTGCGACCCCCGCCCATCCCCCCCTCAGCGCCTTGAGACCCTCACGGGTGAGTAGCGCGCTTAACAACCCCTGATTGATTGATTGATTGATAAACAATCATTAATGCCATTTTGTTCTTTCTATGTGTGCTGCAGAATGCAGCACACATAGATAGAGCAAAGAGGAGGAGAAATAAAAGTATTTCTCCTCGTTTCGCCATCCTAATGTCTGCTCTTGCGTGGCGTTAGTTTTTGGCGCTGCCTCAGATTTACACATCCGTGTAAATCTGGGGCAGTGTCAAAAAAGAATAGGTGTTGCGGTGGAACACCCACAGCAACACCCATTGCATGCCCCTTTCATACTAAGTGATGCATGTAAAGGGGCTGTAATTACAAGGCGACGTTAAGCCACAAAAAGTGGCTTAACGTCGCTTTGTAAATAAGAAGAAGGACATAGCACCATCAGAACATCGCTAAAAGTGACATTCTGGTGGCGCTATCCCCCTTGTAAGCATACCCCCAACTGTCATAAACACCCAGGCCAGCCCTATGGAAATAAGCTTTCCTGGGCGTCTAAGCAGAAAGACATAATTGCGACGTTCCCTCTTCTATATCCAAGTGAATTGACCCCTAGCTGCATAAGGAAACAACTCCTATCTCTTGTGAAATAGACTTACCCACCCTTTCAAGGTTAAGCACATTCTCTCACTTAACGTTCCTGTTGTTATTCAAGGAGGTAAATGGGGTACCCTTGGCGTAAAAAGGATACCATGGCCCCAGTGCAGGCAAGTATATGCTCCTGGCAGAGTAGTAACATATACTTATCGGGTTGCAGAACCCAAGCCCACCCCCCCGCCCCCCTTAGTACCGCCTTTTCTTCATTTGTAACCTCCCATGAGGACCGGCCCTTTTACTTTGGTTGTTACACCGTACGTCTTATTTAGTCTGTAAGCACTATTTTCTTTAATGAGTTTCTCCTACTGCAGGCACTACATACTTTTCTGCAACTTTCAGCGCGCCATGCGCACTTTCACGGGGTGCTTTTACAAAAATAAAGCATTTGTTTGTCAACTTAACAAACAAATGCTTTTTTTGGTAAAAGCTCCCCATACCGCGCTTTCACTTTAATAGCAGCCGCGGACCTTTCTTTAGACATGGCTGGTCTAAAGAAAGGGGCGTGGCCTCTATTAACGTGAAAGCGCAGTATGGGGCGCTTGTAAACAACAAGCATTAGCAATGCAATAGGTCTCGCAATTGCGAGATTGAGCTATTGGAATTGTAAATGACAATGCCTTTTATTATTGCAGGTTTTTTTTAACACATAAATAAAAGGCATTGTCATTTACAATACCAATAGTTCAAAATCTCGCAATTGCGAGACCTATTGCATTGATAATGCGTGTACTTGGTAGCTGCGTAGTCCTATAGGAATCTGGGCGGTGCCAGGCCTGTCATTGAGTGTGCCATCTGTGCATCCAGACATTCACTAGAGTCGCCAGAGAGCGGGAACACACAGCTCAGGACATGAGATGTGTCCATGAATGGCAAACATAAACATCTTGAAGACAGCCAAACCCACGGGCTCAAGGCGCATCTCTGCTGCAGCGATCAGTATTCCCGAACTGGCACTTGGCATTTAGCAGCAGCGTCTCCTTATAAACATTATGCCACATTAGCATTTTGGAACACACACCGCCATCCAGGAGCCCAGCTTCCCACGCCGAATAACTCAGGTCGAAATCCACTTACGCCGCTGCGTGATGTGCCTGTCCGTCAGCAGCGGGCGACGTCGCCTTCGTTACTGCTTAATTAAACGCCATGGAGGTGTGCAGGTCATCCCACGTGCGCATCAGACGTTCCACCCCCTCCCACCCCGATAAAGTGTTTCCTGAGCGCCTGGACATGGATGAGTGTGTATTGGGTGGCTCAACAGGTTTGCAACAGTCTTTGAGATCCCAGCTTCCAGGGTATGCATACTAATCCCTTTGCATAATGATAATAATATAGAGCAACCTTAATTATCACTATACTCAATGGCACTCAATTTATTGACTTCACTAGGATAAAAGTCGGAGTGGTCTCTGATGGGATTAAAATCTGCGTACACAGAGATTCTTGTTAACGGGCGCTGGACGTCTTGTATAGTGACTATATAGCGTATCATGTGAATTTAGTTTTATTAGCGTCACTTCGGTACCTGGTGGACTGGTGCTGCAGACCTCTGGCCAGGAAATGGTATCATTGCAATTCCGCGTTAAAGTGACATTTTCATTAGTGCTCTCTGACTCTGCCGAGAGGCCAATACTCGATATATAAGGATTCCGGGTCCAACCCTGGCCCTTCCTGATTCGCCTCTCAGTGTGTGTTGTCAGAGTCACGTGGGGGAGACCTTGCGTTCCTATTGCTTGCTTTGTTTCTGCTCCTTTGCACATTTGTGTGCGTGTACTGCACGCGCTCTCTGTAGACAGTACAGAAAACAACATATAAGGAAACCGATGAACTGCAGTGATCACGTACAGTCTGTCTCCTTTAGGAGCACCGTGGTCCATATAAACAAATGTAAAAAAAACATACCTTAGTACTTTTTTTTTGTCAGACGTCTGCAGCGTTTTAATTCAAAACATTTAATTGACTCTGAAATTAAAACAAAAGATGATTTATCAGCAGGAAAATTTGAAAGGGGAGACAAGTGGTTTGGTGTTATAGATGAAGGAATGGGTAACAAAAACTTTTTTTTTCTCTACACTGAATGTACCGTACGCTTGAAGCAGACTTTAGTGAAAGACTCTAGGATACTGATTTAAATACAGCGACACGCATTATAAAAGGTTGGTGAGAAAATTCCCACAGCGGCATTGAGGGTCTCTTTGTCATTTCTGTCATGAACCTCAGTGGCTCTCTTGATTGTTTCCAGTTAAAAATGAACTGAGCCTTAAGCTTCACCTGTCATTCCTCTGTTGATTGGAGATTATTTTGAGGGCAGTGAAGTGTTCACTCTGACGTGATAATGATAAGAATAGTGGCTGAAAGACGGATGTTTTTGTTGTGCAACAAAATGAGTGTTTTCCTTGGGGTCCAATACCTCTCACATTGTCTTCCCTGATCTTCCTCTGCCGTCCTTCTCTACAGGTCGCCTGCTTTGGAGAGAACATTTATTCGGCGTTCTTAAAGGCTATGCTTTCCACAGGCTTCAAGCAGCCGCAGAAGGGCATCTTGATTGGAATTCAGGTGAGCCTGATGATGTGGTTGGATCAAAGAACCCGAATAATATTGTTTTTCAAAATCTGGGTTTTAAGGGGAGGTTTGGGCCTGAAAATTGTCCATTGTGTTGAGAAACGTAAGCATAGCTGCCCTTGTCAAAGACAGCTGGTTTTAGTGGTGATAGCACTGGGAAATTTACTTTGTGATGTCACAGGTCTGTGGTAAGCATATTCTTGGATATTGTTGGTGCAAGCTTAGATGATTTCAGCTTCGGGTATTGGTGGTAATAAGATTAGGGTTATTGGTGGGGGAATTATTCAAGTTTTATTGCTCACAATGGTATGAAAACCATTGGGTTTTTTGATAACGCTTTTACAGGGCTTTAAGTGGGCCGGGTCTGTCCGGGTCTGAGCACCGGCAGTTATTTTCAGGGGGCCTCGAAACGGGTCTCTATCGGGCTCTATTTTCGGGCCTTACAAAGGTAGTCCGTTTTCTTTTTTTTATTGGACTACAGTGAGAGCATGTTTTACTTTGAGATATTTCCCTGCACTGAGGACAGGGGAAGTCTGTCTGCAGCCCCTCCCGGCACCGAGTGATACAGGACAGACAGAAAGTGTGCCCACACTCCACAAACACGGGGTCCGTGAAATATTCCAGACATGTAGCACGTGGTCTCATCCTTTAGGCTCCGGAGCTGGTTTGCTGCAGCCATGTTCCTGCCCGAGAGGGAGTGGTGAAGTTAAGTTTCGTTTCTCCCTGTTTGTGAAGTGGGAGTGTCTGTCCCTCCTTCCTTACACGCCCTCCCACCATCACTGGCTGCTGTACCTGCACTGAGAGTGTCTGCAGCAGAGAAGGGACTGTCTGCCTTTAACCTAGGAGAGCATGGAGTGTCTGCAGCGGAGCTGAGATTATCAGTTTACGACCTCGGACTGTTTGTATCTCAGCTGGGAGTGTCAACAGTTTACCTGGGAACATACGAGGCTGTACTGGGGTGCCTGCAGGTGTGTAGGTCAAGCACCTGAGGCATCTTTTAGGAGCCTCCCGAACGTCCATTGGCCCTCTTTACATTCTGCTGGTGGGGGAGGGGCATGAATCATGATTATGTGTTATGCCACTGGATGTAGGTAGATGTCCCTACAATGTTTGATCCTGTACTTGGGGTGTCTGCAGGAGACACACGAATGTCCGGGTCTGTACTGGGGGCGGGGCGTCTGCATCTTGGGGTGCCGGAGTGTGTGCTGTGAGGGAAGGGAATGGAACACATTTGTGAAAATGTAACGTTCACCCAAGAGGACACCTTGGCGCTAGGAATAAAACTAACTTAACAGGGAAAACAGACGCATCGGGAGGTGGGAGCGAGCGCAGCACAGCAAGGAGTGTCTGCCTGTGCGCGGGGAGTGTCTGATTGTTTGCTGTGAGCGCCACCATCATGAGGTCTGCATCATCTCTGATTAGTGACACCTTTTTACAGTCTTGGCCTTTTACGGTGCTGTACTTGCACGCTGGGATTGAATGGTAAAGCAAAACTACAAGTCCCAGAATGCAAAGCAATGTGCGCTTAAAGGTCAGAACAGGCTGAAAGTTTCATTCTTGGCATGGGGTCTCCTATCAGCTCTGGTTCCTAGTACAAGCCCCTGTAGTGTGAGGGTGTCAGTGTCTGCAGTCTCTGCGCTGTGATCAGAGTGTCTGCCCCTGAGATGGAAGTTGTAGCTGGAAGTATCAGCAGCTTACTTGAAAGAGGCTTCAACTTGAGAATGTGAAACCAGTGAAGCACTTTTAAAGCCACGCCCCAGCCCTAACAGCACCAGGAAGTTACAAGTTATCTTGATTTAGACCACGCCCCTACTTGGATAGGCCACACCCCTTTAAGAGGTTTGCCCCGCCCCTTTTAGAGCACCCCCAGTTTTTTTTCCCCACTTAAAGCCCTGCGCTTTTATTAGATTTTGCATTATGCTATAAGAGAAAGAAAAAAAATGCACCAACAGAAGTGCTGTGTCCCTTGTTCCGGGCCTCCTCCCTGTACCCACCACCAGTCCCATATAGAAGCAGCATAATCATGTATCATGTGTAGAGCAGCGCCCGATCTCGTGTATGACCTGATCTGCCTCTCAATGCCTGGAACATTAAAGTGTTCACCTTCAAGTAGAATGCCCCTGTATTCCGCCCACTTACCCAAAGCTTGCAGTGCTTCCGAGGGAACCCTCTAGTCACATAGGCTGGTTATTCTCTGACCATGCACCAGTCTACCCCATCTTCCATGCACCCACCAACAGCAGAGATTCCGCCTTCCAGTGGCGCGCCACATTACTCTTAGCCAGAGTGAGACCCATTCAAAGAAGTGTCGTGTCCCACTGAGTCGGTGCTAAGTAGTCAGTGATATGCAATAGGACGAGCTTTGGGACTCGCTGTATCGGCTGGGCCAAGGCATGCCCCATGTAGTTCAGGACTCCCTCCCAAAACAGGCAGACACCGGGGCACCCCCATGTAGTGTGCAGAAAGTCCCCAATTTGACTGTGGCACTGCAGGCACAGGGATGAGGTAATCACCCCCATGAGGCAGAGCCTGTGGCATGTGAGGTAGGTCCTATGTAAATAATTAAACTGAATAAGACGCAGTCATGCAGAAATCGCCACACTTCTTGGAGAGGCACAAGCCTCCATCCAGTCGTCATCGGATAAGGCTCCCAGGTCCTGTTCCCAGGCGGAGCGCAGCTGCTCGAATTAATCCGGCATGTTCCAGATCAAGGAACGATAGACCTGTGAGCCCTTGTTGTCACCCTGTTTGCCTTGTAGCAGTTTGTCCTCCAAAGGATGAAAGTCAGCGAGTTTGTCCTAGTCAGTAAGATAGGACAGAGGGATGTGCCGCAACAGTAAGTAGTGGGAAAATTGGCTATGGTGGAGGGCATATTCCTCTTGCAGGGTTTGATAGGATTTAAGTGTTGCCCCCTCAAGCACATCCCCTGGGGGAAGGGGGATCCCAATGGTATCCCAGCAGCAAAAACCCATCAGTTGTGCCACCGGTGGAAGCATAGCACCCACCCACCAGGGGGTTGGACCCGTCAATCTGTTGTCCCAAGCCAGGGATTTTAAGGTTGACTGCCACGTCAAGATCACCACCCTTGTTGCCAGGGGGAGGGCCAGTGGGGGTACCCCGCTGTATAGGAGGTGGAGTATGGCCATGTCTCAGAGAGCCCATTTCTCAGTAGCATAAGCTGGATCCCCCTGAGTGTCCGACCATCATTTATTGATAATTACAAGTTGTGAGGCCCTATAGTAACTTTCCACCTCTGCAGCTGCAAAACCACCATCACAGGTGGTCTTAAATCATTTAGTAAGTGCTATATGGGGAGTCCTGTAGTTATACAGGAAGCCCCTAAATAAGGAGTGAAGGTGGAAGAAAATAATTTGGGTAGGGCATAAGTGTAGTTTTGCAGTTAGTATAAAAGGCGGGGAAGAGGCACAATCTTGAAGATGCGACCCGCTCTAGGTGGGACAGTGGGAGAGTGGCCTATGTTTTAACTTCCGCTTGCAGCCTGTCCAACAGCAGCTAAATATTCCTCGCCCAGGCCAGCGTGACATCGGGTGTGACAAACATCCCTAAATATTTAAATCCCTGGGCAGCCAGCGGTATATCAGCCGCCCAGCGTAAGTCTGTCGATGGGGTAATGACCAGAAAAATAGCAGACTTGGATCAGTGAAGTATAAGGCTGGACGTCTCCCCAAATATCTGCAGTATTTGTAGTATGCTTGGGCCTGAAGATTCGGGGTATGTGAAAAAGATCGCTGCGTTGTCCACGTGAAGGGCGATGCAGTCCGACAGATCTCGGCTCCAAATGAATCCAGACACCTATGCATCGATGTAGAGCCACTCTTCCACGGGCTCTATTGCTATCGCGAACAGTAGGGGCAACAGGGGGCATTCTTGCCATGTACCCTATCCGGAATGGATCCGACACCGTCACTACTACCTGGACATGTGCCTTCAAGTCGATGTAGAGGAGGCGGACATAGGCGATAAATATGGGGCCAAGGTTAGCCGCCACAGGAGGGCAACCAGGTAAGTATTGCTAACAGAATGAAATGCCCTTTCTATGTCTTCCAAAAGTATGGCCGCATGGCAGATGAGCCGGGCCGCCAGGGCAATAGCGTAGTGAACCCTGTGAATGTTGTGTTGGGTGGCCCGAATTGGCATGAACTCCGACTGGTCAGGGTGCCCCAGGGAAGGAATGACCCCGATCAAGTGATCCTCCAGGGCCTTGGCCAGGGCTTCATTTCCACATTAAGCAGAGAAATGGGCCTAAAAGAGGCGAACTGGACGGGGGCTTCCCAATCTTTGGAATAACCACAATTTCAGCCTGGCGAAAGGCAGGGGATAGCCTGCCACATTTGGCTGCTTTCTTAACCACCCCCTCAAAGTCCTTGGTCAGTTTATGCATAAAAGACTTATAAAACTCACTGGGGAAACCAGTGGGTCCTGGCATTTTGCCGGAGTGGAGATGAGCCAAGCTCTCCCTTGAGCGATTGCATCTCAATTCCAGTGAATGCCCGAAGGGGCAGTTCAGCAACAAATTGGGAGATCAGCGGTTCTGGCAGTGTATTTCCGCACTCATAGAGTGCCGCAGAGTGTTGCGCAAATTGTTGTGTGATTGCCGCCTCCACGATAATTTTATTAACAAGCACGTTGCAAATATATGAGACTGGGCCATGGTATGTGACAGCTAAAGAGAGGTGGTGTAGGAGTTTGCTAGCCTTGTCTCCCCATTGGTACAGGCGCGACTGCACCACAAGCCGCACCGATTTAGCTTCATCCATCAGGATGTGGTGCAGTCACTCCCGCACCAGGTCAGTGTCTCCGCATCAGACGTGGCAAGGGTTGGCAGCATACTTCCCCACTATCTGATAGATCTACGCCTCAAGCTCCCATATTTCCTGAAGCTTCCTGCCTTTCTTGGCAGTCAGATAACTAGTGATCTCCCCATAAGGGCCACCAGCATCTCCTCCCAGAGGGTGCCAGGGAAAGACACTGTACCTTAGTTCTCCTCAAGGTAGCATCCCAAGGAGTCCCCAATGTGGGCGAGGAGCTCTGCATCTCGAAGAGATCATGCAAAGAGGCCCGAGTGCTATGGGGTGGGGCGACGGCCAGATTGCAGTGTTAGCGAGATTGGCGAGTGGTCAGAGAGGCATCTGGGAAGAAGTTGCGCATCTATGATATCATGCGTGAGCCGCACTATCAGTCAGGGCCATCTAAGGGGGATAGGCATACAGTGGAGGAATTTACAGCCGCAGCTGCCCCAAGCACATAGCACACCCCTACAACAGCTCAAAACAAAGACCAACCAATAATACTCAACCCACCCCATACTTTAAAACTGTAAAGCATCAGTCACGGAACCAGCTGTGCCAACAAGGCACAGATGGCAGCAAGCCCCAATAGAACCCTCCCCAACATTCAAATTCTATTAATCCAGTTCCAAAACCCTGTGTCACTAGTAACCAAAGAAGACTCTCCACTCTACTGTGAGGTCTGCCCCTGCCAAACCATCTAGAGTGACTTGTGTCCCACTGTCTGAGCAGAAGAAGGTCAATGTTTGTGACTCCAGAGCCGTGCCAGGCAAAACACCAGTGCCACTTACCATCACAGTGGATATGAGAAACATTCAAATGATTTGTCACGGGGCACATCACGGAGCCTGGGCAGACGCCTCTGCCCCCTCTCCAGGCAACCCAGTCAGAGTCCCCGAACCACCATCCCACAGAGCATCTGCAGAGCAAGCTGGTTTGTCCATCCAGGACGATTGAGAGCGATTCCTGCCTTGGCCACGGGCCCCTGGGCACCCCAGCGGGGACTGCCTAGCCCTCTGGTATGTGGAGGCTGCATCCCTGGGTGGCGAAGTGTGAGGGTGGAAAGTTAAGTCATCATCTGACCACTGGACAACTTCTCGGGGATATCAAAGAAATAGGTTTTTTCTTGGTAGAGCACCTTGTTTTGACGGATAGAGTAGCATGTAATGTATCCCCAAGTCTCTCAGTCATTTTTTGGTGGCAAGAACAGACCACCGCTGACCTTGGACGAGTTTAGTGTAATTAGGGAAGATTAGGATTTTCTGAGACTGGAACATTACAGGACACTTTTAGTAACATATTGTAGGATCACATCTTGGTCTACATAGTTTAGTATCCGGGCTAACATTGGACAAGGGGGGTGCTTGGACGGGGCCGCCAAGCCACGGTCCGATGCGCCCTTTCCATGACAAAGCAAGGTGACAAGGAATGCGCTAGGACAAGAGATCTCAGCCATTGATTCAGGAACTCTTTGGGAGAGGAACCCTTGCAGCCCTTAGGAATCCCCATGAAATGGAGGTTGTTCCTCCTCGCTCTTCCCTCAGTGTCCTTCACCGAACAGCCAGCTCCTTTGTCACGGAGACCAGTCTTGCGTTTCTTCATTGCATATCAGTGACATTGTCTTCCACATCGGAGGCGCAGACCTCAGCTGTTGTATCCACAGCCTTTCTCGGATCTTGCCTGAGCAGTGTAACATCTGTGCCCACTACCTCCAGAGTGTCGCAGGATTCAGCGATAGCCACTAGAATTATGTTTGTGTCGGTCCCATGGGAAACAGACTCCCACCATTCGGAGGATCACTTGAGGTATTCTTGGGTGCCTGTGCAAACTTCTCCAGCGTGCCCGGCTTAGAAGGGGGCAGCCTGTTCTTGGCCATGGCAGGGCGGTGGAGCACGGATCAGTAGCTCTTTATAGCTCGGGCCAACCAGCCCTCCGGGACTCCCGGAGGAGGCATGCACAACCCGGTCATCTACAAACTCTCCCGTGCAGTAGCCTCCAGCAGGAAGTCGACCGAAAAGACTGACGCTACACCAGGGGCACAAACTGTTAGGCTCTCTCTCCTGTGCCCCGGCCGCTCTCAACGTTAGGGGCCCAAACCCCATGGCCCCTAGCCCCCGACTAGTTATATCTTGAAGAGGGGGTTTTCTCTGCTACCACCATCAGGCCGCAATGCTAGCCCCAGACTGGCCCCTTCAGGAACAGGCAGCCGCTCACCTTAGTTCTCTGCGGCCTGCCCTGCTGCACTTCAGGCCTGAGGTTAACTATGAACCTCCCAGAGTATCCGCCGGTAATCTTCAGGCGGTCTCATCATTCATGGGGAGGAGGCTCCAGATCCCTGTTCAGCAGCGGGTGGCCCCCCTGTCATGCAGAAAAGAGGGGGAAAGGAGAAGGGGGTCCAGGCCCCTTGAATTCTGGCCCAACGAGTCCCAGGGGGCATCTCTGTAGGGCCTCCTCACCTCAGTTGCGGCCTCTGGCGGTCAGAGGTGCACCCCAGGCCCCAACCAGGCCTATCTCATCACGGCCCGTCACGGTCCAACCAGCCGCACAGTCAGACTCTGCAGGGAGTCGCGGGCCTGCTTCCAATACACATCAGGAGCCAGACCAGCGGCAGCCGCAGGGCCTCTCCTTGGCAGGGCAGCCTCTACGCCTCCAGGATGTCTCTTCAGTGGCAGGCACGCGCACCCAAGGACTGGTGCGCCACCTCTCCTCGATCGCCGGCAGGCTGCTCATCGCCTCCTAGTCGGACCGTCGTCATACATGCCTAGTTTCCGCGATCCCGGACAATTAGCAGGCCCCTAGCTCCGCTGGCACAAGTAGGGGGCCATTTCCAGCAGGATGGTGTAGAATGGGCGGCGGAGGGTCCAGAGCTCCATTAGCCTGTGACCGCCATCTACATCACCATCAGACCAATGCCAATTCAACGGTTTTCAGGGGCATAGACGGACCGTCCATGCCCCCTGAAAACCATTGTTGATGTTCCGTTGAATTGGCATTGGTCTGGTGAGGTAGTTAGTTGTTGATGACAGTACTAGTATAAGACGCAAGTTTGTTGGTGTCGATAGTGACTCGTTCGTACGGATGTGGGTAGAGAGTGTAGTGGGGTGGGGTTGATCCTGGGGAAGGTTATTGACAAAGAATAGTTAGGAAGACATTGATGAGGAATGGAATAGGCGATATCCTAGTTGCTATTCAAGACCTTCATTCTTAGTGCTACAGACAGACCTGATTCTGATAGGATTTACAATTCTTGTTGCATGTATTGAAACATTATCTGTAGCACAGAAAAGAAAGCTAGCTCCTCTATCTAGAAGCAACAGTGCATTCAAATGAAGAGGGCCCATAGTCAGAGACATAGTAAATATATGATTTAAGTGACTGTAAGGTAGGAAAAGATGTCCATTATCTCATGTGAGAAGTGTGGCGCAGCCAGTCATTCACTAAATGAGGAGTATTTTAGAAAGTGACAGGAACAAGATTGTGTCCGGGAAGATTGTATGAAATTCATGAAAACAGACCCAGATTATCTGGAAGCATGTCATTTCAATGTTTTACCGGAATTGACGGATTGAACGGTACTTGGAGACAGAGGAAAGGACTTCGGTGGAAATCGTGAATTAAAATCAGTAGCATTGGGGGCAGAGGCAGTCAGATGCACCATCTCTTCCTACACATTGGAGACAATAACACAGTAGGACAGCTACTCATTTCCTGATCAATGGCAGTGCTTGAGGGTCGCACACTGGCTTTGTGTCGAGATGTTCATTAACATTTGTTCTTTTTGTGTTTCCATCTCTCATCAGCACTCATTCCGACCTCAGTTCCTAGGAACGGCACAGCAACTTAAGGATGAGGGATTCAAGGTATGTATTTTTCGACGTTGAGAAGTAGACTAAAGTGTGGGCATATATAGTAATATCTGTCTCTATCTATCTATCTATCTGTCTATCTGTCTGTCTATCTATCTGTCTATCTGTCTATCTGTCTGTCTGTCTGTCTTTATATATTAAGTGTTTATTTTCCTATTGCATAAAATGCAGTGGTATAAACCCATATTTCAAAGAGAACCGTGATATATGGAAACTATATCACAGTTCCCTGTAAAATATGGATTTAATAATCTTAATGAAAAACCACAAAGAACTTTGCGCCGGCCTATCATTGTCATGCTACTAGGATAATACAGCATAGAGGACCAAATTATGCGGCAAGGTTGTCTAATTTATGCAGCAAAAATGCCATTTCTACAGCACATTTTCTAGCAGTATTATTTACATCAGTTTCTGCTAGAAAACATGAAATATACACATTTTGTGGCAAATGCAGTAAATCCATAACTATGCATTAACCCAACAGCCACAGAATAACATAATCCAATGACCTTCACCTTCATGCATTGTTTGATTGACAATTTATTCAAGAAAAGTGAATAAAACGTAAATATTCTATTTGGCAAGTCCCCTCTGCGCAAGGCTGAAGGCTGTACACAGTGGGGGTTAGACACAGGGATCTCTTGCTGTGGTATATAACAAAAAGAATCTCTGAAAAAACAGGTTCAAGTGAAGTTCTGGTTAGCTTTGGCTTTACCCTCACTCTATGTTTAAAAGAACCTTAGAAAATAACTTAAAAATCCATAGTTAAAGTGGAGCTATGGTTGTGAATTAAAACTGAAAAATCACTACATTTCACAAATTATGGTTAGGACGCAATCCATAACTCGTACACTATATATGCAAACCATAACTCGTATACCAAATGCAATGCAATATTTATACTAATAAGTTACAACCTATTTAACTAACAATATGTACTCAAACAAATATGTACTAACACATTCATAGCACATTCACATCACGATAAAGGAAATATGATATGTAATCTCATATTTTATACTATTATTACTGACATTTGTAATTGCAGCTGTCATATCAAGAGTGAAAATATGAGCATTTAATTTGTTGTGCAAGTTAGCATTTGCATTTCTTCCATGTGAGTTAGTGATTGCAGTCCTACCCATTACTTGCAAACTTCAGTGGTTTTTCATTTCCAATTCACATCCATAACTCCACCCCATATCTCCGTTGTAACTGTGTTTTATAGTGGATTTCTAAGGTTTTTAAAGCACATGCTAAGGTGTTTTACCAAAGCTAACCATCACTTCACTTAAACCTTTGTGATATATATATATATGTGTATTTACTGTGTAGTTGTAGTTAAATCAGCGTTTCTGTAGGAAGAGTGTTTTTGTTTTCTTGATAATATTACCTTTGGTGCCATTTCACGAATCTGCACAAAACTCTCCAAGAAAAATTCAATCACCATGGCTCCTTCTTGGAAAATCTTGTGTCGATCCATCAAGCGGGGGTCAAGACAAGGTGGGTGGTGCTGCAAATATGCAATTTCCCATGGTAATTCCCTTAAAAAACTATGCTGCCCAATGCTGAAAAAACGGTTGATCAGAATTTCACAAAATTTGGCAAAAAGTTAAAACTTTACTCTGAAAGCGTGCTTTTTGTGATTGTTAATCTGTTCCTCCATTTTTGAGAAATTGACATTTAAGGGGCTTGGGTTGGGCATGAAAGTGCTAAAACTCTAAAAAGTTAGTTATAACTGTATGGTTGGTCCCACGGTACTCCCACGGTTTGATCCAGTTCCTCCAGGATCAAAATTAAAAAAGAATGCTTAATCCTGATTGGTTGAGAGAGCTTTTTTCCTGTTTTCCTTTTCTGTGCCGGTCCTGCAGTTTTGAAATTATCTGATAGACTGACTGCAAGTAAGCAGAAAATGTTGCGGCTGCTATTAAATGACTTGGGACTTGGTCCTCAAGTCCAGATAGAAAATTTAAAAAAGCCCATAAGAGCGGGTTTGGCACACCATGACCCTCCACCTAGACCAGTGATAATCAAAGTATGGCTCGGGGGCCACTTGCGGCCCTCTTGACCTTGACATGCGGCCCCCCTGGTGAACAGCAGCACTAGCTGCTGAGCACTAATATTCAGAAAAAAGGTTAAATAAACGGACAAGCATTTATTAAACTGCAAATAAATGCTTGCCCATTTATTTAACATGTTTTTCGACCTCCTTACACAATCCCTGACCCACCCAGATTCCCCACCGCCACCCTGCTGGCATCAGTGTGGCCCTCGGTCACACCACAGACTGTACTTTGTGGCCCCTGGGCAAATGTTTATGAGTACCCATGCCCTAGACCATGTTGAGATGGGGAGTTACCACACTTTGTTTTTACTTTTTTGTTTGAAAAAAACTTTTTTTACTGGTATTCTCCCACCTAACAAACAAAATACCTCCATATTAAGGGGGTCACCCACTTTATAGCTTGGTCACATTCCCTTCTTTATTCAACTTAACAGGATCATCCTATTAAAGGCTTTACATGACCCTCAATTTGTAGAGGTTGGCAGGTATGCATTTGTCACTCATATGACACCTTCTGCCAGGCACTACGGACAACCATCCATAGTTTGTTAAAATACACTACACACATTCAGTGGAGGCCGGCATGACTCGCAGGTGGCGGGGCGGGGGCCCCAAGTAGCGCAATAAAAAACAATTAAAAAACAAAACAAATTACAACACTTACCCTGCCGCCGGTCCCGCTGCTGCGTCTCTGCTCCTTGCTCCTGCTCTCGTCGTGGGAAAGGAAGCCAGGCTCCCCTGACCAATCACAATGCTGCAGCTTTGTGATTGGTAAGCACCTAGGCTCCCCTGACCAATCACAACGCTGCAATGTATCGTTGTGATTGGTTTTGAGCGTCCTGGTGGGACGCTCAACCAGGGAATGGGAGCCTGGGCTTGTTCTCCATGCAGGCTGTAATGCAGCCTGCATGGAGAACGGGGAAAGTGCGCATGACTGGTTTGGGCGGCCCGAGAGTGCCGATCAAACAGTCATTGCGCACTTAGGAGTGGGCAAACCACTCCTGTCCTGCCCTACTCCGCATGAGCAGAGCAGCCCCGCCCACCTGCCTACCCGCAAAGGAAGGAAACATAAAAGTTATTATCATTTTATATTTGCCTTTCCTTTCCACTGCTCAAAGCAATGGGGCGACGCTCCTCTGCCACAGCGGAGGAGCTACCACTGCACACATTCCTGAGATGAGCACAATGGCATGCAATCTTAGAACCATGCTTAAAACCCCATTGTCACCCCTACATTCTGCATCATTCAACAATCTGCAATGCCTCAAACCCTTCCTCAAAGTTCTGGAAATAAACTTCCACATCTCATACATGTCCTTGTTACATAGAGTTTGTCTAAAGCACCGTATTATAACTATTTAACATGGGCACACGCCTAGGCAGCCACTGGTGGATTATTTATTGTCAACAAAAGCTTTGGCTTTTCTCGCAGATTTTTTGCAACAGATTTTGGCTTGAAATCTACTTTGACACATGCCTCTTTACCTTGTTAACTTTTACTTCTTTGTAAAAGGTGCACCATAAAACTTTCAATATGCACAACCAAACTTACCTCAAGGGCTTACACTTTTTCAATTCTATGCACCTACACGTGTCCACAGAGCAACTCTATGCTGGCTATAATTATAGGCCCTTTACTAACAACTTTATTTTTTTTAAATGTTGTGAAGGTTTATGGAGTAATGTGATGATGATGTTCAAGATTTCATCAATGATGTCGTCAGTGATGTCATTTAACACGTCACAAGTGATGCAATTTGTGAGATTATAAGCAGTGCTTGATTGGGGGTGCAAATTATAATTATAATTTCAGGGATTTTTCAGGGGTTTTTTTACATTATTTCTTACTTCTCTACAGCACCTAACTACAACGTCACTTTAAATGTATTTTTTCTCATGAATTTCTGTTTTTGAACATAAGCTAAGATCTTACTACCATATCTAACTAATAAAGTGATTTTAACCTTAAGTTTTGTCAGTCAGTGAACATATATATATATATATATATATATTTTTTTTTTTTGTTTTTGTTTTTGTTTTTGTTTTTCAATTAATTTGGAATCAAGTCTGCCACATAGTCAGAGTTCAGTATAACACATGGTCGACAATGACAGAGATGTCAAAATAATACACTTGGCTTTCAAGATTGAAACAGTATGTGCTGTTTAATTAACTTCTTCTGGTGCTTGATTTTGTTTTTTCCATGTATGTGGCAACGTGCAGTGATTCTGAAGAACTTGCTGCCAAATGAGCAATAACGGCTTCCTGTGAGTGCTGAAATATTTGAAAACGTTTTGAAATGAAATCCTCCAAATTAAAAAATAATTCCAGTTCATAGGATTCAGAAGCCCAATTTGAAATGAGTGATCTGAAATCTAGATACTGTTGACTTAGGTTTCAATCTGACCAACATGATCTTCTCCTCTGTATCAATTTACACTGGACTTAAGTCTTCCCCAGTTGCCCTGCAGAGCCAAGAGCAGACTTGAAATAAACATGTTTAGGAAATTGTAAATTTAAACAACAGAAAAGCCAAATTAATCGGTGGATTATTGGTATTGCAGGACAATGACAACTTCCCACAGCAATTTAGAAATGAAGAACCTGGTCTAATTTCCATTGAGTACTGTTTGTTTTGGTGCGCAACCTGTTGGCCTGTATGGGCGCCTCTAGAAACATTTTCTATAAGGAGGACTATAGTTAGCATCAGATATTTAAATATATAGTGACTCAGTTGAATACCCCACTTAATATTCTGTTTTTTGGCTTAGCACTTGGAGAGCTTGTAAGAATTTTACACCACACAACAACATATTCCAAGGTGTGATTAGCCTTTTCAGAGGCAGACTGATCTGCTGGGGGGATCAGGAGTTTTCCTGATGGAAGAATGCCATTGAGAAGCTGATAGAGCCCTGACAAACAAATCACAGGTCAGGCTACTTTGGCTTGTGACTGGCTTTGTCGCAATACCAACAGCCTCTAGTAACACCAGCCTCCTATTAGCATTCATTCTGAGACTGAGCCAGCTGTCAGTACAGCAATAGTGACTCCTTAAAAGTGGACAAATCTATGAACCATTTTGAAGGCACCCTCTTTAAAGTAGTTAATGAAAAAATAAGACATTCAGGAATTTGGAAAGTTACCAACTGTACATTGTCCCAATACAGAAGCATTGTATCTCAAATTGTTGTGGACAAGGCCAGGGTGATAACTTCTCTAAGCACTTTTAAAAATATGAAATTTCTCTAATTCACTATTTGACTTGGCTCGCAGTACTAGAACACTACATAAAGGGAGCTTTTATGAGCATACCTAGTTTCAGAGCCATGGTTAGTTGCAGATATTTTAACATACAGTAACTCAAATAATTAGTAAACCTTGCATTTATTCCTGGATAGGCTGCAATATGTTTGCACCATAAAATAGTGCACAGTGAGATTTCTAGATTTTTAGAGCCATAATGGTCTCATGAGGAGAATCATGAGATTTCCTGTCAAGACAATTCGGTTAAGAAATAGGTAGAGATGTGGCAGTGTCTGTCACACATCAATCTGATCTCTGACTGGCTCTACCCCAGTCCTGCCAGCCTTCAGTAGCAGCTGCCTGCGATTACACTTTACATTTTCTCTCTAAATCAGTAGCTGTTGAGAAGCAGAAGATCTAGGCTAGTGGGTGCTAACCTGCCCTCAGAACAAACCATCCATTTACATGTTCGTGCATTGAGGTAGAAATGTAATTTGGGAATATTTAGTGGTTGTCATGCTCTTACATAAAGTTGGTTATGTTGTCTTCCTCTTTTCGTTGCAGTTGTATGCCACAGATGCCACAGCAGCCTGGCTCAATGCAAATGATGTACCTGCCACCCCAGTGGCGTGGCCATCGCAAGAGGGGCAAAGCTCCAACCTCCCGTCCATCAACAGGTAATTGATAGAGGACTGCATCAAAAATATTCAATCACCTGTACTCTAGAGCGAGCTGTGGGTGCCTGTGTATGTGTAAACTGCAGAATACTGAAACTGAGTACCGTGGACTTAGAGAGCAGCCCCCCGAATTACAAGCCAATGCTACAACAGCAGCCCCATAAAGACAATACTGGGTAATATTAGGGTTATTACTAAGGCAACATTTAAATTTCACCTGCATAATTTTGTACACAACGATACGTTTTAGGGAGTACAGTTTTAGTAGGCCAGGACGTTTCAAGAGGACTAGATAAGCGTGTTGGGAAATAAGAACTTAATATTATTTAATCATTCCCGGGTATCAGGGGTCACAACTTTGTTGTAAGAGGTCGTCTCAAACCAGATGCTTGGGTCATTTAGCGAGACACTTGTATATTCAATGCCTTTCTTTTTCTGAAGATGAATGTTCAATACTGAAATCAGTCTAAATGTGTGAGCCACAGCTGTGCATTTCACAACTGAGAATCCAAAGCCAAGCACTGATGTCCGTTACGAAGTGAGCTAAAATTGCTTAATGCTACCTGTAGCCTGCCATTTGGTGGAAGGCCGCTTTGTATAACAAAAATGACACCCTCCAGCGATAGGTAAAGGGTTATCCAATGAGTGCCCAAAGAAATGGGAAGAATCAATAAAACCTAAAAAGGGCAACATTTTTGATAACATTCCTTCTGTAATCTTACTTTCCGTTCTATACCACAACACAAATCAATTTATTGTTTATAGTTTTGGGCCTCTAGGTCTGCAGATTAATTAATTTGGCATCCATTTTGGGAAGGCAAAAGGCAGGGGTACAACTAGAACTCCTGAGCAAGGACGGCAGTTCTGCCATTTTTCATATGCTCATGATACCATCTGAACCCACCGTTTTTTATTCCCAGGTTGATCAAAGATGGAAATATCGATATGGTCATCAACCTCCCCAACAACAACACCAAGTTTGTGCGTGACAACTTTCTGATCCGCCGGACGACAATTGATTCTGGCATCCCACTTTTGACCAATTTCCAGGTATGGTATTGTCTCCCTCCACACCTCCCCAAACCCAAGCGTGTAGCTGGTTGATGGCATGTCTTTGACAGTCCGAGTTAGGAGCCCGCTCCAGCCTGTACATATTTCAGAGACCAGCTCTGGGTAAAACGGAATGATATCTCAGGCCTGTGCCCCTAGGACACTTGTGGACTGCCACAGTCTCGGTAGTCGACTCCCAATTTCGCCATTCACTTGACCATTATTTTGGTGCTTTTTAAAAAAAATTTTTTTCGATATTCTAAGCTGTGAAACCAGACACTTTGCCGATGCCATTAGAAATGTCTAAGCAAATAATGAAGAAGAACATTGTTTTCCTCTTCAGTGTGGTTTCACTATTGAAATACGAATGGAGTTTTTTCCCCTAAATGGTAGTGAGAAAAGCAAGTAAAGGAACTGGTCAAATGCTCACTGATGTACCCAGTGAGTTTAATGGAGAGAGGGAAAGTTCATCATACCTATTTGCACCTAGGAAAGGTTAGAATTAATTCATTTTAAATTTGAGTTAAGTGTAATTCATTTTAAAGTGGAGTCACTCCGACACAAAAGGAAAACAAGATTTGCATGGCAGTGTCTTCATGACGGAGGCAAGACCAAATCTTGCTTCACCTTTATCAGAACCATAGGGTAAGAATCGGTTCTGTGGATTCGGGAGAAAAGCACCCTATTGAAAAAGGTTCAGAAAATCCCTTTTTGTCGAACATATTTTTAAAAACTTCAAGCTAAATGAAATTTATCAAAGTGCCCTGTACGGATTGTAAATGTATTTTATCTCGTAAATCCCTTCCTCTGTCCCTCTTTATTTTTTATTCCTCCTTGCACCAGCCACCTTATCCTTCACGGCTTCACCTTTTCTATTGCTCATTAATCTTTATTTATTGTAATTTCTGTTTGGAGGATACCTGCAAATTCTCCTTTTTCCCTTTGGTCCTAGGCTCTTTTCCACACTAAATATTATTCAGTATTTGAAAAAGTCCTTGTTTTCTATGTCATTGTATCTATTTCAATAATACTTTGCCCTTCCTTCTACATTGTTACTTAGTCTCCCCAGCTCTCTTCTGTTATCTTTTTCTCTCCTCCCCGCCATTGCTCTTTCTCACCCTTCCATACCCACACATTTCTTCTGTCCCTGTTGTGAAAACATGTGATGACACTGAAACTCTTGCATTTGTGTTTTCCAGGTGGTCAAACTCTTTGCTGAGGCAGTCAAGTACTCCGGAGACTTGGACACCAAAACACTTTTCCACTTCAGACAGTTTGGTGCTACCAAGTCTTCTTAGAAACATTACTCCTCCTTCATATTTCTTCAAGTGTATATTTCGAGTTAACTACTAATGTATCAATGCAACAAAGTATGTATATCACTGGCTTCTTCCAATGAAGAGGTTAAAAGAAGAATCTGCATTTGTGTAAGCCTCACTTCTAGAAAACCATATACCACTTCTTTTTACTCCTTCTGCTTTAATTGAACCTTACTTTTGACTTCCTGTTCTTGAATACAAACATATCCTCTGAAAGAGTGACCCCTTCAGGTAGAAAACTACAAAAAAGTAGCCATAATCTTGTTGCTGACCTGAACTTCCCCAAAAACACAATGCATGCCTTATTCAACATCTTAGAGGTAAATGGAGTGAAGGCTCTCACATTGTTGCTTTTTTATGCACATAACATTCATATGCCCAAATTAATTTCTTATCTACAAAGTAATGAGTTTCTAACATGCCCTTGTTTCATGGCTAGGACAGCACTCTTTCCCAGGATGGTGTTTTTTTTCAAACACCCTCTATACTCTTTTCACGTCATATTGTTTGTGTTCCCAGTGTTCCACACAGTGAAGGAGCAGGGTAATATCTCTTGTGTCTAGCTTAGTCTCTGAGATCCTGTTTTGCTTCCCTCTGATACTCCATTGGCCTTCATGCATCTCCAATCTCTGCTTTTGGTCATGTAATAATTGGATCAGAAGTCTCCTTTCTAGAAGTGTGCTGAAGGTCACCTTCTTTGTTCTCATCAGTATTAGTCCCCTCGAGGCGTCAGGGATTACTGCCTAAAGACTTGATGGCTTATGGTTGCCGGTGCACTGCCCATGCACCTGTTCTAAATCATAGTGGCAGTTCTTCTCCCCCTGATGGTTTTTCTTTTGTGATCTTTTTTCAGAGGTAGGCCAAGTAGCAGTTTGCATTCAGTTCTTGATGTCATTCCTTACCTTCACTTCCTTGAATACCCTCCATGAAACAAATGAACCAATCAGCCTTAGGTTTTTCAGACTCCCTTCAAGTATATATATATCTAACACTCTGGATGCTGTCCTCGAAAGGTTGATGACATTGCATATCATTTTGTTACTTTGCAAGTCTGCTAAATAAGCATTATCATCTTGTGGGAGGGACTGGTCATATGATAATCAAAAGAGTTTTGGTCAAACACTCATTGGAAATGCAGGGTCCTTGTGAGTTAATAGTTGGCTCAAATCTGCTGTAAGTAAGATTATTTGGCGCAGTGTGACAGAAGAAATTACTGTGCAAGCAATGCTAGAGAGGTAGATCACTTTTTCAAACTAGTATGATCACAAATGTGAATCATCACATATTCAGGGCCAATATTGTCTGTTCCTGCTTTATTATCGAGCTGGGGGCCCATTTCTTAGTTTAGTGTTATAAGCTCATGATTCTGCGTAACTTCGAAGTATGTAAAGTCAAGCATCCTACAGATATAGCCGTGGAAGAGTGATGAAGATATTTTTCACATGCTACTTAAGTTTTTTAGGTGTGCAACTGAAGAGTCACTTGCCATTTAAATGTTCTGCATAAGACAGTTACCACATTTTCAATATTAATGTTATTGGTAATGCCTCAGTACTAAGATGCAACACCTACATATGTTATAGAGCACATCTACTTATGTTAACAATTAGGATTGTCCTCCATATTTCTCAGCAGATCGAGAACCTACCTTAGATGTTAAGTCGTAACATGGCCTCGTATTCCTACAAAGTAAAGCTTGACAAAAAAAATCTCAGCTAAATATATAACTAGAACCATTCACTTCGATCCTTTGATGCGATGCATCAGTATGTATGAATCTGTCCACTGAGCTCTCAAGGGTTCTTTGGATTGGTTTATTGAGGGCAACATTGCAGTCTACTTTATATCTCTTGCCGACCATCACCTTCATTGCAGAGGTGCAAGAAAACGTGAACATCGCAGGTTCTGCATAGACATAAGAGGCGACTGGATTTTACCATCACCTCGCCGATTTGTTAGAATCATCTTTAAATCAATATTCAGTGTCCCAGTCCCCTTCCAAGATCAATGACCGTGACAATCCTCTGTCTGTTTAAGAAGCCTTCGAGTTGACTAAACCCTGTTTACTAATGATGTACAGTTCTCACCCATACTCCAGCTGGGAACACTCAAAATCATAGCAAAGTACCCTTTCACATAAGACTTCTAATATTTGCTCCAATATGTCCTGTGTCCTCCATTTGGTTTGGGCGGTTCCATCTCTAACACATTGTAAATTAATTGGAAGAGTAGTGGTCATTTACTTGCATGGTGTATGGTACACTACAGAAACCTAACAGAAATGAGAAAATAGATAAACCTTGAACATTCTTTCTCTTTCCAAACACCATGTATTGTGAGTACCAACCTTACTGTGATGAATAAATCGTGAAATACTTTTAATACAAGATGAGTGTCTATTCCTTATTTGTCCATGTTGTGAAACACAGTCTTGATCTCTTGAAGTCATTTCTCATACCTGCTTCTACCATTGAAGACGGTGCATAAACTCTGTTCAAGTGTGTGTGCCCTATCTATGGAATCTTGTGTTATGTGTATTTGTAAAGTGCACTATCACCTACAAGGGTATCCTGGTGCTAAGTTGGTATGTGTGCTTTCCTCTGCCTAGGGTAGGTTGGTTAATTGAAAAGATGGGCCTTTAGCTTCTTGCGGAATTCAAGAAGAGTGGAGGAGTCTCTGATGTGGAATTCCATTTTTTAGCAGCGATGTAAGAGAACATCTGTCCTCCTGATCTAGTTCTGTGTATGGGTTGGATGTGTGGAAGCAGGACTCCTGCGGAGCAGACTTGTCATAACTTGTACTTATGACAATATCAGACATTCCGAGGTCTGTATTTGGGAGTCAGTTATGGGGTGTCATTGTCTGCATTGCCAGTCCTCATTCTACATGTAGCGAGTGAGCCTGGCCACTGCAAGGAGGGGCTTAGAGGGGATCTCCCCAAAGAAATGTTAAAAACAATTGCAAATATGGTGCATTTTAAAACACATTCTTCAATATAGAACCTTGTCCAGTCATTGAATAGATGGATGGATGGAGAATGGAGACATGTCGGCAGGGCACAAAGAATGAATGAATAGTTGGATGGGTGAGGAGTAGATGAATTCATTCAAGAATGGATGACAAAGAATAAAGACTTTCAGTTACCTCGAGCAAATGGTCTTAATGCACTGACCATGGGTGGTTACTTTGGTTTTCATTTAAGCATCTGCATTAAAGCATCACCCTCCCCAAACACTACCACCACCAACCCTTGTGAAAAATGCATAGTTTGGATATATTTAACACAGTGCACTGATTTCATTCCTCAAAGAATTAAACAAAAAGCATCATGCTTTGATATAAAGCAGGAGAAATAAAGAGATAACCATGTAGCTGTTGAGTTGCACAACATGAAACCAGGAACTCTTGCATCAATCCTGGTTTCCACTTGACCGTTCTGAATAAACCTAGGCAAGTCCTTTTTAGGTCGAGCCTGAGCCAGCGCGCATGCGATGCTCTGCGAGGCTTCTTGTAATCACTCTAAATTTTTCTATGTGTGTCTGACTCCCCCCACGCATTTGGTTGGCTGTTGCCTGTGTCATTTTGTTTTTGTAGCCTGCAAATGGCTAAAGGCGGGCGCATGTCCCACCTTTTTGGCAAATGTTCACTCCCACAGCGTTTTGCTTGCGGGAGCGAGCAGCGCGCGCAGGGTGGCAGCTGAATTCCTCGTGAGTCGTGCTTGCGCTTTCGCTTGTTTAATTTCCTGTTGTTTCACTTTGCTCCCGCCCCCCACCCCCTTCCCGTTGTCCGTGTTCACCATGCTCCTTCCCACCCTCCCGTTGTCACATTCCCTGTGCTCCCGCCCCCCTCCCGTTGTCCGTGTGCATCATGCTCCCGCCCCAGAAACTGAACTGCATTAAGGTTCTGTTCTTACTAGAACTGACGTGAGAAAGCGGTTCCCTCAACTTTCAGGGAGGTTTAGAGGAGCGGTCATCCTAGAGTGTATCAGATTTGTTTGGCGATAGATGCAGAGTGTATGACGAAGGTAGTGTTGATAATGTGAGTATCACGCAGTATTACACATAGCGCCTATTCTATACAGTCACGCCAAACTGGGACCAAAAGCGCTGTGCGAATAAATGTAGTTCTGTTTGTGTTAGTTTTCTTAACTTCTGTCTCCACTAATCCCTCAGTGAACTGGAGCAGAAGACGTCCCGTTTATCGGAATGTCGTGCTTTGGAGATGAAACGCGTTACTCATGAAAACGTAGCAGTCGGAGGCAGGCAGGTATTTATTGGGAAATAAGAAGAAGGCGCTGCCAGTTCTTTAGCGCGGCCAACGACTGCTTCTGGGAGATAAGGGTAAAAGAACAAGCGCTCGGACATCAGATCTATCGCTGCATCCGCTTTCCTGCTCAAACAATGTGCGCGCTCACATGGCGTAAACCTCTGGGCCACGGCGGCAGGGATATCACGTTTCTCATCAGCCGCCTGATATTTCTGTGCGCGCTTTCATCCTGCGTCAGGGCCGCCGGGGACGCACCTTGCGTGGCCTCGGAATTACAGCCCCCGTCCTTCACCTCGTTTGTTGTGGCTGTATGAACAGCTCTTTATCCTGGCGCGTGCGGCCCGTGATGTCGACCCTGTATTTTGTCATGTTTTGACAGGTCACAGCCATGGTGATTAAGAGAAGACGCTCAGTGTAAATGAACATACGCATTCTTACCATGCCCACATTTCGTTAACGGCCATTTACTGCTCAAGAAATATTTAGTTTTGATTTGTGATGACCCGCATAGAGCCGGGCAGCAGACCCCCACAGAATGACTGTGTTCATCAGAAAGCCGGCCTGACCCCACAGAGTTCTCTGCCTGGATCTTGGCACATACTGGCTTTCTGCTAGTCATCCTGAAGCCATGTTCCTGGATCTGCCCGCCCCTCTCCATGCCCCCGAATCTCTGACTAGAGCAAGGGGTGGGTGCACCATGTTTCCCCTCCATTAGGGTGGTGCGTGCAGGTACACCTTGCACTTAAAATGGTCTCCTAAAGGGCCTATCGGAAGCCACCTTTCCACCTCTTACCCACAGTGATCTCAAACCAACTGTACAGTGCTCGGCCTACCACCAGTGCCAGCCTTCCTGCTTCCATTACAGACGCATCACTTACCGCCACATGGCCCACCGAGCTGACTGTCCCCCTTAGCTACTTAACGAGCCACCCATCTACCAATGGAGGAGCACTTCAGGGTGCGTATCCCTAAAGAGGTGGGATACATTAGCAGCATAGATGTCTAATCCTTAATGGAGTTTCCTAACGGAAATGGCGAGAGTTCCTGCGGCCAGCACCTGTGTTGAAGCCAGCAAAAAAGCCCTCTACATCGGCATTGATGGGTTTTCTGGGCTTCGGTTAAAGCTGTCTTGGTGACTTTTTAGTATTTGATGATTCTGAAGCTACACTTATTGTAGGTCACTTGTCATGTCATACTGATAGTTTCCTGCCACTGGCTGTGCAGAAGTGCGCCTCATTGTTTGCCCGAGCCGCTTCTGGAAACAATTATCGGGGCCCAGAGCCGGGCTTTATGCTGCATTATTTATTGTTGTGTTCAGGCCGTAATCGGACATACCTTAAAAACATTACCAAAATCTCTGGCTAAACACTTATAAAATCCCAAAGGCGAGACCTATTGGCTATGCCAATGCTTGTTTCACAGTGCCTCCTTTTCCTTTATCATCACAAGAGCACCTTGAAATACAGCAGTGTGGGCTTCACAAAAACAATAGACTATAATGTTAATCTATAGTAACACCTTAGATCACGTATAGGGGTAAAAGACACAGAGGGGCTTATTTACAAGCCCCTTGCGCCGCCGGTGCGTCACGTTTTGTGACACACCAGCGGCACATTTTGCTGCCCCATATTTACAAGGACATGAAAAGCCTCTCTGTATGGCTTTTCCTGTCCATTTAAATACGGCCCCTTTACACGCAGCACTTAGCATGAAAGGGGCGTTCCATAGGAGTTGCTGTGGGTGTTCCCATGCAACACCCATGGAACCTGACACATTTCAAGATTTACGAGAAATCGTAAACCTGTAAATGCGTCTGAATGCTACTCCTCTCCAGGGGAGGCGTAGGTAGGCGCAACGAGGAGAAATGTATTCATTTTCCTCTGTTTTTTTCCTCTTTCTATGCGTGCTGCATTTTGCAGCACATATAAAACGAGGAAATCTCCTCTTATGATTGTTTATGTGCAGGAAGGTGTCCCTTCCTCCACATAAACAATCATTAAAAAAAATTTTGTTTTACAAGTTCTATGTGTGCTAATGCAGCACACATAAAAGTTGAAAAACGCCATTTCAGATTGTTTATGGGCAGGAAGGGACACCTTCCTGCACATAAACAATCATCCCCGTGACGCAGGCATCCTTGCACCATGGTGCATGGGTGCCTGCGTCGGCGCATGTCAGCTAATTGTGCACCAACGCAGGGGAGAGCAAAGGAATCTGCCATATCCTTGTAGATATGACGCATCCCTGTGCTCTGAAAGTGCCGCAGCGTGGCGCAGCCAAAGGGCTTGCGGTGCCGCGCTGCGGCACTTTCTTGTAAATGAGGCCCAGAATTTCCTCTTGGATCGCTATTAGCATCATCGTCAGGGCGATGGTGGTGGGGGCATGAATGCTTCCAAATTCATGATTCTTTATGATTCATCATTCTTCACCTCTAACAGCTGTCACTCAATGCAATGGTATACTTTGATATAATAAATTTAAATGTGTTGAAATGTTCACATAAACAAATACATTGTTTTGAATTCTGAAGAGTCCTTATCATATATGTACTGGACTCTCTGAGTTAGGCAACAGCAGCCCGCCACCCCTCTTCCCTCAGAAAGAAGGTCAGCGCTGCTCACTGTGACCCTGCAGGAGACAGGAACCAACCAAATGCGAGCAAACTTATGGTATTGAAACGTGTGGTCTGACTGCTATGCTTTAAAACCTTTTGTTTTGCATTGTTTGGAAAGCGCTGCCAAAGCACTGCAGGCAGGAAAAGCAGCTAGCTCAGTCCCGAGCAACAAAACCAGCTCCCACCAGTAGTAAACTCAGGCACCATCCTGCAAGCACACTGAGACAATGCCAGGTACTGCTGGGCCTGTCTTCAATGGAATTTCCATGCAGATGTCAATTGCATCTACTTGCTTTTGCTATGTGCCCTCTTCTGTTATTCACATGGTCTAACCCTTAGCTAAACACCTAACCATTTACAAACCTGCCTTAAGTTGGATTTGAAACACTTCCATTAGCTCGTACAAGGCCTGGATTGGGGACACTGCTTCCAAATCTGCAGATGCCTTTTGATATAAAATAAAAAAAATTCGAGCCTATATTTGGGACTTAAACTTCAGATGTCTATAGGCATGGCCTACCCTACAGGACTGGAATGTGCACAAATGCACAAGATCGCTAAAGGTCTTGATGTGTAATGTCACATTTTATGTCTCATGGCTTGAATGGAGACAATGCTTAAGACATCTTTTGTTCTGAATGTTGGACAGTCCTTGAGCCGTGTCATGACGTTAAGGTGGATCAATGCCTGAAATGCCAAATCACCTGAATTTAGAAAAATGCCTCCGATATCTCTCAGCCTGAATGAGGGACAATCCCTGAGATGTTTGAGTTGGGAAAAAGGCATGAGATGTCCCTTGCCCTGAATGTGGGGCAACAACTAAGATAACTTGTTTCCTGATTTTAGAATAGTACATATGATGTCTCATTACTCGAATGAGAGATTATCTATAAACTGTCTTGTCATGACTATCTTGACCAAGAGGTCTTTTGTCTCCTAGGGTGAATGAGATGAAATGAGAAACGGGTTGATGGGTTGAGGGGGGTGAAACCCTACTCAATCAACAACCACAGGGGTGTCAGGGTGAAACACAAAAAGTCACCAAATTAACCTGTGCTTAACCCTCTGGTAACTTGGCACAAAGCAGTCAGGCTTAACTTAGAGGCAATGTGTTAAGTATTTATGCAGCACACAAACAGTAATAAAGTGAAACTACAACACAATAAAAATCCCACACCAACTTAGAACATATAGTAAAATTTAAGTTTAACTCTGTTTTTATTAATGTCATCAACAAAACATCAGCTTATGACAGTATCACCACTGCTTGCTCCCCTCCTCACATTCTCTAGTACAATTTCCATCTACTTATCACACATCTCTTCTGCTTTAGTGCACAAGAGATTCGTGGAATGCATCTTATATTAAGGACATATTTAACTTGAATAGAAAAATAAAGCAAAATCAACATTCTAACAATTCCCTTCCCTCTCCTCCCTCCCCACCCCATTCTGGCATAGCATTGTCTCTTTCTATTCTGGATCCATCTTATCACTTTCTTCCTAGCTTCAGGGTTCGTTGTGTATCTTGAGGCTCTCCTATATTTATTATACGGAGAAGCCGGAGGTATCTTGGACATGTAATTTCGTGAAATTCCACAGACAGTAGGGTGAGAAGTGGTTTCCATATCTCTTTAAATGCCGCTTCAGAGTTTGTCATTGAGGCATGTATACGTTCCATCCCCAAGGTATACCACATTCTATGGAGCCAACCTATATATGTGGGTGTTACTTGCGTTCCCCAGTGTGTCAAGATATTTTGAAGTGCAGCCCCGAGGGCCAGCCCCATTTGTTTCCCTTTACGGGATTTCAATGGGAACATTAAGGGGTTAGGGGGCCCTAGGACAATGTATGCTGGGAATCTTGGAATCTGTGTGTCAAACCTTAAATCTATCTCATCTAATATTTTGGGCCAATATTTTGATAGATGTGGGCAATCTCATAACAAATGCAGCAAAGATCCCTCCTCTTCGCACCCTTTCCAGCATGTTGGGCTACGATTTGGATTTCCTTTATTGAGACTCACAGGGGTTAAGTACCAATATGTGGGTATTTTAAAAGCAGTTTCTTTGCTGGCCGTATACCGTGCTGTGTGTTTGGCCCTGTAATAAATTTCACCCCATTCTTTCTTTGATAATTCTCTCCCTAATTCTTTTTCCCACCTTCTCTGACTAGTGGTGGGTTGTAGGGGGGCTGATAGTTGCAGCATATCGTAAAGCTCGGAAATCAGTTTTTATCTGAGTTTTTTGTGATCAGCCACTTCTCATACCGGGTCAGTTTACGGCTGACCTTTGGTTGTATATCTTGGTGGAGTAACCAATGTCGAATTTGCATATAATGAAATCGCTCTGATTCAGGGATGGAGTAATCTTGTTTTAGCTGTGTGAATGGAATAATCCCCTCTAGGTTGAATAGATGGCCTGCCGCCCTGCAAGAAGTAGACTGCCAAGCCGCAAATGCCTGTGTGTCTAACTATGGTGTGAATTCTCTGTTGTCTGTCAGTGGTGACATCGGGGACGGGAACGTCGTGAGTTCCTTCTTGATAGCTACCCTTTCCCATACCTCTAGCAGTGGTTTTGTAACAGGTGACCTCAAAAGACTTTGTGGTCTATCTGCCTTCTTTAAAAAAGGTATTTTCCATAAAGGTAGCCCCGCTAATGCCCTCTCCTGGAACAACCAGTGTTTCTCCGAGTGCGATCTATTCCACTCTACTAAGAATCTTAATTGGGTCACTCTAAAATATTCCAGGAGATTAGGAATCCCCAACCCTCCTTCCTCTGGTTTCAAATAACCCAATTCTCTTCGCATGCGCGGGCGTCCACCTGCCCAAACATAGTGAGATATATCTTTTTGTAGCTTCGTAAGCATTCCCTTGGGTGGCGTGGCCGGTAGCGTCTGAAATAGTTACAAGGCCTTCGGCAGAATTGACATTTTGATGGCAGCTACGCGGCCTAAAAGCGATAAGCGGTGATGCCTCCAACTATTTAGCTCTCTCGTGATCTGTCGGTTTAGTTTGGCGTAGTTAAGCGTAACCGTTTGTGTCACCGTCAGAGCTAGTTCGATCCCCAGATAGGGAATAGAGTCTGCTGCTTGGATGCCTGAAGGATGGTGTCCCTTGGCCACCGAGCCTAGTAGTGATCCCTTTAAGTGGAGAATTTGTGATTTCCCAACGTTAACTCTGAACCCAGATACCCGCCCAAAAGCCTCCATTTCCTCCAGGAAGGCCGGTAGCGATCGCTCGGGAGATTCCAGTGAAGCAAGTATATCATCGGCATATAAACTGATGGTATGCTGTTCCCCCCCAAATGGAATACCTGTTACCTCTGGATTATCCCTGACCCTTTGGGCTAGCGGCTCAATATATAGGGCGAATAAGAGTGGTGACAACGGGCACCCTTGCCTAGTGCCCCGCTGGATTAAAAAGGGCCTGGAGACGCCATTAACCCTAATTGTCGCCGTGGGAGAATTGTAGCAGCCCGCTATCCATGACCGGAAGCGTTCTCCTATACCAAAGTGAATCAAAGTTCATTCGAGATAACCCCAATCTACTCGGTCGAATGCCTTTTCGGTATCCACCATCAGTATTAGGGCGTCCATGCGTGTCTGGTGTGCTTTGTCTATTAGATGTAGAATCCTTTTTGTATTATCGCCACTTTGCTTACCCTGAACTAAACCAGCTTGATCCAGTTCGATAATCCTGGGCATCAGGGGACCTAATCGTGCGGCTAGTATGCTTGTGAACAATTTCAAGTCCACATTAAGAAGGGGCACCGGACGGTACAAACCACATGCTTTTTTATCCTTTCCCGGCTTGGGTAGGACCACGATTGCCGCCGAAAGCATTCCAGAAGGTATTGATCCCGGTCCCCCAAAAGAATTAAACAGCCGTGTCAAAACCGGCGCTAGGATATGGCAAAAGACCTTATAAAACCCCGCCGAAAACCTGTCTGGTCCCGGGGATTTCACTGCCTGTTCTTGAGCTATCTTAGATGTGTGGGCCCCCTCTAGGTATTTCGTCATGAGCTCTTCGGATCTATTCTCCCCTGCGTAGAGTTCTGCATAAAAGTCCCTGAAAGTATAGGCTAAATCTTCGTCTTCAGTGAGTTCCTCCCCCTTATTATTTAAGATGGCTTGGATCTTAGTCTGTTGTGTCCGGGCTCTAAGCTTGCTCGCTAACATTCTTCCCGTCCTGTCCCCCCCCATATAGTAGGAGTACTTTAGCCGTAGTGCTGCATATTCAGCTCTATCAAGATCTAACCCAGCCAATTGCATCCTCGCCACCTTAAGCTGTCTCCATACCCTGGGTGCCCCTGTCCGCCTATGCACCTGTTCCAGCTCCAGGACTTGTGCTGATAGCTGGTCTCTTTTTTCTTTCCGTTCCTTATTTTCTGCTGCGGTGATTGCAATTATCTCTCCCCTAACTACTGCCTTCATGGCCTCCCACAGCGTGGTTATGGAAATATCTGGGGAGTCGTTTATCTCTAGATATTCTTTAATGCATTTAGTGATTTGTTTCAACACTGACTCCTTATGTATCAGGCTTTCTCTTAATCTCCACCCCCCCAGAATGTCTCAGTAGTGTAGGTAATTGCAGGGAGACGGTCACCGCGTCGTGGTCTGAAATCGCTGCTGGCACTATGCTCGTTTCCTTCATTAGTTTGACCAGCTCCGTCGTGCCCAAAAAGTAGTCTAGACGGGCGTACATACCATGAGCATGAGAGTAGAGCGAGTACTGCGATGCCTGAGGATATTTTGCCCGCCACAAATCTACCAGTCCTGGAGCCAAGCCAACTAATCCCTTCCTGTGAGACCTCGCCCCCCTGTGTGTGACGACTCCCGGATCTATCTTTGGCTGCCTCCATGACTATATTTAAGTCCCCTCCAATGAGTATCAGACGGACTTGTCTATTCAGGACCTCTGAAAGAGCCAGCTTCAAAAACTCCTCTTGGCCCGCATTGGGTCTGTAAATCGACCCAATCGCTATGGTCTGTCCCCCCACCTGTAGTGTAAATGCCAAAAGCCTCCCTTTGATTTCTGCTATCCTATCTTTCACCTCCCCCCGAAATCGTTTAGCAATCAAGATTGCCACTCCTGCTTTTTTATCTGCTGTGGACGAGAAGAATTACTGGGGAAAGACTCTCTACCGCATTTGGTGCCAGTCCCTGGGTATTAAGTGGGTCTCCTGAGGGAGGCACACGTCTGCTTCCGAGTTCTCTAGATATGAAAGAATAGCTTTCCTTTTGGTAGGGTTAAGTCCTTTCACATTAATCGTAAGGACTTTCAGGTGATGATGCGACATATCATGTGGATATAAATATTGCTAACAAGAAATATCTCTGCAAACCTATGCTTCTTCTCTGTCCCTCGCCTTCTTTATCCTCTTCCTCCCCAACCCTACTGGTAGATCCCATAGCCTTTGTATCCGGTATGCCAGACCCTTCCCTCCCCCTCCATAACCCCAACTGAAATCCCAACATTTCCCCATAATGTCCAGGACCCGCAGTCCAATCCCACATGTCCTTGGTGTAGAAAGATTTTGGGTGCATGATGTGGTCCATTCCATCTAGGCCTCCCCACTCCCGGGAATTCCCTCCCTGCCACCCGCCGGGCCTTAAGCAGTGCACTTATCTGCCTTTTGTCCCCTCAATCGCTGTCCGTATGCATCTTTTCTTTAGACAAAGAATCTAATACAGCTTGTCTCTCCTGTGCTATTGTGGAGGGATCTGGCTTCCCTGTGTAGTGTTTAGTATGGCCTCCTCCTACTTTCTGCCATCTCCCTTTAGATTTCGAGCGGCCTTGTCCTCCATTTTCTTCCTGTTCTGCATGTTCGATCCCCAATATCCGGCAAGTGTCTTGGAGAGAGCGGAGTTGATGTAAGTTGCCCTGCCATTTGAATATTAGCCTGAACGGGTGTCCACAGGAGTACGCCACTCCCTGGTTCCGAAGATATGTTGTCGCCGGCCTGAATTTTCTCCTTTTCTGCAGGGTTATTGCGGCTAGATCTTGAAACAATGCAATAGGGTGGTCCTTGCACTTAAGAGGTTGTTTATCCCATGCCTTGCGTAGAATCAATTCTTTCAACTGGAAGTCCGGTAGATAAGCTAGAATATCCGGGGGAGGCGCTGGTGCTCGTCTCTGTAACCCCACCCTATGTGCTCGATCTATTTTTATTTCAAAGTCTTGAGGGACCTCTAGGATGTGGCGAAACAGGCCCTGCAGGTATTGAGTGATATTCGAGCCCTCTTGTTTGGTTGGGACCCCCTTGACTCGGATGTTACTCCGGCGCGACCTGTTTTCCAAATCTTCTGTGTGCGCCTGTAGGCCGATTTGTTGTGACTTGAGCCGTATCACCTCTTGTTGCAATTGTTCCACCTCCTCCTCTCGAGCTTGGTTTTGTTCCTCCATGTCAGCTACTCTTCCGCCTATGGCGTCCACATCCCTCCTCACTTCTTTCAGCTCCGATGCTACTTCGCTTTACAGAGTTTGTATGTCCTCACGTAGGGTATTAAATAACATCTCTAGGAAAGCACGGGTAACCGGCGCCGCATTAGTTTCAGGTTCCTGTCCCGCTTGTGGGCTGGGAGATGTACGTCCTTCTCTGCCAGCTTGTGAGGGAGGTTTGGTCAGCATATCTTTAAGATTACGGTCTTTTTTCCCACGTAACGCAGTCATGTTGGCGTCTGTTAAACCTTCCCGTACGTCACCTCCTACATTCGGTATTCTAGGCCGCTTCTTTCTTTTTTCACCGGCTTTGCTTCAGGGGTGCAAACCGGGGGACCCCCCCAATTCTATTCCTTCTCCACCAGTTGATAGATCGAGGCCCCTCTGCCTCTCAGTAACTATATAAGTCACTGCCTCGTACTCTGGTCTTGCTTTTCCTTTCGGGGCCCTCTCCTGCAGCCACTTATACCCATGCGCCTCTTCCGTCTCCTGGGTTCTGATTCGACCTCCACAGACCTCCTATGTACTCTCCCTGCTTCGCTTTTATATTTGGCCGTTATGGGCACCCGCCTATGTCTTCTCCTTTACTTCTCGCAGCCCTCCTTCCTCCGTACCTTTGTGACGTGTTGCTGCGCAAGGGGGCTCTGGAGATCCCGCTTTCTCCCCAGTCCTCCACGTGTCGCCTCCAGTGACCAGCCCAGAAGTGCTCCGTATCCTCGTATTCCGGGTCCCCCTTCTCTCGTGAACCTGATTGAAATTAATGCCTCTTACTGGGTCTGGGCTCTTTTAGTAGTCTCAGTTGGCTCGTCAGGGCCCCTCAGCCTCCCCCCTCATGGTATTTAGGGTCCGGGCGTCTGCTGGCAGGCCTCTGCTCAGTCCCCTTTCCTCCGCCCTGCGTACTTTCTCCATCGTAGGACGGGGCCTTCCTCTCGTCGGAGCCTAGAAGGTTGGGCTCCGCCCTGCTGAAATGTTCGGTCCTTATCTCTCTTTTCCGGGGTCCGGATGCCGATCTCTGCACTGTCCTTGCTATCGGCGTCGCCACCCCAGGGTTGTGTTCCGGCGCTCACGGTCTCCGCTACACGGCCGCGCTGTCCCTTTCCTCTGCCCTGCTTACTTGCACTGTCGAAGGCCGGGGACTTCCTCTCGCCGGGGTCTGGAAGGTGGGACACCGTCCAGCCGAAATGTTCGGTCTTTTGACGCCCTTTATCGGGGCTCGGGCGCCGATCAATGCACTGTCTTTATTGTCGACGGCGCCACCCTAGAGTTGGGGTCCGACGCGCGCGGCCTCCGCCGCACTGCCGCGTTATCCGATGCTCTCCTCTGTCACTCTGAGAGCTCGGCCGCCATCTTATCCTGGCGCGAGCCTCTCCGGTTCCCCCGCCGTTGCGCCGCCTCCATGGGGTCTCTTGTTTCCGAAAGCCGATGGCTGCACTCTCGCTTCCTTCCCGCTGCTTCGTTCACGGTTTCAGGCAGTTTTCTCATCTATTAGCGGCCTGGCGAGCAGATGGGAGCGGGGAGACGAACGAAACATGTCTTACCCGGTCGCCATCTTGGCCACGCCCCATATAGTAAAATTTAATACGTTATTTGACACCAAAATGACAAAAATCCAATCAGTGGAACCGCAGATATGAAATTTAAAGTCTAAAGATAACCATAGCACCTATGTTATGTTATGTATATTTGTAAAGTGCACTATCACCCGCAAGGGTATCCTGGCGCCTAAAAGCACAAAGTGCCACTCATGGTTATCTGGTTATGCGAGACCGCGTGAAAGTCACAAGTTCAGGCCAACCATGGTGAAGCATGGGCCGGATAAAGGTACCAGTTAAGTCCTGCTGAAAAAGTTATCTTCTCAAAAATTTGGTGCAAAGAGTTCAGTTCGCAGTGGAGAAGGCCGCGAGGAGCAAGGAGAGCATTGTGGATGTTTGTTGCTATAGCACCAGGAGCAGACTGGGCTTCGCAGATGGTCATCGCTTGTAGCGCAAAGATGCTGTAGGACATCACAGAAGGTCGTAGCTAAAACTTCGCGTTAGTGGCCACCGCAGCCTGTTTATGCTGTAGTGCAAAGTGCAGATCTCACTTTGCTGGTCGTCACTGGAGGTTGCTGTGATACGAAGAGTCAGGCTCACCGGAGCTTTGCGTTGGCGTGGGTGGCAAGATCTTGGCTCGAAAAGACCAGTTCGCCGTCAGAAGGTACCAAACACTTGAGGATTTTCTCCTTTTCTTCAGAGGAGCTCACTCTGATTCCAACCAAGTGCCGAGGAGGACCTGGGGAGGTACCTCTTGCGGATCAGAGGCTCAGACTTGCAGAGGCCAGTAGGGCTCAAGCAGCTCCAGTTGCAGGTCAAGTTGCAGCAGATCAGCTGGGCAGTTTCAGGGAGGCCTCTGGAGCTTTTATGCCTCTTGCTCTGAACAAGGGGTCTGTCAGCAGACCCTTGGAGTCGCTTCAGGTAGCCTGGGATGAAGGGATCAGGTCCAGACTTCCTTCTCAAACAGCAGTGCAGGCTTCAGGCAGCATGGCAGTCGTTCTTCTGTAGTATCCACAGGTCCAGGAGTGTACTGAAAAGTTGGTCAGAGGGTCCAATATTTATAACTGTTGCCAGCTTTTAAGTGGGAGAAAGGTCTAGACTCCCCCCACATCTGGTTCTGAAATTTCCTTCCTTCCCGTGCACTGTTACCAGGATGTCTGGGGGTCACAAAAGGCTAGTCAGACGTTCTTTGTGTGTGCTGAGGCAGCTCCTTTGAAGTAAAAGTGTGGTAGGTGACAGCTCGGCCCCTCCCTTCAGGACAGGATGGCCCCTCCTGCCATCACCCATTCCTCCTTTGTGATACTGTCTGAAAGGAATACACAAAAGCCAACTGCCAACTACACCTAGTCATTTGACCCAGGGTACAGGTTGCAGGCAAAAAATGGTTAGAACAAGGAAATGGCAACTTTTTCAGAGTTGTGACTTAAAATCTGATTTCATCATTCAAGAGGATTTTAAATTGCATTTCTTTTGGGTATAAACATGACATTTCCTACCTGTTCCCAATCAAAACTTATCACTTATTAAAAGTAATAAGGTAATTCAATGTGATCCTATGGCAAAGATAGGCCTTGCAATAGTGAAAAATGAATTTAAGGGTTTTTCACTACCAGGACATGTAAAACTTAAAAACACATGTCCAATATTTTCAAATACACTGCACTGTGCCCTATGGGTTGTTTATGGGCTACCTTAGTGGTGACATATGTATTAAAGAGGAAGGTTTAGACCTGGCAAAAAAAATATTTTGCCATGTCGAAATGACAGTTTAAAACTACACACCGGGTGTAATGGCAGAGCTTAGACATGCTTAAAAAGGCTACTTCGGGTGGCACAATAAGTGCTGCAGGTCCACTAGTAGCATTTAACTTACAGGCCCTGGGTACATGTAGTACCACTTCGCTAGGAGCTTATAAGTAAATTAAATGTGCCAATTGGGTGTAAACCAATGTTACCATGTTTAGAGAAGAGAGCACAAACACTTTAGCACTGGTTAACAGTGATAAAGTGCACAGTTCTAAGGCCAACAAAAATAAATTCAGCAAAACAAGAGGAGTGAAGGTAAAATGTTTTGGGGGAAACCACGCCAAGGATTTCAGGTCCAATAGATGACAACTAAGTTATCCAGTGGCTTTCAGTGTGGGGCAATGCCTCAGAAGACTTATGGCTTAAATGAGGGACAATGTATGATTTTGGGACACTGTTTGATAATTCTGAGGTATGATTGCAGAAGGAGACCTCAACTACCTTATTGCCTAAATGTAACACTTATTGAAGAAAGCTACTCTCACACCAATTACAGCCTGAAAGAGTTTATTAACCAAAGAAAAATAACAGCCTGTGACTCACAGGATCAGCTATCCGGAGTGTCCAGAAGCAAACTGAACTAGAGCATGCTCCATAGCCAAAGGCAAGACACAAATTTATAGTTTTGCACAAATTGACCTGCAATGTAGAACATGTGACGGATCCAAACAAAAGTGCCACAGCTGTCCAAAGACTGAGATCATGTCCAACATTTTTAGGTTTTATTGAACAGATTTGAAAAGGCCTCTGATTTTGTACTCCTTTCTGGTGATCCTCGGATTCTCCAAAGATAGGGGCCATTTTTGGTGAAATTAGTTTCAATTGAACCAGGCTTTGTTTATAATGGTGAAGCTATCTAAAAAACATTTTTTTGGTAAAACATTTTTATTGATTTTCTCAAACAATTCCCAATAGTGGTACAGATCATTAAAACAGACAGATATCAGAGATGGCAGCCCTTTTACAACAGAGCAATTGAATATCAAGGAAACAAGGTTCAAAACATAGTGCAACAACCCATGACTGTGTGGCAAGCCCCGAGTCTCCTTACCCATTGTAAGTCATGTTCTTCAGAGCTATGTGAGCCAGCCCATTCTTTCCATAACTTTTGGTATTTCTGGGGCACCCTTTTGCCATGTAGATCGGGTGTTCCATCGCCATACGGAAATCCATGCCTTTGGCCCACTGCTCGACCTAAGGAGTCTCAGCATCCTTCCAGACTTGCGCAATATCTCGTTTTGCAATGATAAAACCCAACCAAAGCAAAGACCTCTGATACCTGTTACCCTCTAAGCCATCTGTAATATGAAGGCGAATAAATGTGGGGTCTCTAAGTAATCTCCATCCCAGCCTTTCCTCCAAGTGTCTCAACACCCCGTCCCAGAAGCGAGAAAGTGCGAGGCAGTGCCAGAACATATGGGGCAAATCCCCATTTGGGTCATCACATCGCAAGCAGCTCCCGGTATCATTTAGTCCAATGCAGTGAAATCATTCCATAGTGAGGTACATGCGATGAAGCAGCTCAAGCTGTATTAATCGAAATTGGGTGGCTATTACCGCCTCTCTAGGGGCCTCCATCGCCTCCCATCAATGCTCATCGTCCATCAGTCCCCCTCCCATGACATCCTCACCCTATTCATCGGGTCTGGTAAATTTCGGAGAAGCATTTTATATATGTTAGATATCTTATGTACTTTGATGTTTGTAAGAAGAATTTACACTTCAAGTGTAGAATGTCGTCTTCGGACTGTATAGTCAGTAAGAGTGCATGACGGAGCTAGAGGTATGTAAAGAACTGTGTGCGGTGCATGTCACATTCTGATTGGAAATCTTGAAAGAATTTCAGTGCCCTGGTGTACTACATGTCACCTAATGTAGAGATGTCAATGGTTTTCCAATGCCGGGAAACTCTGGAGAGCCACAACTTGTGGAAGTCTGTTACCTCGCCACAGTGGAGTTTCCAGCATCAACCTACCCCCCAGCCCATGAATTTTGCGGCAGGAGTCCAGACTGCCAGTGCCACCCTCATGACGGAGCACAAGTTTTGAGGGGGGTCGCCTCCCTAAAGCGAATGTGGGAGGTTGCAGCGACCCATCGCCTATCCCTCCGTCACATACGCAGGGCTATCAAAGCCCTACTGCCATTTGTTTATTATAAGTAAGTCTGCAGTTCTATAATACAAAAGAATGTCAGGAGTGGCTATCCCTCCATCAAAGACGGGCCAGCAGCATTTCCAAAAGGATATTCGAGGAGGACCCCCACCCCATAGCAGCATCCTAATTAGTGAGTTTGCTTTGGTAAAAAAGGCCTTCTCCACTGGGAAACGGTGCATTTGCAACTGGTACAGGAGGCATGGAAGAGAAACCATTTTAAGAATGGCAGAACGTCCTAGGAGGGACAGAGGGAGAGCGGACCAGAATTTCACGTCCTTCGCTGTCATAGGAGATTGAGTTTCTACAACCGTGGACAATTATCGGTAATGAAGGGAGTACCATAGACTATATTTCGTTCACCAAGCATTATAAAAGTATAGACCACAAAACAGCCACAATACACATATACATAAAAATAGACATATAAATATCAATGGATAAAAGGGAGTACCAGTATCTCCTGCGCCCATGTCATGGTCGGTGGGCAGGGAGCGATGGGGTAGATCAAGGACTTGTAGATGTTCATGTGTAGTCCAGAGTACGAACCAAAGATCTGAAGCACCTGGGGTCCCATCATTTCTGGATCATATAGGAACATCAGAACATTATCGACGTACAGCGCGATTCTGTCACTTATCTCGGGGGGCTAGTGGAAGCCCCGAAACAGCGCGTCCACTCGTACCCATGCCGCCAAGGGTTCAATTGCCAAAGCAAAGACCAAGCTCGACAATGGGCAACCTTGCCGAGTGTGTCTTTCTATTGGAAACCAATCTAAGGTCACCCCTTCGACATGCACCCTGACCCCTTCGATTAGTGTACAGTAAGTGTACATACCTAGAAAACCTTGGCCCGATCCCAAGACAAGTCAGAAGAGTAAATAAATGCTCTCAGTCTACCGAGTCAAAGGCTTTCCTGAAGTCCACCCAGAGTAAGGCTTGGTGTCTGGGACAACTGCTGCACAGTTCAATGGCATTGTGAACCCTTCGTATCTTGTGGCGGTTGGCACAACAGGGCATAAATCCAGCCTGATCTAGATGCACTAGGCGAGTGATGACTTTTGTGAGTCGAATGGCCAACATCTTGGCCTAGATTTTCACTTCCGAGTTCAATAATGAAATCGGTTGATAGTTTTCGCAGTGTGTATCGTCCCATCCCGGTTTTGGGATTACGACAATCTTAGCTGCCCTAAGGTCGGACGACAGCTCTCCATGTGTTACTGCCTCTTTGAAGGCCGCCAGCAACAAGGGAACGTTCTTGGGCCAAACCAAACGCCAAAACTCTCCTGGGAAACTGTTAGGACCCAGCACCTTACCTGCCTGAAGCTGCACTACGGCTGTCCATAGTTCTTCACAAGTGACTTTGACTTCCAGGGTCTCACAGTCCACGGGTGATAGGCAGGGTACCGATAGTTCAACTACAAATTGATGACGATCTGCTGGGGGGCTTGAGGGATCAGAGCTATACAATTCGTGGTAGTAAGACGCAAAGGCGAGTGCAAAGGACTCGCTGACAGTTACTCGTGAGCCATCTTTGGCCACTAAGTAGGCCACAGGAGCTCCGATCTCCTTGGGGGTACACAACTAATGCAAAGTCTTGCTAGCTGTGTCACCCCATTGATAAATCTGACTCTGAGTGGCCTTCCAGGCCTCCTGCGTGAGATCCTTCTGGAGCAATGTCGGCATAAGCAACAAATCTTTGAAGAGGGATTCCTCCCTCGACGACACATAACGGCTCTCTAGGTCAATCACCTGTCCCTTGAGATGTTTAACTTTCCATCGGACACAATCTTTTTGGTTCTTGGAATAACTAATAATATCCCATGGATTGTGGCCTTCTGAGACTCTCACATCGTGGTCTGTGAGTTCACTGATCCTTGTTTTTTGGCAAGGAACCGTCGGCACCAGTCCTGACACATCTCTCTAAACTTCTCATTCTGAAGACACCAGCGGTCCATGCGCCAGCTTGTCGCAGCCCAGTGCGGCCCCATGCCATTTCCATCACCACCGGTGAGTGATCCAAGAGACCTTGTGCTTAGATTCGAATTTGGTGGCCTTCACGACGTGGTATGAAAAAGTGATTGAGTCTGGAGAAAGACCGGTGGACAGCAGAGTAGAAGGTGTACCCCCTCTCTTCAGGATGTTGTGCCCGCCACACGTCAACCAGGGTCAAGTTGTGCAAGATAGCCGTCAAGAGCATCGGCCCGCGGCCAGTTAACGAGGGGGTAGAGAAATGATCAAGGTCCGGATCACACACTCCATTAGGATACCCTCCTAGTAGCCATGGTGCCTCTGGAAGCTCACGTATAAGGCTACCCAGCCTTTTTAAGAATACTGCTGTAAGAGGCTGGGGGGCGTAGACACAAATCAGAGAAATCAGAAGTGCCTATAGGGTGCCTGTCTCTGCTACGTACCGGCTCAGATTATCATGTCATACTTTGAACACCTCCAAAAGCATGCGTATTCGGATCTGGGTGGTCGTACCTCTGGAACCTTGGCGGAAACCTGAGTGATATACTTGGGCATAACCTCTGCGGGGCAGAAAGGGACAATGGTTGCCCAGAAGATGGCTCTCCTGGAGCATCAGAATGTCAGTGCCAGCCTTTGAGGCTGCCCTGAGTACCGTCCCCCTCTTGATCTTATCGAGCATGCCATTAACATTTCACAAGAGGACTGTAAGTTTACCCAGGAGACCTCACTGCCATGTCCCAGCCATGCATTCCAATGTATCAGTCATTCTCTAACCATGTCAGTAAACCATAAGTGCCTGTCACCTTTCGAGTATCTATGACTAATAGTACCAAAACACAAACCATTCCCAACCACCCTCCCACAACTCCCACCCCATACTTTTTAACTGGAAGTACCTGTCGTGGTACGTCTAGGCCATGGGTACTCACAAACTTTCTCTCGGGGGCCAAATTTACAGTGTGGTTTGTGGCCGAGGGCCACACCGGTGGGGGCAGGGTCAGTGGGGGAGGGGGCGGGGCTAGAGCAAAAAATAACTATGACCATGAGGTTGAACACAGGCCCCTGCAGCGGACGCCTTCGTCCACTGAGCCACCAGACCCGGCATACACACATCTCTCTCTATCTATCTATCTATCTATCTATCTATCTATCTATCTATCTATCTCTCTCTCTCGCTCTGTCTCCTTCCCTCTCTCTATCTCTCCCTCCCTCTCTCTCTCTCCGTCTCCCTCCCTCTCTCTCTCCGTCTCCCTCCCTCTCTCTCTCTCTCCCTCTCTCTCTCTATCTCTCTCTCTCTCTCTCTCTCCCTCTCTCTCCCTCTCTCCCTCCCTCTCTCTCCCTCCCTCCCTCTCTCTGTCTCACTCACTCTGTTTGTCTCCCTCTCTCTCTTTCTGTCTCCCTCTCTCTGTCTCCCTCCCTCTCTGTCTCCCTCCCTCTCTCTCTCCCCCTCCCTCTCTCTCTCCCCCTCTCCTCTCTCTCTCCCCTCCCTCTCTCTCTCTCCCTCCCTCTGTATCCCTCCGTCTGTCTCCCTCCCTCTGTCTCCCTCTATCTGTCTCCCTCCCTCTGTCTGTCGCCCTCCTCCCTCTCTCTGTCTCCCTCTCTCTGTCTCCCTCTCTCTCTGTCTCCCTCTCTCTCTGTCTCCCTCTCTCTCTCCCTCCCTCTGTCTGTCTCCCTCCCTCTGTCTCCCTCCCTCTGTCTCCCTCCCTCTGTCTCACTCCCTCTGTCTCCCTCCCTCTCTCTCTCCCTCCCTCTAGCTCTGTCTCCCTCCCTCTCTCTCTGTCTGTCTCCCTCCCTCTATCTCCCTCTGTCTATCTCCCTCTGTCTGTCTCCCTCTGTCTGTCTCCCTCTGTCTCCCTCCCTCTATCTCCCTCCCTCTGTCTGTCTCCCTCTGTCTGTCTCCCTCTCCCTCCCTCTGTCTCCCTCTCTGTCTCCCTCTCTGTCTCCCTCTCTCTGTCTCCCTCTCTGTCTCCCTCTCTCTGTCTCCCTCTCTCTGTCTCCCTCTCTGTCTCCCTCTCTCTGTCTCCCTCCCTCTGTCTCCCTCTCTCTGTCTCCCTCCCTCTGTCTCCCTCCCTCTGTCTCCCTCCCTCTCTCTCTGTCTCCCTACCTCTAGCTCTGTCTCCCTCCCTCTCTCTCTGTCTGTCTCCCTCCCTCCCTCTCTCGCTGTCTCCCTCCCTCTATCTCCCTCTGTCTCCCTCCCTCTGTCTCCCTCCCTCTATCTCCCTCCGTAGGTCTCCCTCTGTCTGTCTCCCTCTGTCTGTCTCCCTCTCCCTCCCCCTGACTCCCTCCCTCTGTCTCCCTCTGTCTCCCTCTCTCTCTGTCTCCCTCCCTCTGTCTCCCTCCCTCCCTCTGTCTCCCTCTGTCTGTCTCCCTCTGTCTGTCTCCCTCTGTCTGTCTCCCTCTGTCTGTCTCCCTCTGTCTGTCTCCCTCTGTCTGTCTCCCTCTGTCTCCCTCTCTCTCTGTCTCCCTCTGTCTCCCTCTCTGTCTCCCTCTCTGTCTCCCTCCCTCTGTCCCCCCCTCTCTGTCTCCCTCTCTCTGTCTCCCTCTCTCTGTCTCCTTCCCTCTGTCTCCCTCTGTCTCCCTCTGTCTGTCTCCCTCTGTCTGTCTCCCTCTCCCTCCCTCTGTCTCCCCTGACTCCCTCCCTCTGTCTCCCTCTGCCTCCCTCTGTCTCCCTCTCTCTCTGTCTCCCTCTGTCTCCCTCTCTCTGTCTCCCTCCCTCTGTCTGTCTCCCTCTCTCTGTCTCCCTCCTCTGTCTGTCTCCTCGCTCTGTCACGTCACCCCGCGTGTGTGTCAGCCCGGGCTGAGACAGCTTCCCGAGCGCACACACAGCCGCACCCGAGTACTTCACAGCTCTCAGGTCTTTAAAGACCATTCACTTGTTAATGAGGCTTTGTTGTATTTCACCTCTTCTTAGCGCCCCTGCATGGAGATGCAGGGGCGCTAAAAAGAGGTGAAATACAACAAAGCCTCATTAACTAAGTGAATGGTTTTTAAAGAATCGCCCGGCCCCCATAGAGCGCTGCTGCAACCGGCGGTGTTTGCTGGCACTTAAAAAAAAAAAAGAAGAAAAAACACAGGTAGGATATCTGCAAGGTCCGCGGACCGCCAAGGGCCCGCTGGCCGTACTATGAGTACCCGTGGTCTAGGCCAACAGGGTTAACCTGAGATGTGCATCTCCCTTACTGTGCATACTCCCACCCAACTAAAACCAACCTAAACCCCATAGCTGAAGGAAAGGAAAAATAGAAGAGTGGGGAAAAGAAAGGGAGAGAAAAGAGAGAGAGGCTTCGTCTTCATAGAATATTGCAAAAGCAACAGCAAGCTGCACCCATATTTACATCATGAAGTGTCTAGTGGGGCCCGTGAGGGGTCATAGTTGGCAGCCAGTGTAGCTGAGTCTTCCGCTGCCACTGAAGAGTTATCATGCCTGGGGGGTTGCTCTGGTCCCAAGGACCGGGCTCTCCTGTCTCTGTGGTACTGCTGCTTTCTCAAAGCTCTGCGTCATTCTCTGGGCGGACCCTCAGCACCTCCAGCCCCTCTCCCACCGTCCCGTGATGGAGAGTCTCCAGTGCTCAGTGTGGGGCGTTACTCTACCCAGTCCCAGACCGCTTCAGGAGTCTCAAAAAACAATGCCTTGCCCTGAAAAATGACCTTCAAGCGGGCCAGGAACAGAAGAATATAGGTGATTCCCATGACCCTCAGTTTTTTTCGCTTCTTGAAAGGATTGTCTTTGCTGTTGGACCTGAAGTGTAATCTGGGAAGATCATCACGGAAGAAGAGTGGCAGGTCAGAGATCCTATCTTGTGAGACACTCTAAGAACGGCATTGCGATCAATGTAGTTTAGCACCTGGACTAGGAACGGGTGAGGTGGTGAACCCACCAGGGGCTTCTCAATCAGTGCCCTATTGGCCCACTGTATTATGAAACAGTTCAACTCCTCACCTCTGGGAACCCAGCTCAGCAGCCAGTTGTGTATGAACGCTGTGGGTATAGTCTCTTCTGTGCCCTATGGGATGCCCACGATGTGTAGGTTGTTGCACCTTGATCTTCCTCCCACGTCTTCAGCATGGGTGTTAGACCTGGCAGCCTTAGCGTGGGTTTCCCCTGCATTTTTGCCTTTACCTCCTATATTTTTTTACTGTGTGATGGATTTTGTTTTGCTAGTCAAGATGCTTTGGGCACTTGCCACTGCTGTTCAGTGCCAAAGTACAAGTGCTCCCTTAGTAAATTGTTGTTATGAATTGGTGTTTCCATAATTGGGTTATTTGGTTTACTACTAAGCCCCAAATACAGTGCACCATGTGTGCCCAGGGCCTCTAAACCAAATGCTGCTAGTGGGCTTGCAGCACTGATTGTGCCACCCACACAAGCAGCTTTGCAACAAGGCCTCAGGCCTGCCATTGCAGTGCCTGTGTGCAGTCTAGTACTGCCATTTCGACCTGGCAAGTGCACCCACTTGCCAGGCCCTAACCTTCCCTTTTCTTACATGTGAGTCACCCCTAAGGTAGGCCCAAGGTACCCCTGTGGGCAGGGTGCAGTGTATGGGAAAGGTAGGACATGCCCTGATGTGTGTGGCATGTCCTCATAGTGAACTTCTGCCAATTTCGTTTTTTCACTATTGTAAGGCTCTCTGTCCCCATAGGATAGAATGGGGAGTTTGCTCATAACATCTTATGAGTATTACTGCCTGTTAGAAATGGGATCTCTGGTTGGCTGAGGCTTGCGCCAAAGCCAGGCAGAGACCACCACTCTAGTCAGGGCAAGGGAGTTACATGCCAAAGATAACCCCTGCTCACCCCCTTGGTAGCTTGGCACGAGCAGTCAGGCTTATCCCGGAGGCAATGTGTAAAGCGTTTGCGCATGCACACAGCAACAACATACCAGGCACACCACAAAAAGGAACTCCACACAAGGTTATATATATAAATAGCCTTTGTATTATCATAAAACACATTAGAATAGTACTCACATAATATACATCGTGCCACCTGGCACTAGGTCATATTTACAAGGGATTATTTACACCTGACAGAGGCCAACTGGACCACTGTCAGAACCAGCACAAAGCGAACTTAGTATATGTAACACTTATAATAAATGTAGCACACATCATAAACGTACAACCAGTTATCACTGGTAACCACTGTACTTAGCATCAGCCTGTAACATAAACTACATTATGCACAGTATCACCTTAGGCGCAAAATACCTTATACGCCAACCTCATAAGCCTAAACACATTAGACCCTAACCTCCTAAGCATAACTCACATTAGGGGCATAACTCACAGTAGAGAATAACTCACAACCTAAACGCATTAGGTAATAATAACCTCACAAGCATAAACACATTATGCAAAACCTCATAATCATAGAACTACATTTAGAGGTATAAAACAGGGTGCATGAATCAAAGTAAATGCATCACATTTCCTAGCACCACATAACTCGCATTAGCACCTAACCTCCTAGTAAAAAGAACCATAGCAGAGGCATAAATCACATTAGGGCCTGGCGCCCTACAAACCTAACAGTCCCCTTGGCCCACTGGCCATCTCAAAAAGGGGGGCTCAAATGTCCTATGTCCAAAAGTCAGGGCGCGCTGCCAAGGCAGCGGAAGTCAAGGATGCGCAACTGCGCAGACCTAAACGTTGCAGCTGCCCACTACTTGCTGGGCAGCTGGAAATATCCAATGCGGGCCTAAACGGAGCAGCTGCCCACTACTTGCTGGGCAGCTGTGTATCTCAAAATGAGGCCTGGCACCACTGCGCCCTTTAAATTCAATGTGCCACCGTTGGAGCCCCACGGGGCTCTAAAACAATCATGGCCACAACTAAGCGAAAGTACGGGCCCCACTGGCCCTCAGGACCCCCCTGGGGCCTTTAAACAAATATGGCCCACGTTGGAGTGCACTGGATCTTTAAATAGACATGCCCACGATGGAGCCACGCACAGGCTCTAAAAATAAACTTGCCCGCCACGTTGGAGCGGCCCGCTGCCATCCGGGGCCGCTCTGACTCTGTACTTCTACCGTCATGGTGCCGCGATCGGCACCAACAATGTGCCCCCTGGAGCCCCCACTCACCGGACTGGTCTGGGGAGGCGCTCCTCTTCACTCCGGACACCGCGGGCAGCAGGCGGGATTCTCTCACTCATGAGAGCCTCGCTGGGGATCCGGCTGCACTTCTCTTCACCCGTGTCCCCTCCTGGGACCCGGGACTCCTCTTCACTTAGGCCGCCACCGCGGGGCTCTCCCTCAAGCATGGGAGCCCCGCGTCATCACGTCCGGTCGGCCTCTTCCGGTCCGGTGGTAGGCCCCGCCCACGTCCCAGGCAGGCATGCCTGACTTCCTGCACAGCCGCGGCGGCGAAACAAGGGGTAGGCTCCCTCCAAAATTAAAATATAGAGAGGGGTGGGCTCCCGCTCCATCAATAAAGGCAAAGACGCGAGGTGGGCACCCGCGCACTAATTATAAAAATGAGCGGGGTGGGCACCCGCAAGTCCGGCATCACGGGGGAATCTCTTCGATGGGGATTCCCTCTTAAAGGGGCTGCAGCTCAGCGCTGCACAGCCCCCAGGCTCTCTATCAGCTGGGCAGTTTCAAAGACAGCGCTCCCAGGCGCTGGAAGCAGGCAGAAGGTCCTGCAATAAGAACAAAGCAGAGGGGTCCCTAAAAGGTCTTCCAGGTCCAGGGGCAAGGCAGGGCCCAGGGAGGCAAGCCCTCATGGCAGCCCCCCCTGGGCCCCAGCAGCAGCACGCCCCTGGCAGATTCGAGTCCAAGAACAAGAACATTTTCATGGGGTCACAGCCCCTATATTTATATGCCCTTTTCCTTTGTGACACAGCACAGGGCTTGGGGATACCAGTCAGAACTGGTATAGGGGAGCTTCGGAGCACTTTGTTTTGGGCAAGCTCCTCTTTCTTTTCAGAGTGTAGGCTAGGGACATCAGACGCACCACAGGAGGTGGAGCCAGCATTGTAGAGGGAAGGCACAGCCCTATTCAGGTCCCAGGTGCAACTCCTCCCACCCATCTACATGGAGATCTCTCCATTCAGCCCTGCGCTGACTCACCCTGCCCCTCCAGGAGCCACACACACCTCCCAGCCCCGGTCACTCACAAAGCCAGACATGCAATCCACATCAGGCAGGCAGGCACAGAGCACACATAAATGCCAACTTCTAAAAGTGGCATTTCTACACCAGCCATAATAAATCTGCGCACACCATTGCGCAGCATGTATTCTCACGAATTCGCACATACTAAACTCGACCCTGCACTGCCCTCATACCAGGAATTACCATGGACACACATATCCCCCATGCATTCCTATGGGAGGGCAGGCTAATCTCACCACACGCACTCAGAGCGCGCACGCACTTTACACTGGGCCACAGTGCTAAAGTGCCCAGAGACTTAAAACTACTAACACTAGGTTACAGCTTAAGGCAAAAAGTTCAGGGGTGAACCTGCCAAAAAGGGCCAACACAACCCCCTTCCAGCCAAAACGCAGGGCAGACCAATCACCACTGTGATGGGCTTCCCTGCTTGGGGCGATAGAACACGGATGCGGGCCCGCACTGCAGGGACACCCTCCGGTTCTACGCCACTTGGAACCCATGGAATCCATCTAAGAAAAAAACTCAGGACCAACTAGACTACCCCACCGGTACTCCTTAGTTGTCCACGGCCAGGACCAGGCCCTAGGCCACCCAGATGCCACTGGTCCTTGCCAATCCACAGAGTGGGGGGCAGAAACCCCTGGCATACAATAGCCATTCTCCACCCTCCCTCTCAGTGTAGTTCCAAACTACCACTGATCCTTCAACCTAGGGTCCGCACCCTCAGGCTGACCAGAGGTCACGGACGAAGCGTCTCCTCACCCTACCTCTACTTCTGACGTTTCGCGCTCTCCCAGGAGAAGCACCTACCAGAACACAACTCTCCCACCAGTTCAGGACCTCACTCCATCAACTGGTCTACCACCTGGGACACAAATTCACCGGCTGCAGCGGGGTCAGAGGCGAGGACTCCCTCCCTCTGCACCCCCTTCCAGAGTCCGATACCCTCCCCACTGGAGTGGTACCCCTAGAAGGCAAACCGGCCAGGACACTGATTACAGCCGCCCTGCTGTCCAGGACAGGCAAACACCTGAACCTGGCTCCCCAACCCAGGGACGCTACCCTTTGGTCAGATGCCTGGCGAACCAGGACTTCCGGGGGAGCACTCATGTGCCCCCCATCCTGAAGAGCAGGGTCCCTTCACTTAAGATAGGCCCCACCTGCCCTCAAGGTAGTACTACCATACTTAGCCAGGGACACCAAAGATCCCGGCCAGGCCTGTACCACTCCCCAGAGGGTAACACATCTAATGTGTTGTGTGACAGTCTGCCGGGCACAAACCCAGGGCAGAAGTGGTGTCCCCATGGCCCCTCCTGGACCCACTGGTTTTTCCACTGGGGAACCTCTCCCCTCTCACCCCTCAATCAGGACTTCTGCACCCTCCACTTAGGAGCGGCGCTGCCCAACACTAGGATCGCTGGAGCTCTGATTACAGACACTCCATGTCCTCTAGACACTGGGAGATCCTCCTCAAATGGCCTACAAGTACAGCCTAGGCCCCCAACCTGGTGTTCCCTGAAGAAACCATCCAGGCCCTGGGACTGGGTTTCGGGCACACTCACTCCTTCTCCTCTGAGACAGGACGTGAGCCCCTACACCCCTCCCGCTACACTGGGACCTAGCTGGGCTACACTGAACCTCTTTCACCACACAGGACCGGAAGATACCCGAGCCACTCTTATTGGACTCACTCCCCCATGCAAGCTCCTTATTTCAGAGAACTCACACCCAATCGTCCAGTGCAACACACCACTCATCCACAGGCGCTCCCCCCGGACTGGTGAGACAGTATCTTACTGCCCCTGAATCTCAACCTGCCCCCCTCTTAACCGGGAACCTGGTACCACCGTCTGGGGACCGGGACTTTCTGCACTGGACTTCATATTGCTGCCACCACTGGATCCCACCCTTACTGGGGAATCCAGAAAACTCACACTGCACTTAGGGGATAATCTACCCTCCCGAGCTAGTGACTCCATGCCAATTAAGTCCCCACTGTAGGCCAACCCTAGAACCAGCAGACAGCACAGGGGCAGTCCCTCCCTCAGCTGCAGGCCAACCCAAGAACCAGCACAATGGCTCAAGGGCAGTCCCTCCTCCAGCTTTAGGCCAACCCAATAGCAGTCTGCACAAGGGCAGTCACTCCTCCAGATTCTCTGGTTTCTGTCCTTGGCAGGACACTCAACTCATAGTGCAACAAGAACACACATTTCCAAAGAAATGACTCTTAAAACAAACTCAGAAACAATAATCCGTTTCCATGTGACTATCTAAAATGCAGAGTTTTGTAGTGCAGCCAGTTGTCGCTGTGGTACTGCGCAAACGCAAGTCCTAATCCCCACCGCTGACAACCAATGTTAGAAATGGGATCTCTGGTTGGCTGAGGCTTGCGCCAAAGCCAGGCAGAGACCACCACTCTAGTCAGGGCAAGGGAGTTACACGCCAAAGATAACCCCTGCTCACCCCCTTGGTAGCTTGGCATGAGCAGTCAGGCTTATCCCGGAGGCAATGTGTAAAGCGTTTGCGCACGCACACAGCAACAACATACCAGGCACACCACAAAAAGGAACTCCACACAAGGTTATATATAAAAATAGCCTTTGTATTATCATAAAACACATTAGAATAGTACTCACATAATATACATCGTGCCACCTGGCACTAGGTCATATTTACAAGGGATTATTTACACCTGACAGGGCCAACTGGACCACTGTCAGAACCAGCACAAAGCGAACTTAGTATATGTAACACTTATAATAAATGTAGCACACATCATAAACGTACAACCAGTAATCACTGGTAACCACTGTACTTAGCATCAGCCTGTAACATAAACTACATTATGCACAGTATCACCTTAGGCGCAAAATACCTTATACGCCAACCTCATAAGCCTAAACACATTAGACCCTAACCTCCTAAGCATAACTCACATTAGGGGCATAACTCACAGTAGAGAATAACTCACAACCTAAACGCATTAGGTAATAATAACCTCACAAGCATAAACACATTATGCAAAACCTCATAATCATAGAACTACATTTAGAGGTATAAAACAGGGTGCTTGAATCAAAGTAAATGCATCACATTTCCTAGCACCACATAACTCGCATTAGCACCTAACCTCCTAGTAAAAAGAACCATAGCAGAGGCATAAATCACATTAGGGCCTGGCGCCCTACAAACCTAACAGTCCCCTTGGCCCACTGGCCATCTCAAAAAGGGGGGCTCAAATGCCCTATGTCCAAAAGTCAGGGCGCGCTGCCAAGGCAGCGGAAGTCAAGGATGCGCAACTGCGCAGACCTAAACGTTGCAGCTGCCCACTACTTGCTGGGCAGCTGGGAATATCCAATGCGGGCCTAAACGGAGCAGCTGCCCACTACTTGCTGGGCAGCTGTGCATCTCAAAATGAGGCCTGGCACCACTGCGCCCTGTAAATTCAATGTGCCACCGTTGGAGCCCCACGGGGCTCTAAAACAATCATGCCACAACTAAGCGAAAGTACGGGCCCCACTGGCCCTCAGGACCCCCCTGGGGCCCTTAAACAAATATGGCCCACGTTGGAGCGCACTGGATCTTTAAATAGACATGCCCACGATGGAGCCACGCACAGGCTCTAAAAATAAACTTGCCCGCCTCGTTGGAGCGGCCCGCTGCCATCCGGGGCCGCTCTGACTCTGTACTTCTACCGTCATGGTGCCGCGATCGGCACCAACAATGTGCCCCCTGGAGCCCCCACTCACCGGACTGGTCTGGGGAGGCGCTCCTCTTCACTCCGGACACCGCGGGCAGCAGGCGGGGCTCTCTCGCTCATGAGAGCCTCGCTTGGATCCGGCTGCACTTCTCTTCACCCGGGCCCCTCCTGGGACCCGGGACTCCTTCACTTCGGCCGCCACCGCGGGCTCTCCCTCAAGCATGGGAGCCCTGCGTCATCACGTCCGGTCGGCCTCTTCCGGTCCGGCGGTAGGCCCCGCCCACGTCCCAGGCAGGCATGCCTGACTTGCTGCACAGCCGCGGCCCGGGCTGCGGCGGCAAAACGAGGGGTAGGCTCCCTCCAAAATTAAAATATAGAGCGGGGTGGGCTCCCGCTCCATCAATAAAGGCAAAGACGCGAGGTGGGCACCCGCGCACTAATTATAAAAATGAGCGGGGTGGGCACCCGCAAGTCCGGCATCACGGGGGAATCCCTTCGATGGGGATTCCATCTTAAAGGGGCTGCAGCTCAGCGCTGCACAGCCCCCAGGCTCTCTATCAGCTGGGCAGTTTCAAAGACAGCGCTCCCAGGCGCTGGAAACAGGCAGAAGGTCCTGCAATAAGAACAAAGCAGAGGGGTCCCAAAAAGGTCTTCCAGGTCCAGGGGCAAGGCAGGGCCCAGGGAGGCAAGCCCTCATGGCAGCCCCCCCTGGGCCCCAGCAGCAGCACGCCCCTGGCAGATTCGAGTCCAAGAACAAGAACATTTTCATGGGGTCACAGCCCCTATATTTATGCCCTTTTCCTTTGTGACACAGCACAGGGCTTGGGGAATACCAGTCAGAACTGGTATAGGGGAGCTTCGGAGCACTTTGTTTTGGGCAAGCTCCTCTTTCTTTTCAGAGTGTAGGCTAGGGACATCAGACGCACCACAGGAGGTGGAGCCAGCATTGTAGAGGGAAGGCACAGCCCTATTCAGGTCCCAGGTGCAACTCCTCCCACCCATCTACATGGAGATCTCTCCATTCAGCCCTGCGCTGACTCACCCTGCCCCTCCTGGAGCCACACACACCTCCCAGCCCCTGTCACTCACAAAGCCAGACATGCAATCCACATCAGGCAGGCAGGCACAGAGCACACATAAATGCCAACTTCTAAAAGTGGCATTTCTACACCAGCCATAATAAATCTGCGCACACCATTGCGCAGCATTTATTCTCACGAATTTGCACATACTAAACTCGACCCTGCACTCCCCTCATACCAGGAATTACCATGGACACACATATCCCCCATGCATTCCTATGGGAGGGCAGGATAATCTCACCACACGCACTCAGAGCGCGCACGCACTTTACACTGGGCCACAGTGCTAAAGTGCCCAGGGACTTAAAACTACTAACACTAGGTTACAGCTTAAGGCAAAAAGTTCAGGGGTGAACCTGCCAAAAAGGGCCAAGTCCAACACTGCCCATGGGAACAAGATAGGAAAATCAAGTTTGATATGCCTGTACTCAGAATGTTAAGATGCATCTTTTAGTGAGGGTGATTTTTACATTCTGGGTTTGAAAATACTACTTTTAGAAAGTAGGTATTTTCTTGCCTAACCATCCAGTGTGCCTCTGCTAGGTTGTATATTGACAGTATGGCTTTGGAGGCACAGGGGCTGGGGATGTGCATTCTGTTCAGGCAGCCACTGGGGGGGGGCTTAAGTGTGTCCTGCCTTTCCCAGGTGAGTCAGGGCTAGGCTGAATAGACCTGGGCTGCATTCAGAGTAGGGGGAGGAGATTTCTTTCACACCTGAATGGGCCTGGTCTGCCAAGGACAATGCTGTCTCCACCTCCTGCCAGGAAGCTGCACCAGTGAGGACAGAACTGGTTTTGACTGGGCACAGACACTCTCTGCCTCCAGAGAACAAATGATTTTGTATTATAAAAAGAGGGGCCCAGACCCCTGAACTTTAGATCATTATGGGAATCAAGAGGAACTTTTGCCTAGGAGAAGAGTTGGAGAAACTGAGGAGGAATCCTGCCCCTGTGCTGTTTGCTGTCTGGGGTTGGCCTGCAGTGGCTACTTTCTGCCAAGGAAAGGAGAAATACTTTGCTGTGTGCTATGTCCCTTGCTTGAGGAAGATCTCCAAAGGCTTGAAATAGAGCTTGCTTCCTGTTCTGAAGTCTCAGGGACACAAAGGCTTCACCCCCTGTCCCCAGCCTGAACTCCTTTGCTGGGAGTTCTGCCCTTGTGAGCGGTGCCTGCCAGTGTTCTGGACCTCTGGAGGTTGTATTGGGACTGGAAACTGCAAGAACTGTGAAAATCAACGCATCTCCTGGTTCCGACGCATCGCAGCGGTGCGAGAAGACTTTTCCGATGCATCGCCGCCGCCGAAGAATCGACACATCGCCTGCTCGTGGCTAAAGTGTCTGCCGTGCGACGAATCCTGTGCACCAATCTCCGACGTCCGAGATCACTGCACCGATTCTGACGCAGGCCCTGCTGTGGAAGAACCAACGCATCGAGGGGACGTGGTTGAAATCATTGCAGCGCATCCTGGGTCTTCACGCATCGCATCGTGTCAGATTGCAAGCATCGCATTGAAGCGCCAAGTCTGTCGCTTCATTGGGGGACGCAGTAAGAAACCGACGCATCACCTCCCCACGCAGTAAGAAACCGACACATCACCTCCTCTCCGGTAAGGAACGGACGCCTCACCTCCCCTGCACAGCAGTAAGGAACGGACGCAACACCTTCCCCGGAGCAAGGAACGGACGCATCACCTTCCCTGAGTGTAAGGAACCGACGCATCACCTTCCCTGCCACCCTTTTTGCTTGCATTTTTCGACGCATCCAAGGTACTTTGTGGAAAAGTGTTGCATCCAACATTTTCTTGGAACAGAACTGTTTTCTACCATTTTAAAGTCATTTTTGATTACTGTATTGTGGATTTTTTGTCGTTTGGTCTTGTTTTGGTTTAGATAAAGATTACCTATTTTTTCTAAACTGGTGTGGTGTCCATTTGTAGTGTTTTCACTGTATTACTGTATGTGTTCACAAATGCTTTACACACTGCCTCTGAGATAAGCCTGCCTGCTCGTGCCAAGCTACCAAGGGGGTGAGCAGGTGTTATTTTAAATGTGTATCCCCCTTACCCTGACTAGGAGAAGGGTCCCTATTTTGATAAAGGTGCAAACCATTCCCAACTAGAGACCCCCATTTCTAACAGTGGGCCTCTAGTTGTCCCACTAGGCTCTGTAGATTGACCTGGCAAGTCTCATGGGCTTTGACTGCGTCTTAGGTCTCAGACACTCTGCCCTTTACCTCAGTGACCTTGTGAGTTGTAGTCCGCAAGCCTTGTCTGATCACGGCCAGATCAACCTTCAGTTCACCCATCTTGCCCTCCAAAGTGACCATAAGATCTTGGATTGCGTATAATATGGAGGAGGTCCATGACCCTTTGTCTGTTGATGGACTGCCGCCGCTGCCCTTGCCTCATCCACGGAGACAGTTTGCTTTGTAAATTTGTCGATCTTCTGTTGAGAGACAGTGGCCGCTGGTTTGTCTCTTGCCATGATGCGGTCAGATTGAGGCAGTGACCAAGAAAGTGTAACGAGAAACTGCAGCGTGATTGCCTGCTATGACAACCCCTTGCTTTGTGGGGAGCATGACAGGGTCTTTCAAAGTTCACAATAACCACAAAAGCCCCACGTTGTGTGGAGAAGGGAACGAGAGGCACGGGGTCTTAGGAGCTAGCAGCCTCCAACACTAACAGTCTAACCACAAAAAGCTGCTCCTAACTGAATTGCCACTACGAGGTTTGGGATGTATTTGTAAGTGAAGGCATCTCACAAAAAGTAACGGACTGGTCTCACACACCACCTGGTGTCATGCTTCATCATTGACCAGTCCTCGCCCTCTAAAACCTTGGTTTGATAGAGGGCGGGCATACACCTGATGACAGGGATGCACTTCTAAACTAAGTGGGGGCCCATAAACAATTATTTTTCTTATTGAGAATTATTTTTCTTATTGAGAATTATTTTAAATGTGTACCATGGTTTCTCAACAGGGTTTGACTACAGGGGTTTCCCCTCCCCTCCTCCCATGGGGCAAGTAGCTTTGGTATCTAGGGTAAGAACAGTGAGATTTATATTCTCACTTTTTTATTTGATTTCATGTACACAAATAGAGTGTCACATGTCACATAAGTAGTCACTTATGTTTTTCTGAAACAATGCATGTTTTGCGTTCAGTTCTCAACTACTTAGAAGGTTTGGCAGTGTATATATTTCTCTCAATCAATTTCTCTTTTACAGGCTTGAAATTAGAGGCCATCAAGTTGTGGAGTGTGGCAGTGCTCACGCCCACACAGTGGTTTACTCTTACCACTAGCTGGTAAGAACGGAGCCCTCTATGTTCTTTTTAGGTCCTGACGAATGCCCTGGACCCAAGCGGGCCATTAAGGCAGAAACATGTTGACCTCTCACATAACGGATAGGGGACATTAATTCCCCACATACCGTCACTTGATTTTAATATCATATAGTTACCTTTAACATTAAAAACACGATTAAGATAACTATAATGTTTTTTAACCACACTTTTTGTTTATGGGCCCCCACTTAGTTTAGAAGTGCATCCCTGTCTTTCAAAGTTCAATCAGGCATAGTCCTCTCCCTCCTCCGACAACAGCCCCCTCCAAGGCCTTGATTGCTGCCTCCAACGCAGGCAGCATCCACACCACTGGCGATCACCCTGGGTTCTGAAGGATAAATGGAGAGGGGGAATGGGTGCAGAAAGAGCAAAGTTCAACCCACCAGGGATCAGGGGCTGCCTCTGCCATACCTGTTTGTGTGTGGCTTACAGTTGCTCGCAGTCCATCACCTTGCTGAAGTCGCTACCAGCACGCCACCGTGCTTAGATCTCTCGCTGGTCCCCAAGCCCCTCCACAGGCGACACCCAGTCTCCACGCGAGACTCCTTCACTCCTTCCCAGATGATCAGTAGGGTGAGCCCAACTCCATTGGGCCAGAGGGATTCTGGCTGGGTGGCACCTGCACATTCCCCCAGCGCCTCAAAGGGGAGAAGCAGTCTGCACTCAATGACCGTACAGTGGCTCAGATGGCAAGCGGAAACAACGGAGTAAGACAGAGGCTCTAGTGTGCAAGGCTGCTCCTACCACACCCCCTCTATTCACCTCAGTGAATGTCTGTGGGTGGAGCCTCCCAACAGCCTCAGTGCCCCAGGTCCGAACTGCAAGATACACAAGCTACACAGCTCCCCATATTCACATGGCCCAACAGGAAGTATAATCTGAGTTTGCAGTCAAGGAGTGTGTATGGGCCCCAAATGGTACAGTTTATGCCAGAGGCTCCCGCTGGGGTGACAATACACCAGTAGTTTTAACTCTACAAAGGGGTGGGGTGAGGTGCTCCTTTCCCTCCTTCCCCATCTTTAACGGCAGGCAGGGTCTCTGATTGCTATGCGGGAGCCGCCATGCTGGCATGCAGAGCGAGTCTGCAACAGCAGGGCATTCCTCGCAGCCTTTCGTATGATTTCCACTTTCCAGTAGGAACTGTTTGTTTGTTCTACAACATAAACATTGGTATGGTGGCAGACTAATTCCACACACCCACTCAGGATACGTTGGACTATAGATCTGCCAGCTCACAGGGCCACCATAATTACCCCTTAAGCTGGCAAGATAACAAATGGTTTGGGCAACCTCAGAACATGACAACCCTGACTCCCTAAGGAATCCTTGTAACGGATCTAGAAACTTTTCGTTCAGTCACTTGTGCTCACTCAGAGAGATGCACAAGAAATACACAAAGGGGCGTTTTCAATATTTATAGAACCATTGTGATTCTTGTATAAAATATATGTGCTGCAATGATTAATAGACGGAAGCAGATAGAAGTGATTAGCAATATAAGGACAGTGAAAAGGATAAACAATTCCATCATCATGCTAAAACAGTGTATATATGCCGGCATATGAAAATCCAGTATTTGTAAAGCGCACAATTACCCGAGGGTGTCAAGGCGCTGGGGGCCGTCGGGAAGATTAAGCGAGCTATTGCCCAGAGTCACATGGTGCTGGGCTTACCTGCAGCCGGCACCGGGGATCGAACTGTAAACCCTGTGGTCCAGAGTCAGGCACCCTGGCCGCTGCGCCACACCTCTTCCACTAAGTACTGTGTATAGTGTACTCCTACTACTCACTTCTTAACCTTGTTGTCTAGTGCGGGTGTTCTGTCAAGAATCCCCTACTGGATGATCTGAGTCCCCATTACCTGAAGGCAAGGAATGTAGGCCCCTGTCTTGGTCACAAGTTGGACATCCCTCCTCGCAGAGGGTAAACAGGAATCAGCTGGGCTGAGACTCCGACACAGTGACACCCTCACAATGACAGAAAAGTGCTCCTCTAATTTGAGCACGGAATTGCGTGTGCATTTATAATAACATCATCGATGCTTCTGTGTCAAGCCTGCAGCTGGGCCGACATTGTTTATTGTCTTTCTGATAGCCCTGTTAGCTCATGGACGAATAACAAACAACAACATCTGCACAATATGTGCTCAGGCCTTGTACTGAATGTTCAAGGTTTCATGATAGTGTACTTACGAAGTGCAATTGTAAGCATTGTTGTTTCAGAGAAACAACAATGCCTAATCCTGCACTGCCTAGCAAGTAAATGTGCGTCAAAAGTCATTGTGTAGAAAAGAAGGCAACTTAAGAAACATGTATGTGTAAAATGGCAGAGTTTCTTCCTGGGCCTAACCTAGCCACATGACAGGGCCTTTAATGAGCTGTCCGTCTGGCCCCGCCAGCGTGGCTCACCTGTCAGTGGCCACCGATGGACTGCTGCTCCTCAAACGTCTTCTGGCCCCCAGTTGTCCGCCTTTCAGTTTTCTGCTCCGCCAGGCCTATACCGCCATCATCATGGGTCTTGACCCACCCCTGCTGCTTGGAACTGGCGCGGCACCTTGGGCGTCTCCACTGGGTGATGCAGTCCCTGCTCGCAGCCCAGCCTAAGATGGTCAGTGGCCAGGCTGCGGGTGTTTCAGCTGATAAGGAGAGTCACTGGACCCATCCTTGAGATCGGCATACACTGCGCCCCAAATGGGCCGACATCACAGCCGTGGCATGACTCTGCCAGCTGCAGGCACACTCGACTGGTAATGGCAGATGCCATCCCCGGTGCTCCATCTCCCCTCGCGTCGGGCCAGAAGGTGGTGTAAGTGTGGTGCTGGATGTTGGACACCCGCGACAGCTCAGCCCAGACAGGATTGCCCCAGGGAGCAGCAGTTACAGTGAATTTCAGACGTGGGTCAGCGGAGCTCCTCAGAGCCTGACCACCATGTTCGGCCGCTAAGCCAATCCCCCCTAAATAAATGTCTTAATCACAAGAGCACACACATTTTCTATTTTTACAAGAATGAATTTTCTGTACTTTACCGAAAGGAGTAGGGCAGAGAATTCATTTGACAAGGATGTCTCTCAGCTGTGATACATTTAAAACTGGAGCCAAATCCACAGGAATGAGGGTGCTCTGACTCGGTAGCTATGCATACATGGTAACACTTGTTCATCTCAAGGCCGAAAGGACAAACCGTTGGGTAATATTTTAACAGCATTTTTTTCCGTTACCATTGTTTTTGCCATGGAGTTGGACAAAAAATTTAATTAGAAAAGAAAGCACTTATCACGGTCTACTTTTGTAAAAGTGAGCGGGAAATTCCAATTTGTTATTTAAAGGGCTAGAAATCCATTGCTGACTGTGCTTGCTTGCTGTATTTCCTTGAGGGAAGGAAACTTGCACACAAAACTCACCCTAAGAGGTCTCAGATGTAGATTGGAGGAGCAAGAAATCCTGAATCCTTTCTTTTAAGTCAAGGAATAATACAGTAAAAACGAGTTTGATGCTAAGAAATGCACTTTATCATTTGGCCGCAAACTCCTGTGCAAACTACGGTTCTAAGGGACACATTTGTCGACATTTGTAATAGCGATTACCTAATTGCGATTTTCTGCAAATCGCAATTAGGTAATCGCTATTACAAATATATGAAACTCAAAGAGTTTCATATAGCGATTCGTAGGGGGTCGCAAATCGACCTACCTCATTACTAATAATGAGGTAGGTCACAATTTGCGACCCCCAAGGAATCGCTAAATCACAGGGATGGTGGTCTGCTGGGGTCAGCAGACCACCGTGTGCATGATTACTTTTAAATAAAGCAATCTTTTATTTTTAAATGCAGCTCATTATCCTTAAAGGAAAACGGGTGCTTTTAGAAAAAAAATGGAAAGTTTTCTTTTAATTTTTTAAGAGTAGGCAGTGGTCTGTAGGAAACCTTTTTGCATACATTCACAAAGGTGAAGGGGTTCCTTGAAGTAGGTGGTAAAATGCAAATGTTTTGCGACCGCATTCACGGTCACAAAACATTCTTTCATACCGCTGCGATTCGCTATTTGGAAGGGACACCCCAAACACGCCCCTTCCGAACATATCGCAAACCCATTTTGCGATTCAGTAACAAGTTACTGAATCGCAAAATAGGGTTTGATATATGTAAAAAGCCTTTTTTGCGTTCGTCAAATCGGCCCGTTTGCGAACGCAAAATTGGTTGATACATGTGGCCCAATGTCTTAATCTTCAACTATGAACTTCAAGCTTGAATGTTTGCACCTGCCCCTTCTGTGATCAGTTTATAACTCGGGAGCAAGATGTAAGCTTCAAGTACTCAAATTTAAGTACACCATTTGAAACGACTACATTTAACAAATATATAAATTAACAATAATGTTTAGATGTAGCATATGTTCTATGTAAAAACTTTGACGAGATAAGTGAAAGAGTGTGAAAGGCTCACTCTAACTACGCTTGCTGCGATTGTATCTTGTGAATCTCCCTCTTGCTTACAATCTCTTTCCTCACTCAATATGGTCACTATTTAGGAGCATCAGTGGGACCGCTTCTTATATGACTCTTTGAAAGCATTCTCCTGGGTACCAATGAAAGCCTGAATGTAGGACAATGTTGACCCTCCACGTGACTGGAAAGCCCCCTCTGTGCCACAGCCATTGGCTAGCTACCAAGATACCTGGCTATACAGCATGCTGGCGTTCTTCCGGTCGTTCACTTTACCTTCCTTTACAATGGGTTCGGTTGGCCCACAACCGAACAGAAAGTACCAGAAACTTCTTCAAGCTCCCAGCAGCTGCAGGTACTTGGTCCTCGACGCCTGCAGTGTCCATAACCCCTGTAACAATACCAGAGGAAATTATAATGGAGACAAGGCTGCGCTGAATCAAACTAATCACCCATAATTACACAGCAGCGTGTAACTATTCTGCTGCCAGTTCCAGACACCCACAGCTGCAGGTGTCATTGGCGCATCAATACACAAATAATCTGCCCCCACCCCCAAAAATCTGTAATTACATCCGTTCCAGTCCTCTGAGACGTGATCTGAAAGAGCGACGACTCAACCGGTCCCTTCTTATTTTGGTTTCCGGTTAGTTCAATTATTTGTATTTTTTCCCCTCCGCTCTTTTATTTTGCACCCATAATGCAAAATAGGAAGCTGTCAAGTGTTTACAGTTTGTATCGTCAAAGGTTGGTAAGGTGAAGAAGGTTTGTATAGAGCATGATTGAGTCCTGCAGGAAATAGTGAATCGTCACCAGCAAAAAAGATATTCATTTGTAACTTGATATTAAAAAAACCTCAAACTTTTTTAATTTGATCTCGCTAAACATACCGATGAAAATTTTCAATTATATTGCATCCCTCACTAGGTGTTGGCATTACCGAATGAAAAAATAAGTATGTATATTTGCTCTTTCAGGGCGTTGAACAGTTCTGCTGCAGCAACTTCCTCAGTGTCGGATTGTCTTGAAAGAGTAGAACCATCAAGAAATTTGATTTCACATAGAGATTAGTTTTCTGTCAAGTGGCCGTTGCACAGTAATTTGCAGGTTATTCCTCTGTCCGCGGCTTGCATGCATTTCTCCCTTTAATAGGGATGTTCTGGGACAGATTTATTTTTCAATCACAGATCTAAAATATCCTGCGAGAAGCACTTGATCTGGGGGAAAGTCAGATTGACAATCGCCCAAGGGTAATGTTACAAGGTGACTCCAGGTCACCAAAGATACAGTGCTCCAATGTATGCTACTACTCACAAAAACTACATGTTAAATAATGTCAACAACTCTTACCACGGTCACAAGACACATACTTAGCACCTACCTCAGTAATAGGCACGCTAATATGAGTAATAAACCCACTTGGCACCTCATATTGTACATACATGGAACTGAACTGTTCTCCTTCTTATCTTCTCACTGCACCAATTATTTCTTCGCTCCTAATTTGCACTAGGTATTCCAACAATTTGAGAGCTTGATCTAGTGATAAATACATTCCTTAAATAGCTAGATAAACTTAATATTCCACCAAAATTACACACTGCTATTGCACATTATAATGAATTAATCTAAAAAAGAACAGTAAAAGGGGAACTATTGAAAACTTGTTCACACAACCATTAGTGGTACTTGCGTTAACAGTACCAACGCCATTGATTCCTCATTATCTTAAAAATGCAGATCTTTCTTAAACTCCCTCTACTTCCTGGGTTACCACAAAAGCACATTACATGCGCTCATGTGTGTCCATGTGCACATAGCTGATTGCTGTAGATCAAAAGAACTGTGGATAATAGAGTCCCATATACATTCCCCCACAAGAACCATTGGCCTTTAGTAGATGTGTTGAGAGCTTCCGCACAATCAACATGTTTATTGAGCACCAATATTTTGTCCAAGTGATAGATACAAAGCGATACAAAAGGGGGTACAAAAGGGGATGATGGACGGAACGTTTGAGCCAATCAAACACTCACCCCCAGTCAACTGATCTGGGTTTAATCCATCATCATTCTTTAGCTCACTCCACCACCCCAGTTCAGACATGGCCATATGCAAATCAGTCTGACCCTGTGCCTCATGGGAACAGTCCAGCCCGAACTGCCAAGCCATGTCTTCCCTGGACCGGAAACAAGCATCCTAGGACCGGTTTCTGGCATTCCAGCCGTCATCAGCCAGGCTTGCTTGAATCCAGTGGCAAAGTGAGCAAGGGACCCACGTCTGGGTATACCCCGCCAACTTAGGGCGAACAAAGCGATACAAAAGGGGATGATGGACGGAACGTTTGAGCCAATCAAACACTCACCCCCAGTCAACTGATCTGGGTTTAATCCATCATCATTCTTTAGCTCACTCCACCACCCCAGTTCAGACATGGCCATATGCAAATCAGTCTGACCCTGTGCCTCATGGGAACAGTCCAGCCCGAACTGCCAAGCCATGTCTTCCCTGGACCGGAAACAAGCATCCTAGGACCGGTTTCTGGCATTCCAGCCGTCATCAGCCAGGCTTGCTTGAATCCAGTGGCAAAGTGAGCAAGGGACCCACGTCTGGGTATACCCCCGCCAACTTAGGGCGAACAAAGCGATACAAAAGGGGATGATGGACGGAACGTTTGAGCCAATCAAACACTCACCCCCAGTCAACTGATCTGGGTTTAATCCATCATCATTCTTTAGCTCACTCCACCACCCCAGTTCAGACATGGCCATATGCAAATCAGTCTGACCCTGTGCCTCATGGGAACAGTCCAGCCCGAACTGCCAAGCCATGTCTTCCCTGGACCGGAAACAAGCATCCTAGGACCGGTTTCTGGCATTCCAGCCGTCATCAGCCAGGCTTGCTTGAATCCAGTGGCAAAGTGAGCAAGGGACCCACGTCTGGGTATACCCCCGCCAACTTAGGGCGAACAAAGCGATACAAAAGGGGATGATGGACGGAACGCTTGAGCCAATCAAACACTCACCCCCAGTCAACTGATCTGGGTTTAATCCATCATCATTCTTTAGCTCACTCCACCACCCCAGTTCAGACATGGCCATATGCAAATCAGTCTGACCCTGTGCCTCATGGGAACAGTCCAGCCCGAACTGCCAAGCCATGTCTTCCCTGGACCGGAAACAAGCATCCTAGGACCGGTTTCTGGCATTCCAGCCGTCATCAGCCAGGCTTGCTTGAATCCAGTGGCAAAGTGAGCAAGGGACCCACGTCTGGGTATACCCCCGCCAACTTAGGGCGAACAAAGCGATACAAAAGGGGATGATGGACGGAACGTTTGAGCCAATCAAACACTCACCCCCAGTCAACTGATCTGGGTTTAATCCATCATCATTCTTTAGCTCACTCCACCACCCCAGTTCAGACATGGCCATATGCAAATCAGTCTGACCCTGTGCCTCATGGGAACAGTCCAGCCCGAACTGCCAAGCCATGTCTTCCTGGACCGGAAACAAGCATCCTAGGACCGGTTTCTGGCATTCCAGCCGTCATCAGCCAGGCTTGCTTGAATCCAGTGGCAAAGTGAGCAAGGGACCCACGTCTGGGTATACCCCGCCAACTTAGGGCGAACAAAGCGATACAAAAGGGGATGATGGACGGAACGTTTGAGCCAATCAAACACTCACCCCCAGTCAACTGATCTGGGTTTAATCCATCATCATTCTTTAGCTCACTCCACCACCCCAGTTCAGACATGGCCATATGCAAATCAGTCTGACCCTGTGCCTCATGGGAACAGTCCAGCCCGAACTGCCAAGCCATGTCTTCCCTGGACCGGAAACAAGCATCCTAGGACCGGTTTCTGGCATTCCAGCCGTCATCAGCCAGGCTTGCTTGAATCCAGTGGCAAAGTGAGCAAGGGACCCACGTCTGGGTATACCCCCGCCAACTTAGGGCGAACAAAGCGATACAAAAGGGGATGATGGACGGAACGTTTGAGCCAATCAAACACTCACCCCCAGTCAACTGATCTGGGTTTAATCCATCATCATTCTTTAGCTCACTCCACCACCCCAGTTCAGACATGGCCATATGCAAATCAGTCTGACCCTGTGCCTCATGGGAACAGTCCAGCCCGAACTGCCAAGCCATGTCTTCCCTGGACCGGAAACAAGCATCCTAGGACCGGTTTCTGGCATTCCAGCCGTCATCAGCCAGGCTTGCTTGAATCCAGTGGCAAAGTGAGCAAGGGACCCACGTCTGGGTATACCCCGCCAACTTAGGGCGAACAAAGCGATACAAAAGGGGATGATGGACGGAACGTTTGAGCCAATCAAACACTCACCCCCAGTCAACTGATCTGGGTTTAATCCATCATCATTCTTTAGCTCACTCCACCACCCCAGTTCAGACATGGCCATATGCAAATCAGTCTGACCCTGTGCCTCATGGGAACAGTCCAGCCCGAACTGCCAAGCCATGTCTTCCCTGGACCGGAAACAAGCATCCTAGGACCGGTTTCTGGCATTCCAGCCGTCATCAGCCAGGCTTGCTTGAATCCAGTGGCAAAGTGAGCAAGGGACCCACGTCTGGGTATACCCCCGCCAACTTAGGGCGAACAAAGCGATACAAAAGGGGATGATGGACGGAACGCTTGAGCCAATCAAACACTCACCCCCAGTCAACTGATCTGGGTTTAATCCATCATCATTCTTTAGCTCACTCCACCACCCCAGTTCAGACATGGCCATATGCAAATCAGTCTGACCCCTGTGCCTCATGGGAACAGTCCAGCCCGAACTGCCAAGCCATGTCTTCCCTGGACCGGAAACAAGCATCCTAGGACCGGTTTCTGGCATTCCAGCCGTCATCAGCCAGGCTTGCTTGAATCCAGTGGCAAAGTGAGCAAGGGACCCACGTCTGGGTATACCCCGCCAACTTAGGGCGAACAAAGCGATACAAAAGGGGATGATGGACGGAACGTTTGAGCCAATCAAACACTCACCCCCAGTCAACTGATCTGGGTTTAATCCATCATCATTCTTTAGCTCACTCCACCACCCCAGTTCAGACATGGCCATATGCAAATCAGTCTGACCCTGTGCCTCATGGGAACAGTCCAGCCCGAACTGCCAAGCCATGTCTTCCCTGGACCGGAAACAAGCATCCTAGGACCGGTTTCTGGCATACCAGCCGTCATCAGCCAGGCTTGCTTGAATCCAGTGGCAAAGTGAGCAAGGGACCCACGTCTGGGTATACCCCGCCAACTTAGGGCGAACAAAGCGATACAAAAGGGGATGATGGACGGAACGTTTGAGCCAATCAAACACTCACCCCCAGTCAACTGATCTGGGTTAAATCCAGGGAAGACATGGCTTGGCAGTTCGTGCTGGACTGTTCCCATGAGGCACAGGGTCAGACTGATTTGCATATGGCCATGTCTGAACTGGGGTGGTGGAGTGAGCTAAAGAATGATGATGGATTAAACCCAGATCAGTTGACTGGGGGTGAGTGTTTGATTGGCTCAGCTGTTCCGTCCATCATCCCCTTTTGTATCGCTTTGTTCGCCCTAAGTTGGCGGGGTATGCCCAGACGTGGGTCCCTTGCTCACTTTGCCACTGGATTCAAGCAAGCCTGGCTGATGACGGCTGGAATGCCAGAAACCGGTCCTAGGATGCTTGTTTCCGGTCCAGGGAAGACATGGCTTGGCAGTTCGTGCTGGACTGTTCCCATGAGGCACAGGGTCAGACTGATTTGCATATGGCCATGTCTGAACTGGGGTGGTGGAGTGAGCTAAAGAATGATGATGGATTAAACCCAGATCAGTTGACTGGGGGTGAGTGTTTGATTGGCTCAAGCGTTCCGTCCATCATCCCCTTTTGTATCGCAAGTGATAGATACCAGCTGTGAGACATTGGGTTATTAGTTGAGGGGGTGTTAACCCTTCTCAAGCAGCAACCACAATTCTTGTCAGGGTGACCCACTAAAAAGTCACTAAATTAACGGGTGCTTAACCCAGTGGTAGCTTGGCACGAAGTAGTCAGGCTTAACTTAGAGGTAGTGTGTGAAATATTTATGCAACACTTAAACAGTAATAACATAAAAACACAAAATAAGAAAAATCCCACACTAAAATGTAATAAATTGACACCAAAATGACAAAAATCCAATCAATAGAACAGGAGATATTGCATTTCAAAGATTTTAGTAAGTATAGAGCCTAAAAACACAAGCGCCACTCGCAGTTATATGGTCATGCTAGACCTTGGGAAAGTCACAAGTTCGGACCGACCACAGTGGAACGCAGGGATCTGATATAGAGACCAGGTTAGACCAGCTGAAAAAGTTACCTTCTCAAAGTCCGGCACGAAGAGTCCAGTACATGTGGAGAAGGCTGTGAGGAACGAGGAGAGAGTCACTGATGGTCATCGCTTTAGCGGGAGGAGCAGGTTAGGCCTCGCTGACAGTCAATACGATAACGCAAAGATCCTGTCAGACGTCGTGGACGGTCACTGCTGGAGCTTCGTGTCGGCGGCCACTGTAGTGCAAAGTGCAGATCTCACGTTGCTGGCAGTTGCAATAGCAAGAGGAGTCAGGTCCACCGTATTTTTGCGTTGGCAGCCATTGTGGGTGGCAAAATCTTGGCACAAATGGGACTGTTCGCAGTCATGAACAGCCCCAAACTTCAAGATTTCTCACTTTTATTGAGAGGAGTGCACTCTGATGCCAACCAAGTGCCAAGGACCTGGGGAGGTGCCTCTTGGGGACCAGGGACTCACTCTATCAGAGGCCAGCAGGGCTCTGGAAGGTCCAGTTGCAGGTCCAGGTGTGCCCAGTTGCAGCAGATCAACTTGGCAGTTGGGGAAGGCCTCTGAAGCTTGTTGTGTCCCTGTAGCTCAGAACAGGAGGTCAGCTGACCCTTGAAGTCACCATACCTGGGATGAAGGGAGCAGGTCCTGTCTTCCTTCTGAGCGAGCAGGGCAGGCCTCAAGCAGCACAGCAGTCCTTTGGCAGTAGATCAGTCATTCTTCTCTAGAATCCAGAGGTCCAGGCATGTACTGAAGAGTGGGTCTGAGGGTCCTATTGTTATACCTGGCACCAGCTTTAAAGTAGAAGAAACGTCTGGTGCTTTGCCCCCCACAGATGGTTCTGGAAATTTCTTCCTCCCTACCCTGATACAGGGATGTCTGGGTGACAAAGGTTTAGTGTGAAGTCCTTTGGGAGTGTGCTGAGGCAGCTCCTTTAAAATGTAAGTAAGACTGTGCACAGCTCCACCCCCCATCCTGCCAGGATGACCCATCCTGCCAATATCTAGTCCCACTTTGTGCCACTGTCTGGGAGGAATACACAAAGGCCAACTGCCAACTACACCTAGTCACGTGACCCAGGATACAGGCACCAAATGGTTAGGACAAGAAAATAGCAACTTTCTAAAAGTGGCATTTTCAGAACTGTGACTTAAAATCTGACTTGACCATTAAAGAGTGATTTAAATTACAATTTGAGTGTAAAAATGGCAATCCTACCTGCTCCCAATCAAAAGTTATCACCTATTAAATGTAATAAGGTAACCCAATGTTATCCTATGGGAGTGGTAGGCCTTACAGTAGTGAAAAACAAATTTACGAATTTTATACTACCAGGACATGTAAAACTTTAAAAACATGTCCTAGATTTTCAATATAATGCACATTGCTCTAAGGGCTGTTTAAGGCCTACATTAGGGGTGGCTTATATGTATTAAAAAGGAAGGTTTAGGTCTGCCAAAAGGATTATTTTACCAGGTCCAAATGGCAATTTACTACAGGGTGCAGTGACAGGCCTGAGATCTTAAAAATTAATTAGGTGGGCGGCACAATATATGCTCTAAACCCACTAGTAGCATGTATTATATAGGCCCTGGGTACCTGTAGTACCACTTTACTAGGGACTTATAAGTAAATTAAATATTCCAGTTGGCTGCAAGCCAATTCTACCTTGTTTAAAGAAAAGAGTACACACACTTTAGCACTGGTTAGCAGTGGTAAAGGGCACACAGTCCTAAAAGCCACAAAAGGGGTTTATAAAACAGGAGAAGTGAAGGCAAAAAATTTGAGGGTTTTTCTGCAGAGAGGGCCAAGTCAAACACAATCACAACTCCAAAGGTTTTCCACAGGATGGGGGTTAAATCTTCTGTACAATTACATAAGTCAAATAAACACTTACATCAGCCTATGTTTGACCAGGTGATGGACCCACAACAAACCTGTAAGGTATGACATCAGGTGAACCACATGTTTCCAAGCAAATCTGAGAGACTTGCCATGGCCAGAATATCTGAGACTGGATTGACACCTGGATGCCTACTGTTACTTAAGTGAAAAATGTGTAAATTAAAGATACAAGCCGTGCGACTTCTATGAGCAGGATTTACACTTCTGGCAACTGTTACTACTGAGAAGTGTTGAAAGGGCCAGTGTTAGCACATGCAAGATGTCTTCAAATACTGCAATCCTCTAATCCTCATGACATGAGACACTAATGGGCTACCCTTTACCAGAAACTTGAATAAATGGTGTACACCGAAGGACCAATAATGCTGCAACCATAACCATGTAGAAAGTAGCCAACACTTTTTGTTGGGCTGTACCTGAATAAATTGATTATTTTTTTTCTAGCTAGAACAAGAAAACATGAGGAACACAGAGATGCGGCTGTTATTCCTGCTAACTGACAATGATCAGAATGTGACTAGAATGGTATGTGATGAGCCAATTTCTGGCTTCTACATCAAAAATAGGATTGAGTCGTGAGGGGACAAACACTTCCAGCACCACCAGTTAGGGGAAAGTAGACAGTAGGCAGCACTACACTTAGAAATGAGCCACGGCCCACTTCGACAAGACAATAGATCTAAATGGTGTTGAAGCTGAGTAAAAGAGCATTGGCAACCTTATAGGTTTTTACTTCAATACATGCAACACAATACATGCAACTGCACTTGTTTAAAGCTGTTTTTGAATGTGTTAGCACATTATAGCCAGATCTGCTGGCTTTAGTGGTAATGATGGAAGTGGTAGTGGTATGGTGGTATTAGTGATAGTCGGGGTGGTAATGGTGGCAGCAGAGGTTGTGGTGGTAGTGGTGATCATGGGAAGGGTCATAGCAAAGGTGGTGGTGATAATAATGGTAATGGTGTTTGTAATGGTGCTAATGGCGGTGGTAGTGGAAATGTTGGTGGTGAAGGTATTGGTAATCAAGGTGGTAATGTAATGGTGTTGGCAATGGTAGTAATAGCAGTATTAATGGTGATGGTGGTAATGGTACCCGTTGTAATTGTGCTAGTGGTAATGGTTTTTATAGTGGATAGTGGTAATTTCGTCTTCCAACGCTCTTGAAATGTTTTCTTGGTAACTGATGTAACTTGTAACTGATGTAATTTTGTTGGAACCTTATGTAAAGCGCTCTGATACCTTCGGGTCTAGCCAGCGCTATATAAAACTCAAATAAATAAAAATGGTGCTAGTGGTAATGGTGGTGGTGGCAGTGATGGCAGTTGTAATGGTGGTGGTAGTGATGGTGGTGGTAATAATGATGGTAATGACCTAAAAGGAAGCAGGACTGTGTGAAAACAAAAAAACAATTAGGTGGGCTTCTAAAGGTCAAACTCCCACTCAAGTACTGATCAAAAGATTAAAAAAGTCTATAGCTTTACAAATGCAAAAAAGAGGATTGCTCTTTGTATACAATGCATGTATGAGATAAATAACTCAAGATTGAGAGTATTTTTAGATTAAAAATAGTCCTTAGTGATTTGCAATGCAACCACTCCATAGAAGGTGGAACTATACATAATCAGCCAGAGGCATGTGTCAAGAGCCTATGTATATTTTAAAAAATTGATAACAATACATCTGCTGTACTTGTCCACCAGACCTAAAAATTGGTCAGCCCACATTCTAAGACAATCTCTCAATGTGGAAAAACTACACACCAGCACCGTTTGCAGTACTCTACAACACATTTTCCCTCATTCTTCATTCTATGCCTTCCCTCTCCTATCCACTTCCGAGCTTATACGTTCTCCCTAATGCCTTGCTTGTTACTAATTTTTCATTATTATATTTCTTCATGTTTTGGGTGAAAGATCTTGTGCCCAATATAAAATGTATTTATTTAATTTATTTTCAGTTTGCAAAATGCGCAGCTTCCTTCAGGCATCCTGGTGCTGTAGATACAGCCTTATTGAGAAGAGTGGTTAGAACTTAAGCTGGAACAGCCAAATTTTATGATGTTTCCTAAAAGACCTATGCTAGTTCATGGCTCAGACAATAAGAGGCATGCAATTTTGCCATATGATGGTAGGATAAGGAAATGATCTGTTTCCTATTCTGCTTTGAGTGGTTTTAGGGACAAGGAGATGTTGGTTGTCAGAATGAAGATTTCTACCAGAAGTGTGTTTGACCAAATCTTTTCAAGGAGTGATATTTCAGTGATGATGATGTCATCAGTGATGCCATCTGAAATGTCATCAATAATGTAATTTAACATGTCATGAGTTATGTAATATGTGAGGTCATAAGCAGTGCATGGTGGAGGCATACGTTGCAATTAGCTAAGTAAACTATCGTTGGTGAACTTAATTGTTTTTTGTTTTCTAAACATTAGTTTTTATTTTAATTGAACACTTGACTATGACATCACCTTGACCTTTGTTAAGTAGGCATGACTCAGGTGTTGGTGCAAGGATGTGTTCCGCAAGTTCAGCAACAATATTAGTGACATCATGCCAGACCACTTGTAGCATCGGACACTCCGACATCATGTGATAGAATCCAGCATCCAATAACATACACCTAGGGCACTCAGGGGTCAGGGCTAGAAACATGTATTTAATGCGCTGCAGGGAGAGGTAAGCGTGATGCACATAATTGAATTGTGTGAAACGGAATCTCAGATTACGTCATACCTCTTTCACTGGCTGAAGTGCTTTGGACCAAGCCTTGTCTGATAACAGTTTTGGAAGGACGCCCCTCGATCTGGCTCACGTGGCTTGGTGGTCTGGCATTGAGGGATGTGAATAATGAGGGGGATGATAATCCATAATATCTTGAAATGACATGAGAGTACCTTCTTGGGAAAGATCCTCCAGTATGTCAACTACTTCCTCCTTCCATGGGTCCGTGTCATATCTCCGGACTTCCTTGTGAAGTCTCGGCAGGTGCCAGATCGTTATGGATGTAGAGTATGGAATGTGGGGACCTTTGTCATGCACAAATCTGCACCTGCTTAGTCGGGTCACTGTCATCTGGTGTGTTTCCCCTTTGGGTGACTGTCCGGGTCTGTCAACCATGTGTAGATACTAGTTCCTTTTACGATTGCGCAAATAACTGCCTTTTCGGGGCATGCAGTCATCTGTAGCCAGCACATTGGCCATTGCAGCTGTGCCGCCCCAGTTAGAGGTCATTGGAGGGTGGTGAGAGCCAGCCTCTGCCAGCCTTCGTCCTATATCAGTTCTAGCAGGAGGCCATGAAGTTCACCAAAGAAGTTCCTAGAGAGCACGATCGAGAGTGCTTCAAAAAAGTAAAGCAAGTGGGGTAGCACCAACATCTTGGAGATCGCTACCCGGCCCAGCAGGGAAAAGGGCAGCGGTTGACAAAACAGTAAACACTTACGGATGAATCCCACCGCTTTGTCTATGTTGCCCTCCATGATGTCCCTATCCGAGTGGTATATCTGGACACCTAGGTATTTAAATGTGTCATAGCACCACCAAAGTCAGAATCCCGCTGGGCAACCTGTTTATTTCAGGGGTTGGTGCCAGAGAGAATAGGCATTATTTGGTCCAGTTTATCCTAAGCCCTGAAATGTCCCCAAACTCATCTAACTAGAGCATGAGGCCAGGTAGGGAGGCCCCACCTCCTGTAGGAAAACTAGGGCATCATCTGCATACAGCGAGATGACGTGGTGAGCACCCAGGCCCGGGATCCCCAACTGGTGCACGCGTTGTTGCAGCTGGCAGGCCAGCGGCTCCATTGCCAGTGCAAAAAACAATGGGGAGAGCAGAAACCTTTGGCTGGTGCCCCTCTGGATTGTGAAGCTGTCTGATATCAACTGACCTATGCTGATTCTCACTGTCAGGCTCTTGAACAGTGTGCAGATCCAACCTAGGTAGCCTGGACCAAACCCTATGTATGCAAGGGTCAGCAGTAAGAAGTCCCAACTCATGATGTTGAACGCCGTTTCAATGTCCAGTGACACTGCTACCCGGCCATGGGCCTCAGGGGGCGAGTGTCCTGTACGAGACATAACAAGTGTTGGATGTTGAGGAAGGTGCTGCCCCCAGGTATGAACCCTGACTGATCTTCGTGCAGGAGGGTGCCGACTATGGGGAGCAGTCTGTTTGCTCAAACCTTGCCTAGGATTTTGTAATCTAGGTTCAGGAGTGATAAAGGCCAGTAAGAGCAGACGTCTAGTGGGTCTTTGCCTGGTTTAGGTAAGACCATGATCAGAGCTTCCCAGAGTGAGTCCAGGAGGTGTCCTGTCGCTCTAGCCTTGTTGCACATTTCTAGTAGCTGTTGAGTGATTTGGGTGGAGAAAGTGACATAGTAATCAATTGGCAGCCCATCCGTGCCAAGTGTTTTTTATTTCGGGCAGTTTGAGCCATAGCTGCCCATATTTCCTCCAATTGAAGAGGTTCATCCAGATCAGCGCGCTGCCGCGGGTACAGCTTGGTCAGTGGTAGATCACGTAAGAACCCCTGCATTTGTTCCGGTGGTGGAGAACCCACTGCTCTATACAGCAATTGGTAATAGTCCTGGAATGCGTTGTTGATGGGCATCTGCGTTCTGACCAGTGTGTCTTGGTCTGTCCTAGTAGCTCCTAGCGGGGACTGGTGCTGGTATTCATTTAAGCCATGCCAGTAGCCTCATTGAGTGATCCCCTGAGGCATGCAGCACGATTAGGCATCACTTGAAGTTGTGCTTCACCAGGAACGTCTCTGCGTTGCTACGCTGTTTGCGCTGCTGCTGGAGTTGCGTGACTGTCACGGTCCGGTTAGCCACCCCCGTTTCTAAAGAACAAAGCTGCCTTTCAAGGGCCATCAGCTCTTTCTGCAAGTGTCAGTGTATCCCCCCCAGTAGCTGCCAGGCAATGACCCGTGTGCAAATGTGAGGTGTGTTTCTTGCAGCATTGCAACGTGTGTGTGGCAGCGTTTGAGATCTGCATGAATGCAGTAGCACTTGGCGGTAGTAGCCATGCCATGCACATTCCATTAGGACATTATAGTGTGGGATATGGTTATCTACGTTGGTTCTCATTGTGTATGTTGGGGGAATGTGTTGCGGGTAGTGAGCTCGTACCCTAGTGCCCTATGTTTGTGGTGCCCTGTGGCAGGTGAACCCCCCTTTGCCGCCAGTCATGTCCCCGAGTGGGTGTTGGTGTCTAGCAGCCTCTAGATATGACTCCCTTAAAGCAATAACAGTAACAATTGCTTTGAAAAGCCTGAACGGCTGTTTCCTCCCCAGTCAGTAGACTCTTTAGTCTCCTGCCATAAGACCCCAACCTGTAAGCAATATCTGAAAAAAGTGAGTAAACAATTAAACAAGTCCTCTTTAGAGTCTGTCTGGGGCTTGGTTCCTCTAGGGGGCATGCTCGCCACAGGCTGGGCCAATCTTGGAAATCTCAGTGTCTGACCTGTCACCGTGGCCACATTCCTCAGTAATGAAGCGTGTCCTGGTAGTTCTCCATCCTCGTTAAAGTACAGTGGTCAATCTTGGGAGAGCAGTCACAGTAAGTCATCAATTGACCTTGGTGTGAATTTCATACCATGACCGGTGCTTGTGTTTTCGAGGTCCCGGGATTGCCTGTGTCCGAATCAGAGTCCGACACATGTTCGGATCGCAGAGAGGCAAAAGGAATTGTGCTATGCTGTGAAGTTGCCGCCACAGCCCGTACTTGTTTTGCGGCTGCCTAGTCTTGGAAGGTCGTGTCCGAATTTTACTGCATTTACTGCGTTTAGGTTGGGGAACTACCCACTCGCCATCTGCCTGGTTCTCCATGGTGTTGTGAGCCAAACCTTTCGCTTAGAGCCAAGTTCACACATCCTTCAGTGTTAAGAAGATGTGGGCGATCTCCCCATCCATTACTTTGAGCTTTGCTGGGAATAAGAGTGGTGTATACCGTAGCTGCAGCTCTCGCAGGCGCACAGTTTGGCTTGCATGTAGGAGTCCCAAAGCCGCTGTACCTCAGCCATGAAGTCAGGATATGGTGCGATCATCATGTTTCCATACCGCCAGGGGCCCTTCGTACGAAAGCATTGCAGGGCTAGGTCTCAGTCCCGGTTATTGAGAAAACGAGCAATGAGTTGTCAGGTGGTGCTCCAGGCGGTGGTGGCCTGCCAGGGATACGGTGCTCCTGCTTCTATGTAGGACAGTTTTGGAACCATGTGTTCCAGTACAGTGGTCATAAGCCAGGTTTTGAACAAAAGCTCAGCACTGTGGTCTTCAGAGCACTCCATGAAGCCCAGGAAGGTGATGTTGTTGCACCCCAAGCGCCCTTCAGCGTCCTCTGCTGTGCAGCGGAACTACCTCCTCTTTCATGGTGCTCAGTTTCTGTATTAATTCCCGTACCATGGGGCTCATAGAGGTCAGAGCGGATTCTGCGTCATCCACATGGTCTGCCAGTTTATGATGGTCTGCTCTCTGGTGATTCATATCTAATGAGATAGCGTCTATTTTCACCTCCAGCGATATTTTAGTGTCCAAGATAGTGTGGAGGACCTTCTCAAATTGAGCGGAGTGTGTGTTGAGAGTGGCTTCCAGATGTAGCAGAGCACCCATGACATGATCAGTGGAGGCAGAAGACAGCGTGGGGCCACTGGGACCTGGAGTCAGATTTCTGACAGATCTAGGCTTTGCCATCATGGTGGTGTTGAGCTGAGGGGTGACAACTAGCTCAGGTGGGGTGTGCCCATATCTTCGGCCCCACTACCCCTCCAATGTTGTGCCGGTGTTCGACATGGATAGGAAAGTGATAATTTTAGCTGGAACCTTCCTGTGGGATCACAGGGCAATTATGCAGTGCTTTCCAGCTAGGGTCAGATGTGCGGCCGAGTAACCGGTTTGTTTCCTTCGGTCATCGCGCCCTGTTTCGCTTTGGTTTGGGAACCCTCTGATGAAGGGGAGAAGGGAGGAGCCCACCTTAGTGTGACCCTTGTTTGTCTGAGACGTCAACCTACTCTATAGATGCACAAGCAAAGTTGGGGCCCCCTCTTGATCACCTCACCATGTCACTTCAGCAGTGTGGGCTCCGCCGGCTTGGCTCCGCTAGTGCAGGGTTGGGTGCCAGACCCAGGAAATTGCCAATTGAGTGTCTTCGTGGGAGCTTTGCCGGTGGGGGCCTCCTTCCCAGGAACACCAGAGCAGGTCAGTTCCCACAAGGTCCAGTGGAGTGAAGAAGGGGTCTGCCATCGACAGGAGACAGCAAGGACCCTTCGTGTGCTCTGCACTGAATTAAGAAGGCAGGCCCCCCTGGATCATCCAGTACCCCTCTGTCATCCTCAGGCCCCCGCATGCCTCGCCAGCCATTTTACTGCACATGCGTTCCACCAAAGTGGGTGGTTTATGTCAGTGTATGTTCTCCCCTGATTATGGGGCACATTCAGGCCTCACGTAAGCTTGGTCATCGGCAGTCATGACATCGGTCCCCCAGGGAGCATCCAGTGCTTCCCCCGCAGTAGCTGTGCTTCTTGGAGTTCCCAGTAAGTATACAAAACAGTGATGATGGAATGCTTGGATTAATCTCAGTCACTGTTAATCACTCAGGCAGCATCCCAATCCATCGTTATTTTGCACACCATGCCGCCTCAGTTTGGACCCAGCTATATGCAAATCAGTCTTGACCCTGGTCCAATAGGAACAGTCCAGCCCTAACTGCTGAGCCAGGTCCTTCCCAAACCAGAACACAAGCACCCAAGGACTGGTTTTACCCCAGTGATGGGCTCATCTTCCGGTTACAGATTGGTTCCAGTGACACAGTGTGCACAGGACCCACATCTGGGCATAGCCGTCCTACTTAGGGCGACACAATAAGTATACAACACAGTGATGGATGAAAAGCTTGAATGAATCTCAAGTTCCCAAAGCGCTGTGGTTACGTCTGCATGCTCGGGGGTACGCTCTCACTCACCCACGCACAAGCTAGGGAGGCCTAGGGCCCCGTGCGAGACATCGGGTGCCGCGGGCTTCTTCTGGCCAGTTGCTCCTCTGGCACGATCCCGCTGGCAATTAAGACACCGCCTCCACACCGTGTCGACAGTACAGCTCCGGGCTGGCCTCACACAGCTGCCGCACCTCCGATCCTACAGCATGGTCACTTGTCTCCCATGAGGCTCTCTAGGTCTGCACCTGCACTTGGGGAGTGCAGCCTGAGCAGATTATGGATGCGGCAGGTCGGATGGTTCAGATTTGGCAGGATATAGTTCGGCCTGGCACGGAGCTCACTCAAAGAGCATCTGATGTGGCCGCCATCTTGGCAACGCCCCCACACACACACATAACTGGGAACAAGGGGTTCAACTGACATCATAAACCATGAGGTTGAAGTTGTAAATTTCACTAGACCATCGATATAGGAATATAGGACCAAATTGCATGTTACTTGTTATGTATTTTATATGTTACATATCTATTTTGAAAATAGTAGGTTAAATACTGGACTAGACCATACTCTTTAGTTGTCTGCAGTAAAAAACATAAGAGAACAGTGCCTAACTGTGTAGGTAAGAATACAGGGATCAAATAAAACACATTTTGCATCGCTAAAAACGCAGTCTGTCTGTGGAAGGGAGATATAATTGAAGCTGTTCTCTTCAGGGTACAGGTAAGAATGGGCACTGATTGAAAGTAGAATTTTTAGGTTTCTTTTCCTTCCATAAATAGATTGCTGATAACACAATGGAAAAAGGTCAGGGCCAGAGGAATTATGTGAATCTGTGTCTGTGGCATTGAATTCACTGCAGTAGAAACATAATTTGCCAAATAAATTATTTATTTCAAAACAAAATGTTTTTTGTGGCTTGGATGGATCAGAATATTGCTGCAAGAGGATGTGCCACAAAATACACTTAGGGCTTGATTACGATGGCGGGAGGAAAAGCACGCATGTACCGCGGGAAAACCGGCGGTCAGATTAGGATAAACCGCCAGAAAAATCCGACTGCGGCGGTCGCAATCCACGAAAGACCGCCGGGAGCGTGCGGAGCAGGTAAAAATCCATCCGCGGCGGTCAGTCCTGCAGCGGAAACACCCGAAACCGCCGCACGGCCAGCGGAGTGACCGCATGTTGAATTAGGATACCATTGCGGTGACAGCGGAACGATCAGCTCTTTTCCGACCGCCGCGATCACAACCATTGGTGAATGGGAGAGCCGGCGGAAGGGCGGTTGTATACCCACCGCCGTGCTCGCTCTGGAACACCTAACACACCCCAATGGCAACAAAAAAATACAAAGCCCAGGTCAACCCACACAACACACCTGACAGGAATACACCATTTTGACCCACCCACATAGCTGAGTATAAAACCAGCCCCTCCCTAACCACAATCCTTTGCACTACGCCACAACTGAAGGGTCCAACCCCACAGCACAAAGGATAGGCAAATCTGCACACATCACACCATCACAACAACACACACACCACACACATCACCACCACCTCCTCCACACCTGCACCTTTAACCCATTTGCACATCACACACCATGTCACAGACGAAAATGCCCAAATTCACTGACATTGAGTTTTCAGTGATGGTAGATGAGGTAATCAGAGTAGAACCACATTTGTTTGGAAACCTGGTCCAACAGACACCATTAGCAACCAGAACGCAAATGTGGGCAAGGATAGTCAGCAGGGTCAATGCAGTAGGGACCATCACGCGCACCAAGAAGGAGATCATGAGGCGGTGGCATGACCTCAAGAGCAAGGTGAATGAGAAGAACAACAAGAACGGTGAGCTGGCTCAGAGGACTGGCGGTGGCCCTCCCATTCCACTATGAACATTCACGGTATGGGAGGAGAAGGTGCTTGGCATACTGCATCCAGAGAGTCTCATAGGAATACCCGGGGGAGTGGAGGCTGGTAAGTACCAACAAATGTCTATCACAGGCAGCCAGCACTACAACTCCCACCAGGCCCCCTTGTCCCAAAGCACACCAGGATGGAGCACTCCCCCCACCCCACCCAGAAGCAAGTGGCAGACATTGCATTCCCCTCATCAAACTAACAGGTAGGTAGCCATCTCAACAGGGAGGTGGTGGTTGTGTTTGGGAAGCCTGCACTACAACTCCCACCAGGCCCCCTTGTCCCAAAGTTCACCAGGATGGAGCACTCCCCACACCCCACCCAGAAGCATATGTCAGCCTTTGCATTGCCCACCTGCACCTAACAGGTAGGTAGTCATCTTAACAGGGAGGGGGTGGTTGTGTTTGCTAAGCCTGCACTACAACTCTCACCAGGCCCCCTTGTCCCAAAGATCACCAGGATGGAGCACTCCCCCCACCCCACCCAGAAGCATGTGTCAGCCATTGCATTGCCCACCTTCACCTAACAGGTAGGTAGCCATCTTAACAGGGAGGGGGTGGTTGTGTTTGGGAAGCCTGCACTACAACTCCCACCAGGCCCCCTTGTCCCAAAGCACACCAGGATAGAGCACTCCCCACACCCCACCCAGAAGCATGTGTCAGCCATTGCATTGCCCACCTTCACCTAACAGGTAGGTAGCCATCTTAGCAGGGAGGGGGTGGTTGTGTTTGGGAAGCCTGCACTACAACTCCCACCAGGCCCCCCTGTCCCAAAGCTCACCAGGATGGAGCACTCCCCACACCCCACCCAGAAGCATGTGTCAGCCATTGCATTGCCCACCTTCACCTAACAGGTAGGTAGCCATCTTAACAGGGAGGGGGTGGTTGTGTTTGGAAGCCTGCACTACAACTCCCACCAGGCCCCCTTGTCCTAAAGCACACCAGGATGGAGCACTCCCCCACCCCACCCAGAAGCAAGTGGCAGACATTGCATTCCCCCCATCAAACTAACAGGTAGGTAGCCATCTCAACAGGGAGGGGGTGGTTGTGTTTGGGAAGCCTGCACTACAACTCCCACCAGGCCCCCTTGTCCCAAAGATCACCAGGATGGAGCACTCCCCCCACCCCACCCAGAAGCATCTGTCAGCCATTGCATTGCCCACCTTCACCTAACAGGTAGGTAGCCATCTTAACAGGGAGGGGGTGGTTGTGTTTGGGAAGCCTGCACTACAACTCCCACCAGGCCCCCTTGTCCCAAAGATCACCAGGATGGAGCACTCCCCCCACCCCACCCAGAAGCATGTGTCAGCCATTGCATTGCCCACCTTCACCTAACAGGTAGGTAGCCATCTTAACAGGGAGGGGGTGGTTGTGTTTGGGAAGCCTGCACTAGAACTCCCACCAGGCCCCCTTGTCCCAAAGCACACCAGGATGGAGCACTCCCCCACCCCACCCAGAAGCAAGTGGCAGACATTGCATTCCCCTCATCAAACTAACAGGTAGGTAGCCATCTCAACAGGGAGGGGGTGGTTGTGTTTGGGAAGCCTGCACTACAACTGCCACCAGGCCCCCTTGTCCCAAAGCTCACCAGGATGGAGCACTCCCCACACCCCAGCCAGAAGCATGTTTCAGCCATTGCATTGCCCACCTGCACCTAACAGGTAGATAGCCATCTTAACAGGGAGGAGGTGGTTGTGTTTGGGAATCCTACACTAGAACTCCCACCAGGCCACCTTGTCCCAAAGATCACCAGGATGGAGCACTCCCCCACCCCACCCAGAAGCATGTGTCAGCCATTGCATTGCCCACCTTCACCTAACAGGTAGGTAGCCATCTTAACAGGGAGGGGGTGGTTGTGTTTGGGAAGCCTGCACTACAACTCCCACCAGGCCCCCTTGTCCCAAAGCACACCAGGATGGAGCACTCCCCACACCCCAGCCAGAAGCATGTTTCAGCCATTGCCTTGCCCACCTTCACCTAACAGGTAGGTAGCCATCTTAACAGGGAGGGGGTGGTTGTGTTTGGGAAGCCTGCACTACAACTGCCACCAGGCCCCCTTGTCCCAAAGCTCACCAGGATGGAGCACTCCCCACACCCCAGCCAGAAGCATGTTTCAGCCATTGCATTGCCCACCTTCACCTAAGAGGTAGGTAGCCATCTTAGCAGGGAGGGGGTGGTTGTGTTTGGGAAGCCTGCACTACAACTCCCACCAGGCCCCCTTTTCCCAAAGCTCACCGGGATGGAGCACTCCCCACACCCCACCCAGAAGCATGTGTCAGCCATTGCATTGCCCACCTTCATCTAACAGGTAGGTAGCCATCTTAACAGGGAGGGGTGGTTGTGTTTGGGAAGCCTACACTACAACTCCCACCAGGCCCCCTTGTCCCAAAGCACACCAGGATGGAACACTCCCCCACCCCACCCAGAAGCATGTGTCAGCCATTACATTGCCCACCTTCACCTAACAGGTAGGTAGCCATCTTAACAGGGAGGGGGTGGTTGTGTTTGGGAAGCCTGCACTACAACTCCCACCAGGCCCCCTTGTCCCAAAGCACACCAGGATGGAGCACTCCCCCACCCCACCCAGAAGCAAGAGGCAGACATTGCATTCCCCCCATCAAACTAACAGGTAGGTAGCCATCTCAACAGGGAGGGGGTGGTTGTGTTTGGGATGCCTGCACTACAACTCCCACCAGGCCCCCTTGTCCCAAAGCACACCAGGATGGAGCACTCCCCACACCCCAGCCAGAAGCATGTTTCAGCCAGTGCATTGCCCACCTTCACCTAACAGGTAGGTAGCCATCTTAGCAGGGAGGGGGTGGTTGTGTTTGGGAAGCCTGCACTACAACTGCCACCAGGCCCCCTTGTCCCAAAGCTCACCAGGATGGAGCACTCCCCACACCCCAGCCAGAAGCATGTTTCAGCCAGTGCATTGCCCACCTTCACCTAACAGGTAGGTAGCCATCTTAGCAGGGAGGGGGTGGTTGTGTTTGGGAAGCCTGCACTACAACTGCCACCAGGCCCCCTTGTCCCAAAGCTCACCAGGATGGAGCACTCCCCACACCCCAGCCAGACGCATGTTTCAGCCATTGCATTGCCCACCTTCACCTAACAGGTAGGTAGCCATCTTAGCAGGGAGGGGGTGGTTGTGTTTGGGAAGCCTGCACTACAACTGCCACCAGGACCCCTTGTCCCAAAGCTCACCAGGGTGGAGCACTCCCCACACCCCAGCCAGAAGCATGTGTCAGCCATTGCATTGCCCACCTTCACCTAACAGGTAGGTAGCCATCTTAACAGGGAGGGGGTGGTTGTGTTTGGGAAGCCTGCACTACAACTCCCACCAGGCCCCCTTGTCCCAAAGCACACCAGGATGGAGCACTCCCCCACCCCACCCAGAAGCAAGTGGCAGACATTGCATTCCCCTCATCAAACTAACAGGTAGGTAGCCATCTCAACAGGGAGGGGGTGGTTGTGTTTGGGAAGCCTGCACTACAACTGCCACCAGGCCCCCTTGTCCCAAAGCTCACCAGGATGGAGAACTCCCCACACCCCAGCCAGAAGCATGTTTCAGCCATTGCATTGCCCACCTGCACCTAACAGGTAGATAGCCATCTTAACAGGGAGGAGTTGGTTGTGTTTGGGAAGCCTGCACTACAACTCCCACCAGGCCCCCTTGTCCCAAAGATCACCAGGATGGAGCACTCCCCCCACCCCACCCAGAAGCATGTGTCAGCCATTTCATTGCCCACCTGCACCTAACAGGTAGATAGCCATCTTAACAGTGAGGAGTTGGTTGTGTTTGGGAAGCCTGCACTACAACTCCCACCAGGCCCCATTGTCCCAAAGATCACCAGGATGGAGCATTCCCCCCACCCCACCCAGAAGCAAGTGGCAGACATTGCATTCCTCTCATCAAACTAACAGGTAGGTAGCCATCTCAACAGGGAGGGGGTGGTTGTGTTTGGGAAGCCTGCACTACAACTCCCACCAGGCCCCCTTGTCCCAAAGATCACCAGGATGGAGCACTACCACCACCCCACCCAGAAGCATGTGTCAGCCATTGCATTGCCCATCTGCACCTAACAGGTAGATAGCCATCTTAACAGGGAGGAGTTGGTTGTGTTTGGGAAGCCTGCACTACAACTCCCACCAGGCCCCCTTGTCCCAAAGATCACCAGGATGGAGCACTCCCCCCACCCCACCCAGAAGCATGTGTCAGCCATTGCATTGCCCACCTTCACCTAACAGGTAGGTAGCCATCTTAACAGGGAGGGGTGGTTGTGTTTGGGAAGCCTGCACTACAATTACCACCAGGCCCCCTTGTCCCAAAGATCACCAGGATGGAGCACTCCCCCACCCCACCCAGAAGCATGTGTCAGCCATTGCATTGCCCACCTTCACCTAACAGGTAGGTAGCCATCTTAACAGGGAGGGGTGGTTGTGTTTGGGAAGCCTGCACTACAACTCCCACCAGGCCCCCTTGTCCCAAAGCACACCAGGATGGAGCACTCCCTCCACCCCACCCAGAAGCAAGTGGCAGACATTGCATTCCCCTCATCAAACTAACAGGTAGGTAGCCATCTCAACAGGGAGGGGGTGGTTGTGTTTGGGAAGCCTGCACTACAACTGCCACCAGGCCCCCTTATCCCAAAGCTCACCAGGATGGAGCACTCCCCACACCCCAGCCAGAAGCATGTTTCTGCCATTGCATTGCCCACCTGCACCTAACAGGTAGATAGCCATATTAACAGGGAGGAGGTGGTTGTGTTTGGGAAGCCTGCACTATAACTCCCACCAGGCCCCCTTGTCCCAAAGATCACCAGGATGGAGCACTCCCCCCACCCCACCCAGAAGCATGTGTCAGCCATTGCATTGCCCACCTTCACCTAACAGGTAGGTAGCCATCTTAACAGGGAGGGGGTGGTTGTGTTTGGGAAGCCTGCACTACAACTCCCACCAGGCCCCCTTGTCTCAAAGATCACCAGGATGGAGCATTCCCCCCACCCCACCCAGAAGCAAGTGGCAGACATTGCATTCCTCTCATCAAAATAACAGGTAGGTAGCCATCTCAACAGGGAGGGGGTGGTTGTGTTTGGGAAGCCTGCACTACAACTCCCACCAGGCCCCCTTGTCCCAAAGATCACCAGGATGGAGCACTACCCCCACCCCACCCAGAAGCATGTGTCAGCCATTGCATTGCCCATCTGCACCTAACAGGTAGATAGCCATCTTAACAGGGAGGAGTTGGTTGTGTTTGGGAAGCCTGCACTACAACTCCCACCAGGCCCCCTTGTCCCAAAGATCACCAGGATGGAGCACTCCCCCACCCCACCCAGAAGCATGTGTCAGCCATTGCATTGCCCACCTTCACCTAACAGGTAGGTAGCCATCTTAACAGGGAGGGGTGGTTGTGTTTGGGAAGCCTGCACTACAATTACCACCAGGCCCCCTTGTCCCAAAGATCACCAGGATGGAGCACTCCCCCCACCCCACCCAGAAGCATGTGTCAGCCATTGCATTGCCCACCTTCACCTAACAGGTAGGTAGCCATCTTAACAGGGAGGGGGTGGTTGTGTTTGGGAAGCCTGCACTACAACTCCCACCAGGCCCCCTTGTCCCAAAGCACACCAGGATGGAGCACTCCCCCACCCCACCCAGAAGCAAGTGGCAGACATTGCATTCCCCTCATCAAACTAACAGGTAGGTAGCCATCTCAACAGGGAGGGGGTGGTTGTGTTTGGGAAGCCTGCACTACAACTGCCACCAGGCCCCCTTGTCCCAAAGCTCACCAGGATGGAGCACTCCCCACACCCCAGCCAGAAGCATGTTTCTGCCATTGCATTGCCCACCTGCACCTAACAGGTAGGTAGCCATCTTAACAGGGAGGAGGTGGTTGTGTTTGGGAAGCCTGCACTATAACTCCCACCAGGCCCCCTTGTCCCAAAGATCACCAGGATGGAGCACTCCCCCCACCCCACCCAGAAGCATGTGTCAGCCATTGCATTGCCCACCTTCACCTAACAGGTAGGTAGCCATCTTAACAGGGAGGGGTGGTTGTGTTTGGGAAGCCTGCACTACAACTCCCACCAGGCCCCCTTGTCCCAAAGCTCACCAGGATGGAGCACTCCCCCACCCCACCCAGAAGCATGTGTCAGCCATTGCATTGCCCACCTTCACCTAACAGGTAGGTAGCCATCTTAACAGGGAGGGGTGGTTGTGTTTGGGAAGCCTGCACTACAACTCCCACCAGGCCCCCTTGTCCCAAAGCACACCAGGATGGAGCATTCCCCCACCCCACCCAGAAGCAAGTGGCAGACATTGCATTCCTCTCATCAAACTAACAGGTAGGTAGCCATCTCAACAGGGAGGGGTGGTTGTGTTTGGGAAGCCTGCACTACAACTCCCACCAGGCCCCCTTGTCCCAAAGCTCACCAGGATGGAGCACTCCCCACACCCCACCCAGAAGCATGTGTCAGCCATTGCATTGCCCACCTTCACCTAACAGGTAGGTAGCCATCTTAACAGGGAGGGTGTGGTTGTGTTTGGGAAGCCTGCACTACAACTCCCACCAGGCCCCCTTGTCCTAGAGCTCACCAGGATGGAGCACTCCCCACACCCACAACCATGTGGCAGCAATTCCCCTCAATTGTGTCACAGTACAGGTAGGTAGACAGTGCATGCACCCTGCCAATCCTCTCAAAAAGCATGGAGCCATATGACCACACCACGCCTCACATGTCACCCAACATGGCATACATCCAATAGTCACTGCCTGTGTGCAGACAGCCAAGCGTATGTAACTGTCACAGAAACGTAACGTTAAGCCAGCAAGTCACATTGTAAAGAAATTCAGGGCACAATCATGTCCAGCACGGAATGCTATGTGCAAGTGCCATGGTGGCAGAGCATGAAGGCCCATATGAACACAAAACATGCATGGTCAGTTGTTGAAAGAAAGTAAAGTACATGATATCACAAAGCTATGCAGAAGATTACAATGGCTAGTTCTTCCTCAGATGTAACGTCTTCATTGCAGAGCAAACCAAAAAGACAAATCACATAAAGTTGATGGGCTGCAAGTCGGTAGATGACGACATTTTCTTATAATCACACAATCTGTACGTGGAACATGGTACCTATTTACATGTCACACCATGGACAATGTATGTACCCACACATCATGGCATGATGTGCAGTACCTTGCAGCCATACAAAGTGAAAACAATGTTAACTTTGTGGTGTAACACATGTAACATCCAAACATCTAACACCATGCTTGTGGGGTGCACTTTAATGACCATTTCACCTCTGTTCAACAGGAGATCAACAACTGACTGCTGCAGAAGACAACACCAACCTGCAGAGCCAGTCTCCACACTCGGAACAGGGACTCTCGGATGCAGTCTCCCTAAGTTTCTCGGATGAGGAGCACCGACCTGGCCTGTCTGGACTGCCAGGGCGCACCACGTCCCAGGCCCCCACTGTCCCCACCACCACCACCTCAGCAACAACAACCGCGCTGACCCCTGCTGCAACGACCTGTGCGGCCTCAACCACCACCGCTGCCTGCAACACTCGCCCTGCCTCAGTGGTTACCAACCCCATCACACAATCAGAGGAGGGCAGGGAGAGTCTGCGGGTGCGTCGAGTGGCAACGCCACAGGTCCGGGGCAGCAGGGCAGGTGGGAGGGCAACTGGGGGACAAAATCGAGAGGACACTGGGACCGAAGCCCTGGCCAACATCGCCAGAGTCCTTGGGGCCTACGAACAAGCCCAGGGACACACGGGCCAGGCTCTGGTGAATCGCATGAGCTCCGCCTGCTGCTGAGGTCCATAAACACGCGTATGGGCCAAATCGTGGACCTCTTGGGCCAGTTTGTGGGTGTTCTGAGGGACAGACCTGTGGCCCAAACTACGGCTCAACCCCCCTCCAGTGGCCCGCAGGATGATCCCCCACCAGGCCAGCTGCGGCCACAGAGAGGGGTGAGCAGCAACAGGATGACTCCTCAGACACCGCTGACCCCGCAGCAGGAGCCCCCCCTGGAAAACGCAAGAGGGGCCGTCCGAGAAACACCACGGGAGGATCAAGTGGCAAAGCACCAGCCAAACGCAAGTCAAAGAGACAGCCATGATAGCACCTCTGTACACCTTGACATTGACTTTGTTGACTATCCTTACCCACACTGCCATGTTGATGTCAGGTGTCTGTTGGACTGTGTCACCTCATCAATGTGGTGACTACTCTATTGTCTTGTTTGCCATCACTGACAACTCATTGATTCACTTAGCACCATTTCTTGAAACATCACTTGTCTGTCACAACCACTCAATGTAAATAAACACTCTTTACACACCTATGTCTTTGTGTCTGCTCCATGTTTATCACAATATGTACAATGTTGACTCAGAACACAATGTACCAGAAGCTCAGATCGTGACGAGGCATTGAGAGTCCGAAGGGACCTAGAGAGACAAAAGAGAACGACATTTACTCATCAGGTGTTGGCATCACAGCCAGTACACAACACTAGTCATCAAGGTACCAAACCAGCACACATCACAAGGAGAAACAATATCAACATAGACATCATGTAGCTGGTCAGGACTACACTGTGGCACAAACATCAGCCATCAGCACAGAGCCAAAAACAGGCAGCAGTCAAAAAGCTCCTCTCGGCCTCATCACCACCATCAAAGACAGCAGACAATGTCACTGTTGTACAATGTTACTCACACTCAAGGGAAGTAGCGGTTGATGATCTGTTGGCGCAGGTCGAAACCTTCCTCCTCTCCACTATCCTCGTCACTAGACATGTGTGGGCTTGCAGGGGGGGGCATCTGCGGCGCATCATCGTCCAGGAGCAGGGGGATCTCCTTGCGCAAGGCCAGGTTGTGGAGCATGCAGCATGCAACAATTATCTGGCACACCTTTTTGGGAGAGTACATCAGTGCATCTCCGGTCCTGTCCAGGCACCGAAACCGAGACTTCAGAAGCCCAAAAGTACGCTCCACCACACGACGTGTCCTCCCATGGGCCTCATTGTAACTGACTTCACCCGGGGTCCTGGGATTCCGCAGTGGGCTCAGCAACTAAGGCTGGTTGGGATATGCAGAGTCACCTAGGTGTCAGATACACAGAACAATTTTGTAATATGACTGTAGCTACGGACAGCATGTCACACATACAGCACAATACTTGACTCCGCTAACTCACCTACAAGCCACGCACGGTCGGGATGCAGATTTGCCATCATCTGTAGTACGATGCTGTTACGCAGGATGTAGGTGTCATGGGCTGAGCCAGGGAATCTGGCACAGACATGTGAGATGATCATATCTGCCTGGCATACAACCTGCACATTAATGGAATGGAAATGCTTCCTATTCCTGTAGATGTGCTCACATGCCTGTGGCGGAACCAGGCCAACATGGGTGCAGTCAATGGCACCAACAACATTAGGGATGTGGGCAAGGGCATAAAAATCACCCTTCACAGCTGCCAATTCCTGTCTTCGTGGAAAATGGATGTAGGTGTCCTTGTATACCACCATAGCGGACAGTACATCCCGTAGCACCATGCTGAACATTGCCTGCGACATCCCACCTGCGCTGGCCACCGTGTACTGGAACGAGCCAGTTGCAAGGAAATGCAGGGCCGCCATCACCTTACATGTTGGTGACACAGCAGTTGGATATGTCTTGCGAGGCCTCAGATGGGGCTCCAACTGAGCACATAGGTCTTGGAGGTTTTGCCGATCCAAACGGAACTTACAGATGATGTCCACATCCTCCATGTCCGCCAGCAAGGTGAATGGACGATGCACATTTGGTCGCCTCCTACATAAGATAAAAGGGGACACTTGTCAATTCAATTTACCTATGAGATGTGTCCAACATCTTACGTCTTGACTCTCTGCTCCCGTTCCCCGCGAAGGTCACCGAGAAAATCGTCAATAAACAACTGACCCGCTACCTCGAGGAGAACAACATCCTGGACCCTTCCCAGTCCGGCTTCCGCAGCAACCACAGCACCGAAACCGCCCTCATCGCCGCCACCGATGACATCAGGACCCTGCTAGACAACGGAGAAACAGCAGCCCTCATCCTCCTGGACCTGCCACCACACACTACGAACACGCCTTCACGACGCCGGGATCCAAGAGAAGGCCCTGGACTGGACCACATCCTTCCTTTCCGGCAGAACACAAAGCGTCCGCCTCGCCCCCTTCCGATCCAAGGCCACCAAGATCATCTGCAGCGTACCCCAAGGCTCCTCCCTCAGCCCAACGCTGTTCAACATCTACATGGCACCCCTCGCCCACGTCGCCCGACAGCACAACCTCAACATCATCTCCTACGCCGACGACACCCAGCTGATCCTCTCCCTCACCAAAGACCCTCACACCGCCAAAGCCCACCTCCACGAAGGAATGAAGGCCGTCGCCGAATGGATGAGGACCAGCCGCCTGAAGCTGAACTCGGACAAGACGGAGGTCCTCATCCTTGGTTCCAACCCTTCAGCCTGGGACGACTCCTGGTGGCCAACATCACTGGGAACAGCCCCGCCACCCACCGACCACGTACGCAACCTAGGGGTCATCCTCGACCCCACCCTCTCCATGACTAAGCAGGTCAACGCCGTTTCCTCATCCTGCTTCAACATCCTCCGAATGCTCCGCAGGATCTTCAAGTGGATCCCCACCGAAACAAGAAAAACAGTCACCCAGGCCCTCGTCACCAGCAGGCTGGACTACGGAAACGCCCTCTACGCAGGAACGACGGCTAAGCTCCTGAGACGGCTGCAAGGCATCCAGAACGCCTCTGCACGTCTTATCCTCGACATCCCCCGACGCAGCCACATCACACCCCACCTGAGAGACCTGCACTGGCTCCCTGTCAACAAGAGGATAACATTCAAGCTCCTCACCCACGCACACAAAGCACTCCACAACTCCGGACCAGCCTACCTCAACAGACGACTCAGCTTCTACACCCCCACCCGCCAGCTCCGCTCGACCAGCCTCGCCCTCGCCACAGTCCCCCGCATCCGGAAAACGACCGCCGGCGGCAGATCCTTCTCCCACCTCGCCGCCAAGACCTGGAACACCCTCCCCACCAACCTCCGACAGACCCAAGACCTACTGGCCTTCAGAAGACTCCTCAAGACCTGGCTCTTCGATCAGTAGCAGCACCACCCCCCTCTTCCCCCAGCGCCTTGAGAACCTCGCGGGTATGTAGTGCGCTTTATAAGTGACATGATTGATTGATTGATTGATTGACTGACACAGCGCCAACAATGACTGGCCTGAAACAACAGCTTACAGCACAAGTCACATGCAGAGACAACTTGACCCCAAGTAGTTGTACATGTGATCAGTATGTACAAACTGAGTACACCCGAGACAGATTCAGACTATGTTAATGTGAAATGGGACATTCCGACATCTTGTGTCACCAGCCCTGAGAGTACTTGACACAGCACATGTCTGAAACAGCAACACTGCTGTCTCCTACGTAGCTGCTGTACCTGCCACACCTTCTTGCGTGAATCGGACAGGGCACACATTAACGACACAATGAGCACAGTGTGTGCATAAAGATCAAGTATCAACATGAGTTCAGCAATCTACACATTGAAGTAGGCACATTAAGTAGTCAGTCCATCATTACTGTGTGTTGCTTATCCATCTCACACATTGACATGTTTCCATATTTGAGAGTCCATCACACAACAGATCTGTGTACATGCACAACAACAACCTCAGTGACATGTGAGGGACTACATGCCAATGCATGTACTCCAGTGCACTGACATGGCATGTGTAGACATCAGTGAGTTAAATGTCACACTAGCATTCAATTTAACTATCTGGTGGCATGATTCATTGTAAGTGTGGAGTGTTCAATGATGAGAACTGGTCATTGCCATTGCTACAGCACGATGTGTCCATAGGTGCCCTAAGCGTGCACCGCCATTGCAATCACGGTCATTGGCACCAATGTAAAGATGCCACATTGCGGTAGCGACCGCCTGGGGCCCGCAGCGTGGCACCGCCAATGCCCATGCCCATTCAGCCAATGCGAACCGCAATCACACTGGTGGAATACACTTTTGAAAATCGCGGTAGGTGTGCTCCGCTACCGCGGGGCCGGTCATTGGATACAATTGTAAGATGCACGATTGCGGTAGCGACCGCCTGGGCCCCGCGGTGTGACACCGCCAATGCCCATGCCCATTCAGCCAATGGGAACCGCAATCGCGCTAGTGGAATACACTTTTGAAATTCGCGGTAGGTGTGCTCCGCTAACGGTGGGCCGGTCATTGGATACAATTGTAAGATGCACGATTGCGGTAGCGACCGCCTGGGCCCCGCGGTGTGACACCGCCAATGCCCATGCCCATTCAGCCAATGGGAACCGCAATCGCGCTAGTGGAATACACTTTTGAAAATCGCGGTAGGCGTGCTCCGCTACCGCGGGGCCGGTCATTGGATACAATTATAAGATGCACGATTGCGGTAGCGACCGCCTGGGCCCCGCGGTGTGACACCGCCAATGCCCATGCCCATTCAGCCAATGGGAACCGCAATCGCGCTAGTGGAATACACTTTTGAAAATCGCGGTAGGCGTGCTCCGCTACCGCGGGGCCGGTCATTGGATACAATTATAAGATGCACGATTGCGGTAGCGACCGCCTGGGCCCCGCAGTGTGACACCGCCAATGCCCATGCCCATTCAGCCAATGGGAACTGCAATCGCGCTAGTGGAATACAATTTTGAAAATCGCGGTAGGCGTGCTCCGCTACCGCGGGGCCGGTCATTGGTTACATTTGAACAAAGCTGATCTGGAACACCAATTGCAGCAGCTGAGTACCACTGGACCAACCGCAGGGGGCTATATATGTCTGTGAGAGAACCACACATTTCCACTGCATCCAGACACTGCTGCCTGCCATTCTTCATCCCCAACTGCTGCTGTTCCTGTCTCCTGGACCCAGTGATGGCGAGAACTGAGAACATCAGGGCCCGTCCCTTCACCACAGAGGAGCTGGAGGTCCTGGTGGACGAGGTGCTTACACACTACGAGAGGCTATATGGTGCTCCTGAGGTAATGGTGAGTGTTTCAGAGTGAAATTTGGAGAGTGCAAAGAGTGCTCACATGATGTTGCTCTGCTGTAGTATGTGCCTGTGAGTGCAAGTTTGTGTGATACACTGCCTAGCATGCTGACTTCATGTCAATGGGGTGTGTAGCCTTATTACCACATATCCATGGCTGCATTGAAAGATGGGAGGGACATGCAGTGTCTTTGCAGACATACAGTAACACTGCTGGTTTGGAGAGTGGAAGTCAGAACAAACATTGCCTGTGCTAATGGATGTCAGAGTCCATTCGCCTTTCACATGCTCATTTGGGACATTACAAATGTGTTTCGTCCAGAGGGTACAGAAGGATGTGTGTACACTTTTCATATTGTCACCATGGATATGTGAGCGTTATGCACAAGATCGAAATGCCTGAGGGTGATACTCTTGGTGGAAAATCGCCTATGACACATCAGAGTGATGTACTTCTGAAACATCCTCCTTCCATTGATTTCATGATGTGTACTGACGCGCATGTGTAGGCACTGTTTGACCTCTCATATTGTACATGCATGTGATTGTTCAGATGGGCCAGTTTTGACTTCAGTGTGAGTCCCCCTGGCCTGCACAGATACTGCCCAATTTGACAGGGACCCATCAGTAAATGGACAGAGTGCGACATATGTGTTGTCTGCCACCCTGTTACTCAATGAGCTATCTTAGGCCTGATGATTGCACAAGGCAGACCTTGTGAGAAGGGTGTGAGAATGTAAGATCATGTCCCTAGATGTGACATCCACGACACAGTGAGCCACTCACAGGCTAAGGACATTGAGGGGTGTGTAGTGTTGGAGACAGTGAGTCTTCCCCAACACATAATTTCCAACATGATGTATGTCTTGCTCCCTCACATACTGCATCACAGATGAGGGCCTTATTCACATTGCTTTGTGTGCTGCCATTCTGCAAGTGTATGAGATGACCAGGTCCTGTGTCCATCTTCATACCTAAATGCATTTCAATCCGATTATCTGATGCAAATGTACTACATGTCATGTTGTATGGACTCTGCTCAAGGTTTCTGTACAGCTGTGCTAAGTGTTCGCATGCTCCTGTCCTGAGACACAGTGGAACATGACCCAGTGTCCCTGAAACTTCCTCTTCTTGTCTCCCATGCCTGCAGCTTAAAGTCCACCAGCGTAAGGCCTTATGGAGGACCATTGCACGCAAGGTGCGGGCTCTGGGTGTCTCCAACCGACAGCACACACACTGTCACAAGAGGTGGGATGACATCTGCCGGCTGAGCAAAAACGTGGCAGAGATGACGCTGGGGCTGCTCCCTTGGACTGGAAGGTTGTCGTGCAGGAGCATGACACCACTAATGGCCCGCATCTTGGCTGTGACACAGCCAGAGCTGGATGGACGTTTGAGGGACCATCAGCAGCAAGTTGGGGGCTGAGTATTCTGGGAAGGGTGACTTTGGGTGTGAGTGACTGCATGTATCCCAACCCTGCGCCAGTGTTGAGCTCTGTAATGTTTCCAGTGTGATGCAATGGCTTGTAAGTGTCCTCTGTGTTGAGTGCAGCTGCCATGCATTTTTGCTACATGTACTTTCTCATGTGCTTAAAATAATGGCCCTTGACATTGCAAGATAAGATGTGGCCTTATGCCATCTGCTGCATTATGGGTGTCATAGACATCACCGGGGAGTGAACAGCTGTGTTCCTCATCTTAGTGTGCTTACGTCGATGTGTGCAGTGCCTGACTTTGGAATTGTGAGAACTACACATCTGCCAACAATGTGCAAGGGTCGTTGCGCTTCAAAGCACAACATGGTGGATATCAGTAGCTCATGGCATTGTATAAGGACATTCTGGAGTCAGTATCTGTGTTGTCCCCTTAAAGTGACTCCATATGTGACTGTGACAACATGTTGAGATGTACACCTATCTCACCTACAGGCACGTAGGTATGCTTACAGGAATCAGTATGTCAGGTAACTAGGAGGCACGGGTCAGCTATTTGGCAGTGTGAATGTCACATGGGTCATTAATGCCAACTATGTATGTTTCCATGCATCTTCAGACTTTTGCATACAGCTTGCACATGCAGACTGCACAGGGTGGTGTGCTACATGGGGGTATCATATTCTAGTTTTTTGCTTTGGTTGCATATGATGTTTGTGAATAGGGCACTGTACTGAACCTATGTCTCTTTCTTTTGCAGCATCTCCCGAGGGCACAGAAGGACAGGGGACAGACACCAGTGGTGAGGCATCTGGCACAACTGCTACACATGAGCTCACTGACACTGATGTGACCAGCGCCTCGGAGGGGGACAGGAGTGTCCTGGAAGAATCACGCCCAGAAACACCAACCTCAACATCATCTGACTCTAGCGGTGACTCCTCGATGTTGGCGGACACAGGGAGTGGGAAATCTGCCTCTTCTTCCACCACACATCGTTCTGTGCCCACCCTCCCGGCTACTACCACTAGTGCTGCCCGTTCCCGCAGCAGTAAGAAGGGTAGAGTGTCCTTCCCCCCAGGCACCACTGCCCCTGTCTCCCCTGCTGCCCTCAGTGTTGAGGCGGTGGACCTTTTGCGCCAGCTGTGTGTGGGTCAGGCTTCTCTCCTGAATGCCTTCCAGGATCATGACAGGAAGTTGGCACAGGTAGTTGCCTTCATGGAGGGCATTCATTCTGACGTGGGTGGGCTGCACAGAACTGTCCACTGTCCACTCCACAGTGACAGCAGCCATTCAGCTGTCACAGGCTCAGAGTCCAGCTCCAGTCCCTTCGACAACCACCCTGCCAGTAGCAACATCTGATGAGAGTGACCACACACCACAGCCCTTAGGCTCCAAGTACTCAACATGCAGCACACAACAGCAGCACTCCAAGCGGCCCAGAGCACAGACACCATCCCCCAAACCAAAAACAGGCACACAGGAGCGCAAAGGGAAAAGCCCTTCTGGTGACACTCAGGGGCATCAGGCCAAGAAGCAGGCCTCAGGTTCACAGGCATCCAATTCACCCCCATCCAAGGACACTCCCATCCCCAAACCTGCTCCCAAAGGCAAACAAACAGTTGCCCTGCCTGCTGTGAAGCTGGTGCCTGCAAAGAGTCCGCACAAACAGCTCTCTAAGGCAGATTCACCCACAACCTCAACTCCCACCCACACCCCTCTGAAGCTGGGACAGGAGAGCAATGTGGGGGGTTCACCTGGTCAACAGGGGATGGAGGGGAAAAGGCAAGGCCAACCCAAGCGTAACACCAGATCTAGCAAATCCCCACAGAGAGAGCCACCTGCACCTGATGCACCTTTGGTTGTGAGTGAGGCTGTTGTGCCCGCCCCACTTCCCACTCCTACCAAGACAATTCTTACCTATCGAATCCCCAAGAAGTGGAAAGGCAGCCCTCCACATTCTCCCTCACACACTGTGTCTCACGGCAGCATGTCTCCGCCTCCCCGTGCCACACTGCCACCCGGTCCAAGCAGCCCTCCGGCTTACAAAGCCACTGATGCCTCTACCTCAGCTGGTCCTCTCTCTCCCAGGTCCAGTCCTCCAACTGCCCCGACAATCAGCCACCTCCCAGTTCAACTGGCAGCCAAGTGTGAGGCAAAGCCCCCCTCCCAAACCCATCGCTCCCACAGCTGTGCCTGGACTGCCCATTTGTATCCCCAGAGCTGTGCTGATTCCCATGGCAGTGTACGGTGTTACCCATTCCCTGTGCAGTTCCTCATGCACACATGTACATACTTTGAACTATGGACTGGCCACTGGCCTTGCTGTTTGTCACTTTGGATGCCCATTCCCTATGCAGGTTATCATGCACACATATACATACTTTGAACTGTGGACTGGCCACTGGCCTTGCTGTTTGTCACTTTGGATGCCCATTCCCTGTGCAGGTTCTCATACACACATGTACATGCTTTGAACTATGGACTGGCCACTGACCTTGTTGTTTGTCACTTTGGATGCCCATTCCCTGTGCAGGTTCTCATGCACACATGTACATACTTTGAACTATGGACTGGCCACTGGCCTTGCTGTTTTCTACTTTTGGTGCCTATCTGAGTAATATGTAATAAAGACAGGTACTCCTGTTGTCTACTTTGTCTGTGTCCTTGCTAAATGAAAGGTTTTATGTATGGGTATGGTTTCATATGACACATGCTCTGTATGCCACTTCAACATTGCCAATTGGTTGTTTTACTTTTTCAGAGTTTGGCAGAGGTGACAGGCACTTTATTTCTTCAAGACTGTAAGGCCTGAGGGTGCAATGATGGTTGTTTGCGATGACCTAATCTTATCCTAATCACTCTATGGTCAGGTTTGCTACATTGTACACATGTTATGTTATGATGCAATACCACAACAGAGGTGATTTCTATCCACAGGATTACTTGTGGGGTGGGCATGGTCCGCCATATCTGTGTGATCTTTCTTGATGTGTGAATAGCAGTGTTGATGTGTGATCATCTTGTGTAGGCCTGTCTTCCTAGTCACACGGGGGACATTTGAATATGTGAACTTGAGTGGTCATACAGTGTGAATGGGCTGTCATTGTCAGTAGTGTTGATGTGTGTGTGCCCCTGCAATGCCAACTGCACACATGTATGATCCAGGTAATGAGTGCCTGTTTGTTTCAATTGTCTGCCATGTGCTTCAGATTGTGGGCACATGTAGGAGTTGTAGGTTGGGCACTGTGCAGTGTGTTGGTGTGTCCTTGCACTCCTGGGGGACACCTACTTGTTGTCGCTGCCAGTTGTGAGTATGCAGTGTGTGTGCCTGCCAAGTCTGTGTTGTGTTTTGTTGATCAGCCATGTGTCTTGTTGCTGTTTGTGCTCACTGTGCAAACCTGCTCGGCCACACTGACATTATTTGTGAGTTTTCTCATGCATTGCTGTCACTTGACCCATTTTTGGCTCCAGTATTGTATGTGGTATGTGGAGTAATGTCATCCCCTATATGTGCTTCTGATGCCTACACATTGTGAGTGACTCCTCTGTGTTTGTGTACTGTTCACTCCTCACCTGTCCACTACTGACGTACACACCACTTCAATCTCATGTCTTCCACCCCATGGCTTGCCAGTGTGTGAGCCTCCCCACCACTTCATAGTGTGACACTATGCTGTGTGGGGCTGAAATGTGTACAGGACCAATGTGCCACTCAGGACAGTTGCCCAAATTAGTTATGTGTTGTTTTCTTCAACTGTTTTGCAGTCATGGTTGCTCATGTGCAGTGCATATGTTTGAGCAGCACAGTCCTCTAGTCATGTTGTTTGCCCCTGGGTTTCCCTTAGTTGTGCATCTGTGGGTGATTGTTAAGCTGTATGTGTGTTTGCTGAGGTACTGCTACCCTTCCTGAGTGTGATGTTCTCTGTGTGCTGTGATGATTTGTGTTGTGGGAGTTCATGGTGTGGCACTCAGATATATGTGCTACTGGTTTGGTTGGTGTGCACACAATGCTTGGTGTGCTTGCAGTGCTGTCAGTGTGTGTTGCCTTGTACTTGCCTGGTGTGCATCCCCCTGATGTCCAGCTGAGTTTGCTATGTGATGGATTGGTATGTGCATCTGTTGTGTTTTTGTTGTGGATGTATGCAGTGTTTGGCCTGTGTTGGCTCTTTCTACTGACAGATGCTATGTGTGTGTGATGTTCTATTTGCATGGGATTGTGTGTGAGTAGTTGTTGCTGTGTGATACATGCAGATGTGTGTTGCAAGTGTAGTGTGCATTACTTGTGTGTCTGGCACATGCAGCAAGGTGGATTCTTGTTCCTGAGCTTGTTTTGAGTGCACATTGGTGGTTTCTGCTCCTATTTTTGACCTGTCACTTGTCAGGATTGTGCATGCTTGTGGTACACTGTGACGCCATGTTCACTGGATGAGTGGTGTGGTGTCTCAGTCTGTGTCAGCTGATTGTCCCATTGATCCCAGTTATTGTTCATGTTTGTTTTTGGATGATGCGATTCTTGTTTGTGTTGGGGTATGGTGTCTGGGCATTGGCCCTGAGTGACAATGTTGTGTACTCCTGTTCTGTCTATGGTCACATTGCCTTTCCACTATTTGGCTGCACATGTCTGGGCTTGTTGGACTTCTGTGGATGTTGTTTGTGAGCTTTGTGTTTGGCTATTGTTTTTGTGTCAGCATTGGTTCAGGCATCCCTGAGTGCGGGTGTGACATTTGTGGATGCACCACAGGGAGTGTGATTGGTTGTCATTGGACTCACAGGACATCATTTGGACCATTCTGTGTGTTTCTCACAGGTGTTGTGTGCTGCAGGTGTGAGGTGGGTAGAGGAGGGGTATGTGTGAAGGTCCTACTTGTGTTTGACAGTCAAGGAGTGTGACAATGAGCCATGTGTGTTGTGCTGCTGACATACACATGTCAAGTAAGTGGAGACAGATATGTGACTGGTCACTGTATGACTTCAGACACTTCCTATCATTCCTGTGCCTATGCATGGCCTGCCTTGATGTCTCCCTGAGTTGTTGCACAGAGGTCACTTTGGCTTAATTTCACTCACTGTGCCAGCCATGTCTGATTTGATGGCCTAAGGGTGGTGTGATATGTTCCTTCTCTTGCATGTGATGTACAGATGCTATGTGGCTTGCTCTATGGTTTTCCAGCACTGTCCACTTCACTTTTGGCTAACCCATTTATTGTCCTCCATTGCTGGTGGCCTATGGTATGGGTAGGTGGCTGGGTGTCAATGTGGGGTGTTTGTGAGTGACTTGACAGGCAGTGTGAACAGTTCATTGGATGTTCATAGGCAGTGTGAGTCTTCATTTTGTGATCATACTCAGTTAGCTTCACAGGAGTGGAAGGTTGGTGTGAGGAGGATGGTTGTCCAGCCCCTGAGCTTCTGTGCAGGGTGTTCCTCTTCACCCCCACCTTCCCAGTCAATCTCCCTTGGCCTTTGATGTGTGAGGTGCAAGGTCTGGCTGCACCTGGCAGATTAATTGTGCAGGGGGGCACAGGAGGAGCACACAGCATGTTCTCAAATGGGTGTGGGAAGAGTAGTGTGGGAAGGGTGAAGGTGGAGCCCTGTGAATCTTTGCGGACTGCCCATGCCTGGCGAAGACCCTGCCTACTACATTGTGCGCAGGTGTTCCCGCGTCTTTACCGCTGCGGTGACGTGACCAGGACATTGCTGTGATTTCGCGGTTGATGGGTGACCCGGATGCGGAGGGGTGAGTTTCTGGCAAGTGGGAGATGTGTGGGTACACTGGGGGATGTGTTCCTGTCCCCACCAAAGTGTCTGATGTGGACAGGAACCGTTTGTTGGCACAAGAGTTGTGTGTTGTGGTTGTGTGCGGAGTTGTGTATTTGCGTACCTGCGGCGTTGTCCACTACGGTGCATTATTTGCTGGTAGTGGAGGAGGTACAGCACCGGAAGGGCTTGGAGTGCTGGATCCATTGCGATCAGGACTGGGTGGAGGGGACCGGGAGTCTGGTTTCACGCTCCGCTGTCGTGCTTCCGCCGTCTCTGGGTGGGTGGATTCTCCGCTGCAGTGTGATGGGCTGTTTGCGGCATCGTGATTTGTACGGTGGACGGAACGTCATTCCGCACGGCGGTGAGTCCCTATTGGCTCCTTCCGCCGCGGTGGCGGGTGCAAAAATCTGGCGGTTAGCCTGACTCCGCAGCGGACGGAAAATGGGCTATGTTTCCCCATCGTAATATGGCGGGCGGGAGGATCGCTGCTGGAGAGCGGAAAAAGGCATTTTCCGCCAGTACCGCTGATGTGCCTCCGCCCGCCATCGTAATCGGCCCCTTAATTTGCCTTTTCTTGTCATATAATTTAAATAACCATAATGCTTAATTTGTTCCTTAATTGGAGCATAATCCTTGTTGCCTTAACAATGGTAAAGCTCCACAGTGGTTTAAGGGTTGCAATTATGATGACAAATCCCATATTTCATAGAGATTCGTGAAAAATGTTCTAAATGAAAAAAAATTGATGCTCCTCAGCCTCTGACAGATTTTTTTAAATTTAAGCAAACACTCATTTTATAGAATTTTGTGCAATAAAACACCAATATCTATCTATCTATCTATCTATCTATCTATCTATCTATCTATCTATCTATCTATCTATCTATCTATCTATCTATACATATATATATGTATTTTACTACCGTGATCAAGACCGTGGTGGTCGAAACGCGTAGGAGGAGGAGAGTGATGGAATGAATAAAAAGTTGAATAACCCAAGGAGAGTGCCACGTATTTTTTCAATTGTTGAGAAGTATTTTGCGAGACTAGTCCTTTCTCGCCGTGAGCACCAGCTGATCTGCGCGCCCCCGCTGAGGACTGCTTTGTTAGACTATATATATATATAACGACCAGTGCCTTCTCCCAGGTAAGATGAAGGCTCGACACACTCCGGGGTCTTTCAAAGGCTTTATTTTAAAAATTACACTTGTGTGGTGCTGGCAGTCCCTGAAATGCTTAGGCAGATGCGTTTCCAGCCATTCTTGGCTTTCCTCAGTGCCGGTCTCACGGACTCCATAGTCTCTCTGGGGGTCAAGCAGAATGCAGTTGATAAGTTGACCGCTCCCAGTCAGGTGGTATTCGACCCCTCCTCCAATTAAAGGTGTACCTGCATCACGAGAGCATCCTCCCAGGCAGGTGCATGCTGGGTAATGTAGTCCAGATGGATGTCTGCACAGTGGCAGGGTCACTCCAAACACCATGTGATGCCCCAAACTCGTTGGACCTGAGCTACAGTCCAGCTTGAGTGCCCAGTTGGATGAAACAAAGCCTCCTGCAGTCCCCTTACTCAGGCATTAGATATTGCCTCCTCTCTCCCCTTTGCAGCAAATACGACCAGGTGGTGTTACCAGCTGCTGGGGGGGCTCCGCGTTTTTGCATTCCAGTGCAAACGTCCAAGGTTGCTGGTCTTCCGCGGTGCTCTTAACCGAGAGGGTGTGCCGCACGTCAGCGACCTGCTTGCTGATCAAACACAGCGACCAGTGCCTTCTCCCAGGTAAGATGAAGGCTTGATACACTCCGGAGACTTTCAAAGGCTTTATTTTAAAAATTATACTTGCGTGGTGCTGGCAGTCCCTGAAACGCTTTGGCAGATGCGTTTCAGCCATTCTTGGCTTTCCTCAGTGCTGGTCTCACGGACTCCATAGTCTCTCTGGGGGTCAAGCAGAATGCAGTTGATAAGTTGACCGTTCCCAGTCAGGTGGTATTCGACCCCTCCTCCAATTAAAGGTGTACCTGCATCACGAGAGCATCCTCCCAAGCAGGTGCATGCTGGGTAATGTAGTCCAGATGGATGTCTGCACAGTGGCAGGGTCACTCCAAACACCATGTGATGCCCCAAACTCGTTGGACCTGAGCTACAGTCCAGCTTGAGTGCCCAGTTGGATGAAACAAAGCCTCCTGCAGTCCCCTTACTCAGGCATTAGATATTGCCTCCTCTCTCCCCTTTGCAGCAAATACGACCAGGTGGTGTTACCAGCTGCTGCGGGGGCTCCTCGTTTTTGCATTCCAGTGCAAACGTCCAAGGTTGCTGGTCTTCCGTGGTGCTCCTAACCGAGAGGGTGTGCCGCACGTCAGCGACCTGCTTGCTGATCAAACACAACGACCAGTGCCTTCTCCCAGGTAAGATGAAGGCTTGATACACTACGGGGTCTTTCAAAGGCTTTATTTTAAAAATTACACTTGCGTGGTGCTGGCAGTCCCTGAAACGCTTAGGCAGATGCGTTTCAGCCATTCTTGGCTTTCCTCAGTGCCGGTCTTACGGACTCCATAGTCTCTCTGGGGGTCAAGCAGAATGCAGTTGATAAGTTGACTGCTCCCAGTCAGGTGGTATTTGACCCCTCCTCCAATTAAAGGTGTACGTGCATCACAAGAGCATCCTCCCAGGCAGGTGCATGCTGGGTAATGTAGTCCAGATGGATGTCTGCACAGTGGCAGGGTCACTCCAAACACCATGTGATGCCCCAAACTCGTTGGACTTGAGCTACAGTCCAGCTTGAGTGCCCAGTTGGATGAAACAAAGCCTCCTGCAGTCCCCTTACTCAGGCATTAGATATTGCCTCCTCTCTCCCCTTTGCAGCAAATACAACCAGGTGGTGTTACCAGCTGCTGGGGGGGGCTCCGCGTTTTTGCATTCCAGTGCAAACGTCCAAGGTTGCTGGTCTTCCGCGGTGCTCCTAACCAAGAGGGGGTGCCGCACGTCAGCGACCTGCTTGCCGATCAAACACAACGACCAGTGCCTTCTCCCAGGTAAGATGAAGGCTTGATACACTCCGGGGTCTTTCAAAGGCTTTATTTTAAAAATTACACTTGCGTGGTGCTGGCAGACCCTGAAACGCTTAGGCAGATGCGTTTCAGCCATTCTTGGCTTTCCTCAGTGCCGGTCTCACGGACTCCATAGTCTCTCTGGGGGTCAAGCAGAATGCAGTTGATAAGTTGACCGCTCCCAGTCAGGTGGTATTCGACCCCTCCTCCAATTAAAGGTGTACCTGCATCACAAGAGCATTCTCCCAGGCAGGTGCATGCTGGGTAATGTAGTCCAGATGGATGTCTGCACAGTGGCAGGGTCACTCCAAACACCATGTGATGCCCCAAACTCGTTGGACCTGAGCTACAGTCCAGCTTGAGTGCCCAGTTGGATGAAACAAAGCCTACTGCAGTCCCCTTACTCAGGCATTAGATATTGCCTCCTCTCTCCCCTTTGCAGCAAATACGACCAGGTGGTGTTACCAGCTGCTGGGGGGGCTCCGCGTTTTTGCATTCCAGTGCAAACGTCCAAGGTTGATGGTCTTCCGCGGTGCTCCTAACCTAGAGGGTGTGCCGCACGTCAGCGACCTGCTTGCTGACCAAACACAACGACCAGTGCCTTCTCCCAGGTAAGATGAAGGCTCGACACACTCCGGGGTCTTTCAAAGGCTTTATTTTAAAAATTACACTTGCGTGGTGCTGGCAGTCCCTGAAACGCTTAGGCAGACGCGGTTCAGCCATTCTTGGCTTTCCTCAGTGCTGGTCTCACGGACTCCATAGTCTCTCTGGGGGTCAAGCAGAATGCAGTTGATAAGTTGACCGTTCCCAGTCAGGTGGTATTCGACCCCTCCTCCAATTAAAGGTGTACCTGCATCACGAGAGCATCCTCCCAGGCAGGTGCATGCTGGGTAATGTAGTCCAGATGGATGTCTGCACAGTGGCAGGGTCACTCCAAACACCATGTGATGCCCCAAACTCGTTGGACCTGAGCTACAGTCCAGCTTGAGTGCCCAGTTGGATGAAACAAAGCCTCCTGCAGTCCCCTTACTCAGGCATTAGATATTGCCTCCTCTCTCCCCTTTGCAGCAAATACGACCAGGTGGTGTTACCAGCTGCTGTGGGGGCTCCGCGTTTTTGCATTCCAGTGCAAACGTCCAAGGTTGCTGGTCTTCCGCGGTGCTCCTAACCGAGAGGGTGTGCCGCACGTCAGCGACCTGCTTGCTGACCACACACAACGACCAGTGCTTTCTCCCAGGTAATGAAGGCTCGACACACTCCGGGGTCTTTCAAAGGCTTTATTTTAAAAATTACACTTGCGTGGTGCTGTCAGTCCCTGAAACGCTTAGGCAGACGCGTTTCAGCCATTCTTGGCTTTCCTCAGTGCCGGTCTCACGGACTCCATAGTCTCTCTGGGGGTCAAGCAGAATGCAGTTGATAAGTTGACCGCTCCCAGTCAGGTGGTATTCGACCCCTCCTCCAATTAAAGGTGTCCCTGCATCACGAGAGCATCCTCCCAGGCAGGTGCATGCTGGGTAATGTAGTCCAGATGGATGTCTGCACAGTGGCAGGGTCACTCCAAACACCATGTGATGCCCCAAACTCGTTGGACCTGAGCTACAGTCCAGCTTGAGTGCCCAGTTGGATGAAACAAAGCCTCCTGCAGTCCCCTTACTCAGGCATTAGATATTGCCTCCTCTCTCCCCTTTGCAGCAAATACGACCAGGTGGTGTTACCAGCTGCTGGGGGGCTACGCGTTTTTGCATTCCAGTGCAAACATCCAAAGTTGCTGGTCTTCCGCGGTGCTCCTAACCGATATAACCTGGTGTAGTTATAGTTAGGACCTAGTTTCCATAGGTAAAGGGTTTTTTAATTTGCCATTATCTTTGGTGCTGTTTGACGAATCTTCGCTAAATTTTCAAAACTAATAGGGCGCTCAGGTCAGCTCCTGTCCTGAAAGTTTCGGGGTGATTCATCAAGCGGGGGCCGCGAGAAAAGGGTGGGCCCAAAACGCGGTTTCTCCATGTTAATTTCCATAGGAAAGTTTTGTCGCAGCTACAGCCCGAACTGCTGAACGGAATTACACCAAATTTAGCAGAAAGGTAGCTCTTGGTCCAGAGTGCACTCTTTTTGTTAAATGGTGTAAATCCGTTCAGTAGTTCCTGAGAAATTCATATATTTAGAAACATTTATATCTGGTGGCTGCGAACCCTCCCGATCTCGAGCCTGACTCGGATTGGTTGCCAACAGTCCCAATCAGGAAGTGTTGGCAGCCATCTTGTGACTCGGTTCAACCGAGTCACAAGACAAAAGGTAAAAAAACAAGAAAAGGGGGCAGGGTAGAAACACCCTGACTCCCTAGGACTGCTCAGGGGGTCCTCCAGGGACCCCGAGGGCCCAAAAAGCATTTTGTTGGGTCCGCGAATCTTGCCGAAAATCTTTAAAAAAACAAAGCGCAGTCTTCCGCGCTTTGTTTTCTTGAAGCCCCCGGGTGGGCCAGGTCCTGGGGGCAATGTTTATTCATGATGCGGGGGCTCACGCAGCCCTGGTGACCGCCACCTCCCCGGGGCTATTCTAATGATATGCGGGGGCCACGTGGGACCCCTGTAGCCCCGAGGACCGCCATGCCCCTGGGGCTTTTAAAAAAAAAATAATGTGAGGGGCTCCTGCCCCTCATTCTACCCTGGGGACCGCCACCTCTCTGGGGCTTTATCAATGGGCGGGGGGGGCCTTGCGGGCCCCCCCAAGTCCCTGGGACCACCACCTCCCCGGGGCTACTTTTAAAAAATGAAGTGTGGGGGCTCCAGCCCCCCACACTGCCCTGGGGACCACCACCTCGCCGGGGTTTTAAACCTGTTGGGAGGGGGGCCACGCAGCCCCCCTCCAGGAGCCCTCCTTGGCCCTGGGGACCGCCACCCCCCAGGGCCGGCTCCCGCCATGCCATAGCAAACACTGCTTTGCTTCATGGAAGCGAGAGCAGGAAAACTGCTCTCACTTTCATGAAGCAAAGCAGAATTGCTTTTGGGCAAAGGGAGCTGCACAGCAGTTCCCTTTGCCCAAAAGCAATGCCGGCAGGGACCGAGGGGGCATTGGGGCTCCCCCTGTAGTCCCCAACCAGTGGCCAAGCCCCGGGGATGGGGTCCCAGGGCCCAAAATGGCTCAGGTAAGGGGGGGGCACAGGCCCCCTTATTCATTTAAAAAGAAAAAAAAGGATTGGCCAAGCCCCGGGGGATGGGATCCCCGGGGCCAGAAATGCCCCGAAAGGGGGGGCCCTCTCCCTTTTAAATTTTTTTTTTTTTTAAATGGCTGGGTACCCAGGGCTGATATCGGGCAATGGAACTGGGGGGCATTATTTATTTATTTTTTTCTCTCGTAATAGGAGTCGCGACCCCATCACAGCTCTCAGAGCGGCCCCCGGTGTAACGTCGCAGTGGATTCGCGGATCCATTTTAAATAAATAATTTTATATTATATAATTCAGAAGGTAGTGTTGCATTTGTGAACTTTTTTTATAGAGCTAGTGAGATTAAAGTTAATAATCACCATAAATTTGATAGAGTTAGAAATAATATAAAAAAATTAAAATTAAAAGTTAAAATTGAAAAGTGTATTGTGTTGTAGTACATTGAATTCATTCTTTTGTTTTGCAAATTCGCGACGGGTTCGCGAATCCGGAAAATATTTAAAACGAGTATGTATGTTAAAAAATAAATAAGATTTACTGTTGGGTTATAGGGTGGCTCTAAAAAGAGCCGTTGTTTTCATTATGATTTTGTTGGAGCTACATGTAAGTGCGGATGCACAGCTTAAGGTTGTTGAGAAACACTCTGTTTCCTTCATCTGTGAAATGAACTCCATCACTTCTGTAGATGTCATGCATATCAAAACGTAGATTGTTGTTATAGATGGAGCCCATCCTATGGTCTCTGAGGTAAGCAGAAACAGCCTTATTGACATTCTTACTAGCTTTCTCAATCTGTGGACAGAATTGGTTTGACCACTTCCATCTCTGTCTTTGGCATATATTAGAGTATACAAAGACAGTTTGAGGCAAAAGCAACATCAATTGTGCAAAGATACCCTTCATTAGGATTTCCAGCCCTATCCCTGTCAATGTGCCAAGGTCATTGCCACCACAGTGCACAATCATGAGGTCAGGGGGTTGGAGATGCAAAAAGTTTTTAACCAAAGACATCAATTGGTGCCACTTTAATCCTCCCTGTGCAAACCATTTAATATCCACATTTTGCAAACCTACTTCTAAGTCAATACCTCTGTGTTCAGCATACCTTTTGCACCAGAAAACATAGCTGTGCCCTACAATCCATACTATAAGCATTTTGAAGGGATGTCTGTAAGGAATCAAAAGATGTTTGCAGCTGAGGTAGTCAGTTGGTAGAATGAGAGGTATCTAAAATGGTGGAGAACATGCTGTTTTGAGATAACCGATAACTGCTACTAAATTAAGTTTTCCCAAATCAGTAGTATGTTTAGAAGTAGTGTGTTGTTAAAAAATAATACTAGTATTATTGAAATAGGTTTTTTTTTGTGTTGTAATTCTTTATTGAAACTTTTGCATAAAATTTCATCATGAAAAGAATGACTTCACTCAAATTTTACAGTAAATAAATAAATAAATTAATAAGAAACAGATGCGACTTAAGTCTCTTAATGGGTAACGAGAATATATAAATATATAAATAAGTAAATAGATAATGAGCCTAGAAGGGAAAGGAAGAGAAGGGGGAAGGGAAAAAGGGAAGTGAAATAAGAAGGTCAAAGAGCTGATAAATATACATATATCAATAACATAATATTATCAGTATAGATCTATAATAGAAAGTTAAAAACAGTAATTTGTAATTAGGACCATACACTTAAGTGAAACATACTTAATGGAAATTATGTCTAATAAGTCATTTTAGAACATTGAAATATGAAAAAACACTATAGGGCAAGTATGAATAAAAATATAAGGGCTTAATGCGTCTTATGTATGGAAATATTTCACAGCAAGTTAGAGTTATGCATACTTTAATGTTGTTTATGGAACAAATATAGCAGCTGATAATTCTGGATGAATACTTACCATTCTCCAAGATATATGAACTAAGATAGAAGGAAAAAGGAAAGAGGAAGAAGAAAAAAAGGGGGGGGGCGGGGACGAGGGGGAAGAGTTAGATCTCATAGAGAAGAAAAGAAAAGTGTGAGAGGTCTCTTGTTGTGAGATTATTGCCCAATCTTTGTGTGAAGTATAAAGTAGTAATGCTGAATATTACAACCCTGTTATGATGTTGCGGAACCAGGGAGGGAAGAAAGAGTAGCAAGAGAAATTAATAGAGGAGGGAAAATAACACAGAAATATAGAAATAAATAGCAATATATATAAAAAGTGCAGAATGGATGATTCAAAACATTGTCAATCAAAACATATATAATTAGAGAAAGGTAAAGGTGGATTTATGCACATGCATACCTACAGCTACATACACATACACACACATACCTCCAAATGTGTGCATACATATACAAGTGCTAGAATGAAAAGTGTGGAAGAATGTTCTCCAAAAGTGAGGAAGAAAATAGATATGTTAGGAGGCATGCATTATCGATCAAAATTATCACTTAATTAACTTGGGTTAGACACTACAGAAGTTAATTATTATCATTTCCTGGACCTAAGAAGGGTGACCAGACTTGAAGAAACAAGTCAATTTGATCCTGAAGGTTGTAAATGACGCGTTCATAAGAAGCTGTATGGATCATGGCCACCATCCACATTTCTTGCGACGGTGGATTCGGTAATTTCCACTGCTGCAATATACACATTTTTGCTGTGGCTAAAGCTGTGTGTAAAAGTCGACGTTGAGGTTTAGAGAGTGTTTGTGATTGACGCGTATCATGTAGAAGAATAGTGGCAGAAGTAAGTGGGAGCGTCAATGGAATAGCATTATGTAAAGTTTTACCCACATAGGCCCAAAAAGGTTGTATCAAGATACAATCGCAAATGATATGAGTTATGCCACAAGCAGTATTATCACAATTTCCAGCAGATAGCATGAGAAAGCAAGCCAGCTCTATGTAGCTTTGTTGGTGACCAATGCCAGTCATGATGTATTTTGAAGAGACAAAATTTCAATCTAGCTTCCTGTGTGCCCTTGTTTAAGTAATTTAGGATCTCTATCCACTCATCATCTTTACATGAGATTGATAATTTCATCTGCCATCTGGTACGTAACTCCTGTGATGGAGGTTGTGAAAAGAGGTGAGATGTGAGCACTTCATATAAACCAGACATAACCCCTTTATGTTTTCCCCAGGTATTGAGATACGTTACTACTGGTGAAGTCTGTAGCAGCCAAAGTTGCGATCCTAGGCCCTCATCAAACATTGTCGGAGCTGTGTGTATTTCCCGAGTTGTAAGGTAGATAAATCAAATTCCTCTTGTAATTGTGCAAACGTCTTGAGATCACCATCAATGAGGAGTTGATCTAAAGTATGAATACCTGCTGTCTTCCAGAGGGGCCAAGATATTGTTTGTCTATTAATGCGTATGCTCGCATTGTCCCATAAAGGGGCTTTTCTATGAATACGGGGATGTGAACCCAGTAATCGGTGTGCTCGTTGTCAGGACCCATGCATAGCTGATAAAATCGGATTAGTGCGGTCATTGTGACTAGTCCCTGTCCCATATAAAGCGGAGAGACCCGTTTCTGCTGATAAAAGATGTCGTTCTATATGCACCCATTGCGGTACATCAGGAGCTTGTGACATCAAATAGGTTATTTGGGATAACTGTAATGCAAGGGCATAATGTTCCATTACAGTACTGCTAAACGAGGTCTAGCTGAGTTCCATATAAAGGTTTTTATCTTAGAATCTATTGAACGGAGTGTTGTCAGAGGAATCTGAACAGGGAGCATACCAAGAACATATAGAAAACGTGGAAGAGTAACCATCTTTATGGCTTGTACTCTACCCCACATTGAGAACCCTAATACTTTCCATTTTTCAAAGTCGCGTTGCATTTGTGTGATGAGGGGAATTAGGTTATCCATAATCATCCCTGCTAAACCTTCGTTCACCAAAATACCTAAATATTTGAGGCGCGAGGGTTGCCAGTTGCTTTTGTGGTCCCGTCTGAGATGGGTAGTGCTTCACTCTTGTCCCAATTAATTTTGTAACCAGAAAAGGAGGCAAAATCATCTATGATTTGAAGTATGGACGGTAAGGAATTGGACAAGTCAGTAAGTGTAAGTAAAATGTCGTCCGCGTACAAATAGAGTTTCGATTCTCCAGTCGGAAGGGATATACCCGTAACATTAGTAGCTTGGCGTATTGTGGCTGCCAGAGGCTCCATAGCTAGAAGGAAAAGGAGTGGAGAGAGGGGGCAACCTTGACGGGTGCCTCTACGGATTGGAAATGATTCAGACATAAAGCCCCGTCAATTTACCTGTGCAGTAGGATTATCATATAGCAGACGTATTTTGGCTATAAATTGTTCACCCAGTCCGAATTTTTGCAGCACTTTAAAAAGATATTCCCACTCGATACGGTCAAATGCCTTTTCTGCATCAAGTGACAAAGCTAGTGCGTCATTTTGGAGGCGTTTGGCAGACCATAACGTGTGGGCTAAAGTGCAAAGATGGTTTCTGGAAGAGCGTCCTGGAACAAATCCGACTTGTGTATGATGGATCAGAGAAGGTAAGACTTTACGTAAACGAGAAGCTAGGATGCTGGCCAAAATTTTGATATCACAATTTAATAATGATATGGGACGATAACTGCTTCAAAGTAAGGGGTCTCTTCCAGGTTTGGGTAATACAGCAATTATAGCTTTATTGGATAAGAGACCTAAGGAGGCCTCACGTTCTGCTTCCTGAAACGCAGAATGAAGTGAATTAATCACCTCCATTCCCACCCATCGATGAAATTCTGAGGGGAAGCCATCTTCACCCGGAGCCTTATGATAAGGTAAGTTGGTTATTGCATACGAGATCTCTTCCTTAGTAATTTCTCCCTCTAGTAATTTTCTGCCTTCGTCTGATAAACAGGGTAGGTTTGCCTTTGTAAGAAAGGTATCTAATTTATCACCTTTAACTTGAATCTCGGCCGTGTAGAGAGATTTATAAAACAGAGCAAATTCATTAACAATGTCCTGAGGCCTAGTTAATGTGGTACCTCCAGCTGATTTGATAGCCGGAATGGCCATGTCTGCTTCTCTTTGTCGCAGCTGTGCTGCCAATAACCTCCCTGCTTTTTCTCCCTGTTCATAATGCCTCCCTTTCATTCTTTGTAGGGCATATTCTGCCTTAGAGGTAAAAAGATTATTTAGGGCCATGCGAGCCTGTTCCAATAACTTACAATTCGAGAATGTAGGATTGGCTGTGTATAAGCGAGTATAAGATGCACTATTTTGTTCCAGTTCTTTCTGTCGGGTAGCATTTTGTCTATTAGCTTGCGCAGCATCTCGCATGAGCTGGCCACTTATCGTAGCTTTTGCAGCAGCCCATAAGATTCTGCCCGAGCCAACGGATCCTTGATTAAGAGAGATGTAGTCTTGAAGGTGAGATTTTAATAGAACTTTACCCTTAAGGGTTCTATATCGTTGGATATTCATACACCAGGGCTTGCGTCCTGGACTGGCTAACCCAATTTCCAGTGAGAGCAAAACAGGGGAATGATCAGAAAGTGCTGCTTCTAAAATGTGGGATTCTTGTGTCAACTGCACCACATTTTGAGAAGCCAAAAAGTAATCAAGACGAGAAAGTGTGCCATGAGTAGGCGAAATAAAGGTATATTCTACATCTGTCGGATGAGAAAGACGCCAGTGATCTACCAAACCGTTGCCTGCCATTATATCATTCATCAGAGCTCGATCTGCTGTGTTAGTCTTATCCAAAGGGCCTGTTTTATCCAAAACTGGGTCTTGTACCCGGTTCCACTCGCCGTCAATAAGGAATTGTGAAGCACCTATCTCCATTAGAAGGCGGTTCAGCTGGAGAAAGAATGACCTTTTCGCTCCAGTCGGAGCGTAAATTGAGCCGATGCAAATATGGGACTCACCAATTCGTAATTTGGTAAAAACGTACCGCCCGTCCGGATCTGTCCACGTTTTTAACACTGTTACCGGAATCGATTTACGAATAAGGATCGCTACTCCACATTTACGAGGTGGCTTCGTTTCTGGATCCTCTCCTCCACGTATGCTGCTGTGAATCACCTTTCCCACCCATTCCCTACTTAGTTTTTCAGATTCTTTAGTGACAAGGTGCGTTTCTTGAAGGAGAGCTATATCCACCTGTTTTGATTGTAAATAAGAAAGTATTTTTTCCTTTTAATGTAATGTGTTAATTTATGATTATTCCATGTTATTACACGAAGGGCATGTGAAATAACCATGTCAGACAGAAAAGGAAAACAATCAACAATAAGTGTTCGCTATAAATGTCAGAGTGTATCAAAATATGTCAAAGGAATTCGAAAAATTTGTTAGATCTGTGAGAAAAGTATAAGAGGGAAAAGAGAGAGAAAATAGAAAGAAGGAGTAAAGAGAAAGGAGAGAAAGAGGGGAACAATGAATGAATGGTAAGGGAGACCCTGGTCCGCAACAGTAGTAATATGATCAATGAATTAGCCGAAAAGAGTAATAATAAGTGGTAACTGAGAATGATAAAAGGTGTATAAAGCTGAATTTGTGTCAGAAAAGAGAATATTACACAATGAGAAGGGGAGACAGGGAGGGGAATGCCAAGTATTAAATGGCACAGGGGATCTCAAACTTTTAACCCCGGGTTCAAGCACACTGGAGGATCACTGCGAGGAGGGGCTCCATCAGGAGGACGGGACAGTGATTAGGAGAGACAAGTCCAAAAGGGCAAAAACAATATGTATATCTGAGCAATCACTGGTATTGACAAAAAGGAAGCGTTATGTTGTAATATCAAAATATCAAAACATATTAGTGATCTATTGAATTAAAAAGGATTACATATATATAGTTAATACAGTCAAGATAAAATGAAATTAGATTATCAGTAATAACAATTGAGGTCTTCATATAAATCTATAATAACAGTAATAATCTTAATAGTCATTAATACAGAAGGCACTTATCATGCGTGTTACTGTTGAAATAAAATAAACGAGACAGTCAACATGCTTATCGAGGTTAATACAATTAATATAGTAAGAATAGTTTAATATGTATAATACTCAGCTATCTGATGGTTGGACATCTTCGTTCTTCTCAATATATTGAATTTATTAAATTTTCCAGTTACCTAGAAGGAAATAAATGTAATCATAGCTATGACTGCAATCGAAATTGTAAGTGGGATCTATTTCATCCGCAGTCTGCATTTAAAGTAGATTTTAGGGGGGAGCGGGATTTATCCCTATGCTGCTCCTGGGTAAGGTAGATACAGTTTGAAGAGCCGAAGCTTTATCCTCATGACTTCGAATAGTCCTTTTGAGATCTCTGCCACGCTGTCGAGGGCTGTTAATATTCTGACGTGCAATGCCCATTGCTTGTAGGGAGGAGCTGGGTTGTGTGAGATCTGTTGTAGAATGCTGAGTCTCCATATCTTGCGGTTTCCAACAATCTATAAATAGACGAAGGTCTTCAGGATCATAAAAATCTTTAGAGATTCCATCTTTGGTGATGCGGAAGCGAGCAGGGTCGAAGAGACTATATTTAATGTCCAATTGACGTAGTTGAGGTCTCAATGAAAGGAATGCCTTGCGGTGGTCGTTAGTCTCTCTGGAGAAGTCGGCTGCCATACAAATTTCGTGACCATCATATGTGAATGGACCATGGGTTCGTGCAGAGACTAATATTTGCCTTGTCTGTTCATGTCTTAGAAAGCAGGCAATAAGTGGTTGTGGATGGGATGAAGATGCTTTATGCAGAGGTCCAATGCGATGTGCATGTTGTATCTCCAGTGGAGGATCAAAAGCAATGTCCACTAAGCTTGGAAGAATATTTCGGAGGAATGCTCTAGCATTTGGACCTTCAATTTTTTCTGGAAAGCCAAAATAACAAACACTATCCCTCCTATTACGGTCTTCCAAGCCAATCAGTTTGCTGCGGAGGAATAGTAGCTCTTGATCTCTGTTTTGCACCGATTCTAGACGTTCTTCCACAGCTGTCAACCTATGATCAAGTCCTTCTGCTTTTGAATGAAACCCTGCAACGTCTACTCGCATTGATTTAGCTTCAGCCGCTAAGGAAGATATATTTGAGTCCATTCCTTCAAGTCGTCGACTGACAGCAGAGATTTCTTGCAATATGCGATCCATGGTTTCTCCTTGCATTGTTAAGTTAATCTGTGGTGAACCCTCTGTTGTAGAAGTGGTACTTTTTGTAGACATGTTACGAGATTGCTTGAGTACATCCGCTAAAAGGGGCTGCTTAGAAGGTTTGTTTCCGTGTTTGGTAGTAGAAATTCGGCTTATTTTTATCAGGGTAGTGCTCTGAATCAATAAATTAATGTAGGGACATAAATCGATGACAGAATCTGTGCTATGATCCAATTAAAGAGCTATGTTAATTGATTAGTTTTAGTTGAGGGTGTCTCCTGCTTCAAAATGTTAGAAATTACCACCCTGCTGTGTACTGGAGGAAGGTTTGATTTGTACTTGCCACAAGAAACTTGTCGTTTGAAAGAATCAATCCCTGAATATGTCAATACTTCAGTTTCTATTTTAATGTCTTTCTTTCAATAAGATTGACACGTTTTCCAGGTTATGATTCTAAAAATATTTAAGAAGTGACGACAGATATTTATGACAATTGACTTAGAAGAGGTTGGGAAGCGACTCTAATGCCTCCTGGATTAGTGTAACCACTTAAACAATAGTTATGCATGTGAGTCCGGAGTTTTCCTGAGCACTTCAATAAGGTAATTGAGTTAAATTTGAAAGCAAGAATATAAAATTATGTGGTATTCGTATAGGTCACCCAAGGCATAACATTCAATATTCACTCAATTAGACCGGAGCTATGAGCGCTGTATACAAAAGTGAAGCTGTAAGTTATTCACTTCACCAAGAGATCTAGCCTGCCTGTGTGGAGATGAGAATTTCTTAATGCCATTTATAAAGCACAATGGTGAAGAAAATATGCTATTTTAAGTCTTTTGTGACAAAGACTGTAAATATATAGCGTTTCTTCACAAGTGGTATTTTGTTCTTGCTGCCGGAAGGTCAAAGTGTTAATTTATATAGCGGTCATAACACTCACCCTCTTCAGAGCTGCCAACACTGCTGAAATAAGTAGACTCCACGAAGCCATTTTTAAAAATAGTGCCGACTTTGTCCATTAAGAGTACCCGGCGAGCAGGCCTATCTGCATCATACAGAGACCGGGGACTCAATTATGCAGAATGGAATGCTGAGGGCGGGAACATCTAGTGCTCCAGAGCCGGGGCTGCAGACATACCCCCAAGCCTGACGTTTCACTCAGCATGCAGTTCTCGGTGTCCCCAAACTGCGTCGTAGGCGTTTTGAAAATTCGGCCCATCTGATTCCTAGGCTTACTACGACACCTGAGATGACGAAATGTTGTTTTAAGCCATGCAGAAAAGGTCACCGTCTAAAGCCCCCCCTCACAGCAGAGCTCGGAGATTAGGCGGCCATCTTAATCCGCGGCCAGACCACGCCCCCCGTAAATAGGTTTTTGAACTCCCATAAGGGTTCGTGGCTCCATCATGATGCTAAACTGCGGCACCGAGGTGAAGTTGCGACTCCAGTAAATTAGAGAACCAGTTTGGGCACTTTTAGAAAACGCTATGAAATGGCTAATATGTCTAACCAATAGAAATGTGTTTCAGAATTTGAAATAATGAAGGAAGCATTTTCATTTGTTACTTACATTTATTTGTGTGCAGAAAGAGAGGGAAAGTTTGCCATTCCTGGTTTTACCTTGTTGAGAGTGGTGCATTATATTTATTGTGTGAAAAAAAAAATCTTTTATGAGTTTCTGATATTTCATATTCTGCAATACTATTTGAAAGGTGAGTTACAAATTTGTATGGTGTGTTATGTATTGTGTAGTAGTGCTTTTGTCTTTGTAGTGATATTTTTAACTTTGAAAAGCATTATTTTTAAAGTTTGGAAATTATTAGAGAAGTGTTATGTTTGAAATATGTTACGAAATGTACAAATGTGTATTGTAGTTTGTTTTATTGTACTGAAATGAAGATTGAAATGGGTTGTGCATAGTAATATGTGTGCTTTGCTAGATGGATTAGTGATTATGGTACTTCGTATGAGTCTCTGGAAAGGTATAGTTGAAGTACGCCATATCAATTTAGGTGTCTGCTTGAAATGAGAAGTGCAGTCTGTCACGTTTAAATGACTGCATGGTCTTGTGACTGAGGTATGTCTCTACTTGTATATGTATTTTCACATGTGTTATGCATCTGAAAATGCTAGACGTATAAAACACAGGTATACATCTATTTGTATGTTTCTTTTATGTATGATGGCACTAGCAAAAGCCACAGACACATGCATGTTTTCAGGAATATGATGAGACTTACAACAGTAACATGGTTAGGATTGCTGTTTTAAATTTGGTATCTGTAACATTCTGAGTAGTCGCTGAATAGTGAAGCTGCAAGTGAAAAGTGAGGTTTAAGACATGTTGGCAGAGGGATTAGTAATTAGGGTACTTTGTATGAGTCTCTGGAAAGGTATAGTTGAAGTACGCCGTATAAATTTAGTTGTCTGCTTGAAATGGGAAGCACAGTCGGTCAAGTTTAAAGGGCTTCATGGTCTTGTGACTGAGGAAGGTCTCTACTTGCACATGTATTCTCACATGTATTATGCATCTGAAGATGGTAGATGTATAAAATACAGGTACACATCTATTTATATGTTTATTTTATGTATGATGCCACTAGCAAAAGGTACAGACACATGCATGCATGCTTTTAGGAATATGGTGAGACTTACAACAGTCATATGCGAAGGGTTGCTGTTTTATATTTGGCTAGGCCGAACACTCTGAGTAGTCGCTGAATAGTGAAGCTGCAAGAGAAAAGTGAGGTTTAAGAGATGTTGGCAGAGGGATTAGTGATTAGGCTACTTTGTATGAGTCTGTGAGAAGGTACACTTGAAGTACGCCGTATAAATTTAGGTGTCTGCTTGAAATGGGAAGTGCAGTCTGTCAACTTTAAAGTACTTTACGGTGTTGTGACTGAGGTATGTCTCTACTTGTACATGTATTTTCACGCAGGTTATGCATCTGAAGATGCTAGACGTATAAAACACAGGTACACATCTATTTGTATGTTTCTTTTATGTATGATGCCACTAGTAAAAGGTAAAGACACATGCACGCATGATTTCAGGAATATGGTGAGACTTGCAACAGTGATGTGCAAAGGGTTGCTGTTTTATATTTGGCTAGGCCCAACACTCTGAGTAGTCGCTTAATAGTGAAGCTGCAGCACAAAAGTGAGGTTTAAGACATGTTGCCACAGGGATTAGTGATTAGGCTACTTAGTATGAGTCTGTGGAAAGGTACACTTGAAGTACGCCGTATTTAGCTGTCACCTTGAAATGGGAAGTGCTGTCTGTCAAGTTTAAAGGACTTCATGGTCTTGTGACTGAGGTATGTCTCCACTTGTACATGTATTTTCACACGTGTTATGCATCTGAAGATGCTAGACGTATAAAACACAGGTATACATCTATTTGTATGTTTCTTTTATGTATAATGCTACTAGTAAAAGGTACAGACACATACACGCATGCTTTCAGGAATATGGTGAGACTTAGAACAGTGACATGAGAAGGGTTGCTGTTTTATATTTGGCTAGGCCCAACACCCTGAGTAGTCGCTGAATAGTGAAGCTGCAGGAGAAAAGTGAGATTTAAGACATGATGGTAGAGGGATTAGTGATTAGGCTACTACGTATGAGTCTGTGGAAAGGTACACTTGAAGTACGCCGTATAAATTTAGCTGTCTGCTTGAAATGGTACGTGCAGTCTGTCAAGTTTAAAGGACTTCATGGTCTTGTGACTGAGGTATGTCTCTACCTGTACATGTATTCTCACACGTGTTATGCATCTGAAGATGCTAGACGTATAAAACACAGGTATACATCTATTTGTATGTTTCTTTTATGTATGATGCCACTAGTAAAAGGTACAGACACATGCATGAATGCTTTCAGGAATATGGTGAGACTTACAACAGTGATATGCGAAGGGTTGGCTAGGCCCAACACTCTGAGTAGTCGCTGAATAGTGAAGCTGCAAGAGAAAAGTGAGATTTAAGACATGTTGGTAGATGGATTAGTGATTAGGCTACTTTGTATGAGTCTGTGGAAAGGTACACTTGCAGTACGCTGTATAAATTTAGCTGTCTGCTTGAAATGGGAAGTGCAATCTGTCAACTTTAAAGGACTTCATGGTCTTGTGACTGAGGTGTGTCTCTACTTATACATGTATTCTCACATGTGTTATGCATCTGAAGATGCTAGATGTGTGAAACCCAGGTATACAACTATTTGTATTTTTCTTTTATGTATGATGCCACTAGCAAAAGGTACAGACACATGAAACCATGCTTCAGGAACATGGTGAGACTTACAATAGTAAGATGGGAAGGATTGCTGTTTTAAATTTTGTAGTTGTAACATTCTGAGCAGTCAGTGAAAAATGAAGGTGCAGCAGAAAAGTGAGGTTTGAGACATGTTGGTAGAGGGATTAGTGAATAGGCTATTTTGTATGAGTTTCTGGAAAGGTACACTTGAAGTACGCCATATAAATTTATGTGTCTGCCTGAAATGGGAATTGCAGTCTGTCAAGTTTAAAGGTCTGCATGGTCTTGTGACTGAGGTATGTCTCTACTTGCACATGTATTCTCATACGTGTTATGCATCTGAAGATGGTACACATGTGTAACACAGGTACACAACTATTTGTATGTTTCTTTTATGTCTGATGCCACCATCAAAAGGTACAGACGCATGCATGCATGTTTTCAGGTACATGGTGAGACTTACAACAGTAACATTGCAAAGATTGCTGTTTTGAATTTCTGGAGTTCTCTTGCTTCTTTCTGCACTTCTCTTGACTCTTTCTGCCCCTCTGTTGCTTCTTTCCGCACTTCTCTTGCCTCTTTCTGCACCCATCTTGTCTCTTTCTGCACCTCTGTTGTTTCTTTCTGCACTTCTCTTGTTTCTTTCTGCACCTCTTTTGCTTCTTTCTGCACCCATCTTTCCCCTTCTGTAGCTCTCTTGCCTCGTTCTAAACCTCTCTTGCGTGTTTCTGCACTTCTCTTGCAACTTTCTGCACCTCACTTTCCTTTCTGCGCATCTCTTAATTCTTTATCCACTCCTCCTGCCTCTTTGTGCACCTCTGTTGCTTCTTTCTGCACTTCTTTGCTACTTTCTGCACCTCTCTTGGGTTTTTTGGCACTCATCTTGCCTCTTTCTGCACCTGTGTTGCCTCTTTCTGCACCCCTCTTCCCTCTTTCTGCACCCCTCTTCCCTCTTTCTGCACCTCTCTTGCCTCTTTGTGCACCTCTCTTGCCCCTTTCTGCACCTCTCTTGCTTCTTTTTGCACCCCTCTTTCTGCATCCCTCTTCCCGCACTTCTCTTCCCTGTTTCTGTACCTCACTTGCTTCTTTCTGTGCTTGTCTTACTTCTATATACAGTTCTCTTGGCTCTTTCTGCACTTCTCTTGGTTCTTTCTGCACCTCTCTTCCTTCTTTCTGCAACCCTCTTGCGTCTTACTGCACCCCTTTTCCATCTTTCTGCACTTCACTTGCCTCTTCCTGAACCCTTCTTATCTCTTTCTGCACGTCTCTTGAGTCTTTCTGCATCTTCTCTTACATCTTTCGGCACCTCTCTTGTCAATTTCTGCACCTCTCTTGCTTCTTTCTGCATGTATCTTGTTCGTTTCTGCACTTCTCTTCCCTTTTTCTGTACCTCTTTCCCTTTATCTCCACCTGTCTTGCCTTTTTCTACACCTCTATTGCTTCTTTTTGCATTCCTCTTGCCTCTTTCTGCACCTCTGTTGCCTGTTTGTGCACCTCTCTTGCCTCTTTGTGCATTCCTTTTGGCTCTTTCTGCACCTCTTTTGCCACTTTTTGCACCTCTCTTGCCTTTTTATACACTTCTTTTGTCTCTTTCTGCACTTGTGTTGAATGTTTCTGTACTTTTCTTGCTATTTTCTGCACTTCTCTTGCTTCTTTCTCTACCTCTTTTGGCTGTTTCTGCACCTCTTTTAGTTCTTTGTACACCTGAGTTGCTTATTTCTGGAGCTCACTTGCTTCTTTCTGCACTTCTCTTGCTTCTTTCAACACGTCTATTACTTCTTTCTGTACCTCTTTTGCCTTTTTTTATACCTCTCTTGCGTCTTTCTGTACGTCTCTTGTTGCTTTTTTCACATCTCTTGCCTTTTTTGCACCTCTGTTGCTTCTTTGTGCACTCCTCTTGCCTCTTTTTGTACCCTTCTTCCCTGTTTCTATTCCTCTGTTGCCTGTTTCTGCACAGATCATGCCTCTTTCTGAACCCCTCTTTCCTCTTTCTGCACCTCGCTCACCTGTTTGTGCACCTCTCTTGCCAATTTTGTGCACGTCTCTTGCTTTTTTTACACATCTCTTGTCACTTTCTGAACCTCTCTTCCCTTTTTCTGTACCTTTATTTCTCTTTCTGTCCCTCTGTTAATTTTTGGTGCACCTCTGTTGCTTCTTTCTGTACTCCTCATGCCTCTTTCTTTTCCCTTCTACCCTCTTTTTACACTTCTGTGTCCTCTTTATGCACCGCTCTTGCCTCTTTCTGCATCTCTCTTGCCTCTTTCTGCACATTTATTCCTCTTTCTGCACATTTATGCCTCTTTCTGCATTTGTCTTGACTCTTTCTGCACTTCTGTTGCTTGTTTTTGAACATCAGTTGTTTCTATATGCACTTTTCTTACTTTTTTCTGCTCCTGTCAAGCTTCTTGCTGCACCTCTCTTGCCTTTTTCTGCACCCGTCTTCCCTGTTTTGCACTTCTCTTGCCTCTTTCTTGCCTCTTTGTGTACCTCTCTTGCATGTTTGTGCACCTCTGTGTTTCTTTGTGCACCCCTATTGTCTCTTTTTGCACCTCTGTTGCCTCTTTCTGCATTTCTCACATTTTTTAGTCGCTGTGTTGTTCTTTTGTGTATTTCTTTTCTCTGTTTCTAAACCTTTCTTTTTCTTTCTGTCCCTTTCTTTCTCTTTCAGCACCTTTTTTCCTCTTTCTGCAGTTCTCTTGCTTGTTTTGCCAATTTGCTTTTTGTATTTGTAATAAAGAGAATAGCAATGTAATTGTAAGTAATTGCTTACTAGTTATTATGAATATTGATATGTAATTAATTTAAAATTGTTAATTGATGTAACAAACTATTGAAACTGTTCTTTGTTTTTTAGAAAATTATTTTGTTTGGATCACAAATTGAAGATGGCAAGAAAACATGAAAAGAGAAGACAACAAAAAAAACAGAACTACTTAAAGAAAAGTAAAAAGAGTGCATTAGAAAAAGACGAAAATGTTACTCAGGATAAAGTCTGTTCTGGTAAGAGCACTAAACAGTTTCTTAAAACAGTTGCAGAGAGATTAAAGAAAGGCAATAATAATGAAGGGAAAAAGAAAAGTTTTACAACAAAGCACAAGGAAAAGAAGAATTGTAATGGTAAAAAAACATTAGTTTTTGGAAAAACGACACATGTTATAAGAAGACAAAAACAATTTAAAGAGATACGTATACGAATGTTTCGAAGTAGAGTAATTCAAAATTTATTAAAAGATTGTAAAAAGTATAAAAGAAGATCAGCAGCGTATAAGAAGAAGCAACACATTGAAAGTGTAGTAGATACTGCTTTTGAATTGAAACGAAAATTATTTATATTAATATTGAAGAGAATGAGAACATTGGATAAAACAATGGTGTTTATGAAAGAGAAAAGCAAAAGAAAAAGACTTGTTAATAGAAGTAACTTTTGTAAAACTTTTACTGGTGAATGGAAGCACACTTCTAGTACTGAGCCTTTCTTTAATGAAGAAAGCTATTTTCAACAGAACACATTAGTACATGCAGTTGATACTAGTGGTCGATGCTATGAGATGAAAGATGGTTGTCCCATTCCAAAAGCAAAAATGGTTGTTAGGAATGTGGAAGAAGTAATAGTTGAAGGAGTTCCAGGGAAGCGTACACAATCTTCTGTATATAAGTGGGATTGTAGCAGTATTTGCAGTATTCAACAGGAATCTATTGACATATTGCGAATTTGTTTACAAGAATATGCAAAAAAAAGTCTTAAACAGAAGATTAGGTTGTTACAAGGACTAGCTCCATGTAAAATAAGAAAATATACTAACTTGCAGGGTCATTCTCTGGCTTGTCTTTCAAGAAAAGTGTGTCAAAGTACTTTTCATCATTTAAGAATGTTAGCAGTACACCACTCAGAAATGTGGAAGTTATTAAGGAGAGTCTACTATGTAAAAACTCCTGCATTATGTTTAAATGAAATGAACACAGCTCTTTTGCACGGTATCAGATGTACAAAAAGTTTGTGATGATATACAGTTTCGTTTTTTTGGTTCACAAGAGGAGTATAGAGTAAGTGAGAGCTTGATAAGTGCAGGTGTTGAAGAACACGGGAAAGAGATTAGTATTGATGAGTTTGCAGAAGAAATTACAAAGTTTAAGACAGTTTCATCTGAAAAATCAAACTATGTTTGTATTTGTTGTCGACGTACTCACTATAGAAGTCAAACTAGGAATGTTGATTTATATTTAAAAAGTGAAAAGGAAAACAATGATAAGTGGCAGCAATTTGGTGCTTATTTGTTGGTAGAAGATCAGTTTGAGTTGGCTACTGATCAAGTTATTTGTAAATATTGTTACAACAAATTAGAAGAGAACAAAATGCCAGCTAGAGCAGTACATAACAACTTAGAGTTGGTAGCTATTCCTACAGAACTGGCAGATTTGAATGCATATGAGTCCATTCTTATTCAATCTGTACACCCATTTCAAGCCATAGTTCGTATGGAGCCTAAAACAGGTAAGCTGCCACCAACAGATTTACAAAGAGGTCTGAAAGGAAGAGTTGTCTACTTACCTTTAGATTTTAAGAAAAATATTGAAACTGTTGGTGTAGACAGGGAGGAAAATGAGCCAGTAGTTATTCTAGTAAATGGTGTACCAACAAAGAGTCGAAAAATATGGCAAGAGTTTGTAGATGTTAATAAACTTCAAAAGGCTACATTATATCTGGTACAGAATAATATTTATTATAAGAATGTAAATGTTGATGAACAGGTAATATGCTTAGAAGATGAAACAGAAATTTCAAGTGGCCAAATAGAAAAAGTAGACAAGTCCAGGAGTGAAGAGATTTATGAACATTATACTGTACATCCTCTACATTCAAAAGAAATGATAGGAAACAGTACTGAATTATTTCAAATGAAGGAAGCAAAGGGAACTCCCATGAGTATATGGGAAAAAAGTTTAGAAGCTCGTTGTTTTCCACAGCTATTCCCCACTGGAGAAGGTGGACGATTTGATGAGCGAGCTGTATGGATTCCAGCTTCAGAATACCGCTCGACAAGATTGTACTCTGAAGATCCAAGATTTCGACAGTGCATTCCATATATATTCCCTCTTCTCTTTGAAAGAGATTTTCTGCACTTTCATATACAGTGAACCACATATTAAAAACAGGAGTTTAACCACATGTTTCTGCAAAAGAATTCATGGACAAAGTTCAACAAAGAGATAAAAATGTAGAATCTCAGTTAATTAATTTGGTGGCGTGTCAACATGGTACCAATGAATATTGGTTTTGTAGTCACGGTGAACTTAAATGTATGTTAAGAAACTTAGGTACACCTACATGGTTTGTAACACTTAGCTGTGCTGAATTTGGTTGGGAAGATTTACTTGAATTTCTACATGAAGCAAATTCAAATGTTAAAAATATTTAATTGAAGATACGTGGAGAACTCTGTTCCTTGGATCCTGTAAATGTCTGCAGGTATTTTAACCATAGGTTTCAAAGTATGATGTGATTTATCTGCAATAAAAATATTCCTCCTTTTGGAGAAGTTACTGATTTCTTTTTGGCGAAAATAGTACCAAGCCAGAGGTGCTCCTCATATGCACATGCTATTATGGATAAAGAATGCTACAAAATTTGGAACTGATACTGATGAAACTGTTTTGTCTTTCATCGAACAGTATATGACGTGTGCCATTCCAAGAGATGGAGGAGAAAAGAGCTTGGGACAACAAGTTTCACGGTTTCAAAATCATCGATGTGGGAAATACTGTCGACGAAAATACAAGTGTAAAGGGAAATTTTATACAAAATGTCGTCTTGGATTCTCAGATCCTATAATTTCTAAAGGAAGTGCAAATAGTTTTTTGTCAGCAGTAAAGAATACAATAACTCGGAAATCTCTGAAGAATACATACAACGTAAAAAGAACAGAAGATTCAAAGTACATTAATGACTACAATCCAGTTATTTTGAAAATGTGGAATGCAAACATGGATATTCAATATGTTGCAGATAATTCAATTGCTGTTGCTCGCTATGTTACATCATATATAACCAAATCTGAAAAGACAGAGATGAAAGAAATGTGGGAAGAAATTTCACAAGAGAAGAGTCTTAGCAAGAAATTGTACAGCTTTAGCTTGAAAATGCTTTCCCATCGAGAGATTGGATCCTATGAATGTTCGGATCGCTTGAGCTCTGCCAGTTTATATTCAAAGTCAAGAGGAATCATTTGGGTAAGTTTAGGTCTTGTCTCCACATGAAATAGAGTATTGAAATCTTTACAAGAAATCGAATACTTAGCACAGAATGAACCAGAAAGTACAGATATTGTTAAAACTAATATGTTGGATACATACTATCCCAAAAGGAGTCCACATCTCGAAAACCTATGTCTGTATGAAATACTTCAACATTACAGCTTTAAAAGAAAAGTTATAGAAAATATAAAAGAAAGAAAAATATGCAGTAATTGTATGTGACGGATGTTTAGTAAAACATACCAAAGGAAATCTTATTAACCACAGAAAACTCTGTTGCGAAAGTCCAGATAAGAGGGAATTTTTCTATTTAGCACTTCTGCAACTGTTCAAGCCTTAGCGTAGTGAAACGGAATTACTTGGAGATTTTGACTGCTATGAAGATTCTTTTCATGCAACTAAAGATAGCATTCAGTGCACAATTTTCCCAACATATCTACAAATGTTAAATGATGAGATTGAAGAAGAAAGTACTATTGCAGCTGAAATAGCTAGAGAAAGTTCACAAGACAGTCAAAGTTCTGGTCCACTGAGTCAAGATCCACTGGGACAACCAATTATCGAAAATGAAGCAGCAATAGCCATGAATGAGGTAGAAACTGCAATGCAACAAGCACAACAGGATATTATTCAGTTGGAAAAGTTAGAAGAGCAACTAAATATTGATCAAAAAGAAATATATCTACCAGTCAAACAACAGATACAACATGGTTTGCTGCATGAAAAAAAGAATGCCAATGTTCATCATTTAAACCTATTCTATTGTACATCAGTGGTCAAGCTGGAACAGGAAAAAGTTTCTTAATTAAAGTTTTGACAATTTATCTACACAAAAGTACAGAATCACATTTATCTTGTGTTGTAACAGCTCCAACTGGATTAGCAGCACACAACATTAAAGGGATTACTTTACATCGATTACTTATGCCACCTGTTGAACATGATAATAAATTGGAATATTAGAAGCTATCTGGAGAAGCTTGTTATGAAGTCTCAAGAGTACTGAAGAAAATGAAACTTTTAATCGTTGATGAGGTGAGCATGGTCTCAAACTTAATGCTTGCCTTTGTACATTTAAGAATGCAACAGTTTAAAAAAAAGATTGCGATGTTCTGTTTGGAGGAAAACATTTAATTGTATTCGGAGACCTACTACAACTTACTCCTGTAAAAGGACAACCTGTTTTTAAAACACTTGTCCATGAAGACACTAGGAAATGTTTGGGAAGTATTGGAAATGTGAACATTTGGTTACATTTTGAATATAAAGAACTTGTTAAGAATACGCGACAGGCAAGTGATGAAGATTATGGAAATATTCTATAAGACATAAGAATTGGTGTCTTGACGGAACATGGTAAACAAGCTTTAGAAAGTCGGCTACTAAGGAACTTGTTTACAACTAGAAACACAGCAGCTGAAGTAATGTACAATATGCTTGGAGAAAAGAAGTCTATAGTTTGCCTAATGCCTACACTGCAAGAGTGTTCTACATTTAATCAACAACTTTTGAAATTGGAAAAACAACAAATTGTGGAAATTGAAGCTATTGATAAAATTGAACACCAATGAGTGACTATTCTTCTTACAGAGAAACTACAGGCTGAATTGCATTCTTTGGAAAAGTCTGTATCTAAAACTGCAGGCTTAGAAAAGACTTTACATGTATGTATAAACTGTCGGGTAATTTTGCGGCATAATTTGAATGTAGAAGAAGGTTTAGTAAATGGAGCAATGGGAAACGTTGTTGATTTTGTAAAATTTCAGAATAGAGATGGAATAGAATTTTTGATTATAAAATTTGATCAGATTAAAGAGGTAAGACAGATTGGGCGTTGTGTTGTACGTTTTTTGCTTGTAAAAGATTTGTATGTTCGCAGACAACAGTTTCCTCTGTCTTTAGCATATGCAGTAACTATTCATAAATCTCAAGGTTTAAGTATAGACAGTGCTTTTGTAAATATTGGAAGTATAGTGTTCAAAGAGGGAATGGCATATGTTGCATTATCTCGAGTAAGAACATTGTCTGGTTTGTATTTGATAGATTTTGATGAGAAAGAGGTTAGTGCTGATGCAAATTGTGTAAGAGAGTACAATCGTTTAAGAAGACTTTATACTCCTGATTTAGGTGAATATCCCATATATGAGAAACGTGTAGTGTGTCCAAAACGGAAATATGTCAAACATTCAACTGAGGTTCAAAAAAGAAAACAGTTGAAGAGAAACTTGAAGGTGTAAAGCAAAAGAAAATGGAAACTGTTGATGACATTGTAGGATACCAGTTGGAAAATAGTTCAGGTATCAACTTTTATGCTAATGTGATTCTGAATGTTGTGTTTTATCTACCAGATCTTCATCATGAAATCATGGGAAATCATGAAAAAAGATTCTGTTCTTTACAACATCATTTATTTCAACAGTTGGTAACTGACAGAAGTAAAATGCATACTGCTTCTGGCATCTTTTGGATATATGTACTGGTTCATTGATATTTACGCTCAATATACAACAAGATGCACAAGAACTTCTAATGCTTATGCTTGAAGTATTAGAATATGAAGGAATACAGATTGAAAACTTTTTTGGACTAAGTTACAGATGGGATCATAAGTGTGGAGAGTGTTCATTTACTTCTACCACTGAAATAGAAACAGAGCAATTCCTATACTTGACAATACCAGACTGCAAATCAGTACCCTTTAACAAATTGATAAAAACAGCCAATCAGGATATGAGATGTTTGCATTGTAGATCAGAGATGTTGTCTACATTACATATAGAAAGATTTGGAAAATATCTGATATTAATGATACATTGTTGTAGAGCAAATGGAAGAATATTGGAAACAAAAATTACAAAATTTTAATGCAAGTCAAATATCTATTTCAGGAAGAACTTTTACAGCAGTGGCTATTATTTTCCATGATGGACCCACTACAACATCTGGACACTATGCTGTGTATTTAAAGTGTAATAAAGGATGGACGCATTGCAATGATGCTCACTTGGAATTCAAACCTAGATTGCCTTATGAATTACCAAATTCATATTTGTTATTTCTGCAGCCAAAGTTTTGAGTACATCATTCGGCCTATTGGGAAGATGTGAACAGAAAGTAGACAGCACTGCAAACTATTAGTATTTATAATTAGTGTTTTGATTATTATTTGCTCTAATTGATATTACATTTGGAAAATTGTGTTTAAAAGCAAATAGTTTATATATTTGTTGTCTATATTGTACCAGATGTAACTGAGAGTCTATATTCTGGCAAATGTATTTGAGATAAATAATACAGTTAATGTAGATGAAGGAAGTAATTAACAAAGTGTAGATAGAAAAACGCATAGCTACACATATTGATAATGATGTACTATGCTGATTTGTTTTTTTTTCTACAATCAATTTTATTGTTTTTTTCCCCGCAGTTCAATGATGATACTACATTGAAATCACTGTCTATGGTGAAGTTAAGTGGAATCTGAGAACAGCAAAAAAGGGAAACTGAAAATGTTGTGTAATTCTAAATTTATGTTGTGTTCTTAAAAATATAATATTATAATTTCTGTAATATATTATCATTAAATAACAGTTTTTCTTCTTCTTTATAGTAGCTACTGTTGAAGTTTGGAAACAGTTTTAATGCTGTTTAGGACAATACTACTCTAAAATTGTTCTACTGAGTAATGTATCTAAATTACTTGAAAGGTAAGAATACATAATATAATATGCATGATAACCTAGAAAAATGTTTAAAATTTAATTATATGTTATTTGTTTCTAATATAAATAAAGTTGATCCTTCACACTATTTGAAAACTATCATCATGTTTCTGAGGAGCAATATCACACTCACTTTTTACAAAAGTGCATAGAGCTATAATAGTGCTTTAATTGCAAGTTATTTACTACTCATTATACAGGACAGGTGTGTATTGAACTACCTATCCAATGACTTCTCAGATACATACATAGAAAAGATATGCACTAATAAAATTACCCAGCGCCTACCCATCCACTCATTGAATGAAACAGATAGTATGAATGCACTCATGCAATCATACAGGGACTACTTGTACACTCATTTATTATTATCTATGCACTCATAGAATCAGGCAGACAGTGGTGTTGCACTCAGCTATTCATCTAGCCACTAGCCATGCACTCATCCATTTACTCACGCACTGCCTATGCACTCATCCAATCAGCCAGGCACTCATCCTTTCACGTAGCCACTACCCATGCACTCATCTATTCTCTTAGGAACAACTCAGGCACTAATGGGATAACCCAGGTATTACCCTTGCATTCTTCCTTACACGCAGGCACTACCCATGCACTCATCCAATCACCCAGACAGTAGCTCTGCACTCATGCAACCACTCAGGCACTATTTTTGTACTCAACCACTCACATAGGCATTACCCATGCAATCATCCATTCTCTCAGGAACTACCCATGCGCTCATCCAATGACTCAGGCACTTCCTTTGCACTGATCCATTCACTCACACAGTACCCATGCAGTCATCTAAGTACCCAGGCATTAGCCTTGCACTCATAAAGTCACTCAGGTACTTCACATGCAGTCATCTAATCACCCAGGCAGTACTGCTGCACTCATGCAATGACCCAGACACTACCCATGCACTCATGCAATCACTGAGGCACTACCCATGCACTCATCCAATGACCCAGCCATTACCCTTGCACTCATCCTTTCCTTTCACGCAGGCACTGTCCATGCATTCATCCAATCAGCCAGGCTCTACACTTGCACGCATACAATCACCCAGGCACAGTCATGCAATCACTCAGGCACTATTCTTGTACTCAACCATTCACTCAGGCACTACCCATGCACTCATCCATTCTCTCAAGCACTACCCATGCACTCATCCAATGACCCAGGCATTACCCACGCACTACCCATATACTTATTAATTCACCCAGGTACTATCCATGCACTCATAGAATTACCCAGACACTGCTCTTCCACTCACCTATTCATTTAGCCACTACCCATGCACTCATCAATTCTTTCAGACACTGCACATGCAGTCATGCAGTGATTGATGCAGTCCACATGCATTCATGCAATCACACAGACACTACCCATGCACTCACCAAATAAGCTAGGGTGTACTCTTACACTAATTCATTCACTCAGGCACTAAGCATGCACTTATGCAATCACCCAGGTACTACTTATGTACTCATCCAATCTCCCAGGCACTACCCATGCACTCATCCAAACACCCAGGCACTACTGATATACTCATTAATTCACCAAGGTACTGTACTCATAGAATCACCCAGACTCTGCTCTTGTACTTACCCATTCATTTAGCCACTATCTATGCACTCATTGAATCACTCTGGCACTGCCCATTCAGTCAGGCAGTGATCGCAGCAGTCCCCGTGCATTCATGCAATCACACAGACAATACCCATGCACTCAGCAAATGAGTCATGCACTACCCTTACACTAATCCATTTACTCAGGGACTATCCATGCACTTTTACAATCACCCAGGCACTACCCATACACTTATGCAATCTCCCAGGCACTACCCATGCACTCATCCAATCACCCAAGCACTACCCATACACTCATTCATTCATCCAGGTACTATCCATGCACTCATAGAATCACCCAGACACTGCTCTTGCCCTCAGCAATTCATACGGCCACTACCCATGCAGTCATCGATTCACTCAGGCACTGCCCATACAGTCATGCAGTGATCGAGGCAGTCCCTATGCATTCAAGCAATCACATAGCCACTACCTATACACTCATCCAGTCACCCAGACACCAATCATACACTAATTAATTCACCCACATACTTTCCATGAACTCATAGAATCATCCAGACCCTGCTCTTGCACTCACCAATTCATATAGCCAGTACCCATGCACTTATCGAATGACTCAGGCACTGCCCATACAGTCATGCAGTGATCGAGGCAGTCCCCATGCATTCATGCAATCACACAGACACTACCCATGCGCTCACTAAATGAACCAGGAACTTCCCTTACACTCATCTATTTACTCAAGCACTACCTACGCACTTATGCAATCATCCAGACACTGCCCATGCACTCATTCAATCTCCCAGGCACTACCCATGCACTCATCCAAACACCTACGCACTACCCATATACTCATTAATTCACCCAGGTACTATCCATGCACTCATAGAATTACCCAGACACTGCTCTTGCACTCACCTATTCATCAAGCCACTACCCATGCACTCATCCATTCTTTCAGACACTGCACATGCAGTCATGCAGTGATTGAGGCAGTCCACATGCATCCATGCAATCACACAGACACTACCCATGCACTCACCAAATGAGCTAGGCAGTACTCTTACACTAATCCATTCACTCAGGCACTACACATGCACCTATGGAATCACCCAGACACTACCCTTGCACTCATCCAATATCCCAGGTACTACCCATGCACTCATCCAATTACCTAGGCACTACCCATACACTCATTCATTCACTCAGGTACTATCCCTGCACTCATCGAATCACCCAGACACTGCTCTTGCAGTCACCCATTCATTCAGCACCTACCCATGCACTCATTCAATCACTCAGACTCTACGTATGCACTCATACAATCATATACTCATTACGTGATCTATACACACAACATATATCTTTTCTTTTTTAAACCAGAATAGGTGGTTCCATGAGAACCGTTTTTTTTTCTTTCTTTGAAACTAATTTATATTATTTTTTTTAACTATTTTGTAGTTTTTTTGCTGTTGTTCACATTTTAAAAGTGAAAATTTAAACAAAAAAACTTTCACAAAACTCTGTGCCTAATTGCAGGAACAAAAAAAAAAGTTAACAATAGTGGTTATTTATAGTATTCAGCATTGTTTGCACAACCTGCTCCCCCACACTCAAAACAGTTATGCACTTTGGACACGAGTGCAACTTTCCCGAAATCAGGCAGAGTTGGTGGAATACTCTGCAGCTTGTCACCAGGTTTTACAGTGGATGAGTGCGCATCTTGGCCACCTTCAAAAGTGTTCGTCTTGCCAATTCTGCTCCTGCAAGACGGTTTCCATGCATCGTCCTCAAATGCTTGTACATAGAAGACGTGCCGCAGGAATACTTTTTCTCTGAGCCCCAAGACAGCACCTTCTCACACACTATGCACGTTACCTTCTGTGCATTTACTTTCTTTGTCCCCTCCGGAATCGTCAAAAACTCCCACACAATACTTTCCTTCTTCTTACGTGGGGGCTCATCCTCTTCCTCAAAGACGGTCTGGTCCTCCTCCTCTTGCAGGTCTTTTGATGCAGCCATTTAAAATTTTCAAAATGTAACAAACACCAAGCCACCTAAAAAATAGCTTTTCCTAGGATGAGACTGACTGTTGGCAACCACACCCTAAAGTAGAAGAAAGAGGGTGGGATCTAGCAAGTTTATTGATGACAGGATGTTTGACTAATCAAATCTCTTTTTTTTGTATCACATGGGGTGTGTGACTCCTACGCTGTGCCACCTCGTACCGGACGCGATTCCGTTTTTAAAAAAAATGTTGCACTTCAACAATATTTGGTTGTATGTTATAATATTTCATTTACAAATATCTGTGCCTCCTCATTTAAATAAAAGTACATTAATCTATATTTATATGTAATTTTATTGTAAAAAAACTGAAATTACTATTAAAAAAACGTTTTAATAACTATCATTTAATAATATACAAGTTTAATAACTATCTTAACAAACATCTAACCTTGAACTTAATATTATTATTGTCTATATATATGAAAAATATATATGTGAAAAATCGCGCTGGAGGCTCAGCAATGTACAGAGATTCGTGTCCGGTACGCGACTCCATGTTTATATTTAAATTGGCTTATACTGGGTGCTCTCTTGTGTCTGGATAAAGCTATACCTCTCTGAAGAACTCTAAGTAGAGCGAAACACTTTGTCAGGGATTGCTTTTACTCATTTCAGTTTGGCTTGGTTGATATTTTACCAATTCAAAGCTGTAATACTGTGCCTAGAGTGGTAAATGGCTTTTGTCATTTTGCAGCTCGGCCTGGACAGCACTGTGCTAGTCCTATGCTTAAAGACTTTGCTGTAGGGATGGCAAAAGACTTTGTCCCTTTCTATGTCAGCGTGGATGGCACTGTGCTAATCCTATGCTTTAAGACTTTGATAGAAAAGCAGACATTTGAGGTGAGCAGATCTAGAGTGTCGCTGGTGTTGAGAGTGCTCTATACAGGAGCTGCTTTCCACCTAAACGTGAGAACTGCCCAGAGTTCTCTGCTTCTTTTTTACATAATTTATGCGTCACTCTATGCCTGAAAGGGTATTGTCTTGACTTATACTGGGTGCTCCCTTGTGTCTGGACAAAGCTATACCTCTCTTAGGAGCTCTAAGTAGAGTGAAACACTGTGTCAGGGGTTGCTGTTACTCATTTCAGGTTGGCTTGGTTGGTATTTTACCAATTCAAAGCTGTAATACTGTGCCTGGAGTGGTAAATGGCTTTTGTCATTTTGCAACTCGGCATGGACAGCACTGAGCTAGTCCTATGCTTAAAGACTTTGCTGTAGCGATGGCAAAAGACTTTGTCCCTTTCTATCTCGGCGTGGATGGCACTGTGCTAATCCTATGCTTTAAGACTTTGATAGAAAAGCAGACATTTGAGGTGAGCAGATCTAGAGTGTCGCTGGTGTTGAGAGTGCTCTATACAGGAGCTGCTTTCCACCTAAACCAGAGAACTACCCAGAGTTCTCTGCTTATTTTTTACATAATTTATGCGTCACTCTATGCCTGAAAGGGTATTGTTTTGACTTATACTGGATGCTCCCTTGTGTCTGGACAAAGCTATACCTCTCTGAAGAGCTCTAAGTAGGGTGAAACACTGTGTCAGGGGTTGCTTTTACTCATTTCAGGTTGGCTTGGTTGGTATTTTACCAATTCGAAGCTGTAATACTGTGCCTGGAGTGGTAAATGGCTTTTGTCATTTTACAGCTCGGCATGGACAGCACTGTGCTAGTCTTATGCTTGAAGACTTTTCTGTAGAAATGGCAAAAGACTTTGGGGCTTATTTACAAGCCCCTTGCGCCACCAGTGCGTCACTTATAACATGGGAAAAAGTGACGCAAGGGCAGCGCAAGGGGCTTGTAAATAAGCCCCTTTGTCCTTTTCTATCTCGGCGCGGATGGCACTGAGCTAAACCTATGCTTAAAGAATTTGATAGAAAAGCAGACATTTGAGGTGAGCAGATCTAGAGTGTCGCTGGTGTTGAGAGTGCTCTATACAGGAGCTGCTTTCCACCTAAACCAGAGAACTACCCAGAGTTCTCTGCTTCTTTTTTGCATAATTTATGCGTCACTCTATTCCTGAAAAGGTATTGTTTTGACTTATACTGGGTGCTCCCTTGTGTCTGGGCAAAGCTATACCTCTCTGAAGAGCTCTAAGTAGAGTGAAACACTGTGTCAGGAGTTGCTTTTACTCATTCCAGGTTGGCTTGGTTGGTATTTTACCAATTCACAGCTGTAATACTGTGCCCAGAGTGGTAAATGGCTTTTGTCATTTTACAGCTCGGCATGGACAGCACTGTGCTAGCCCTATGCTTAAAGACTTTGCTGTAGAAATGGCAAAAGACTTTGTCCCTTTCTATCTCGGTGTGGAAGGCACTGTGCTAATTCTATGCTTAAAGACTTTGATAGAAAAGCAGACATTTGAGGTGAGCAGATCTAGAGTGTCTCTGGTGTTGAGAGTGCTCTATACAGGAGCTGCTTTCCACCTAACCCTGAGAACTACCCAGAGTTCTCTGCTTCCTTTTTGCATAATTTATGCGTCACTCTATGCCTGAAAGGGTATTGTTTTGATATATATAAATATATATTAATATATATTATCTACTGGCGGTCGCCAGTAGATAGTTATAGTTAGGACCTATTTTCCATAGGAAATTCGCAACATTCTATTTCCAATACCTTTGGCGCCGGTTGACGAATGTTCGCGAAATTCTCAAAACTTATGGCCCGCTCCGGTCCGCTCCTATCCTGAAAGTTTCGGGGTGATTTGTCAAGTGGGGGCCGAGAAAAAAGGGGGGTACCAAAATGTGTTTTCCCCTTGCAATTTTCCATAGGAACCTTTAGTCGCAGCTACAGCCCGAACTGCTGAACGGAATTACACCAAATTTGGCAAAAAGGTAGCCCTTGGTTCAGAGTCGTGCCTTTTGGTTAAATGGTGTAAATCCGTTCAGTAGTTCCTGAGAAATTTGAAAAAGAAAACACATATATATCTGGGCGGAGCCTAACCACACATGTCATCGTGAGATCTGATTGGCTGTCAGCACTTCATCCTGGAATTGCTGGCAGCCATCTTGGGACCAATATAAATGATAGTACCCCATTGAAATGCATTGTAGTGAATCGAAGATTTTGAGGGTTACCAAAAGGAGAACTATAAAGGGTGATAACAGACTTTAGTTACATTAGAATTAATTTGTTGATGGTACCATACTAATTTCAGGAATTGTGGTGTGTTCTAAGGTGATTTTACCCTGTGAAAAACCTTCTGCTGGGATATCATGAATCATGTTTGAGAGAAAACTATTTTCACATGCTTGTCCCATACAGTTTTGGAAGGTGCTCCAGAATCTAAAATGAGAGCATATTTTCTGTAAATTCACATTATCTTTCTCAGTCATGTGAGAATGAAGTCTGACATTTTCAGTAAAACATGTACATCCAACAAGGGCAGAGACTGTCAGTTGATTCCTTTGTGTTCTACTGCAGCTTCCCAGAGTGTTCTAAAGAACAACTAGAGCGCTAACAGTCTTACTTATGACAAAATTATGGCACATCTGAAGCCATCTTGATTGGAATAAACTGGTAACTCTTAAAACATTTAATTTAAAAAGGAACAAAATGAGGGGGTTCATTTTGCCATAGAAATTATGGTTAGTGCTGCAGAAAGAAAATTTAGGGCATGTTTTAAGTGAGATCTCAAATCCTCTTCTATTTCATTAGAAAATTCTGACATGCAGACTGAAACAATCACTTTCAATACCAGCAGTAGACTTCCAGTTAACTCCCTGGTGAGCAGTAGCTTTACTACAGTGATCTAATGAACAACTAGAGTGCTAACATTCTGAATTTATGGCAAATGTGTGACACATCTGAATGCCTTCTTGATGGAATCAAAGTAAAAAACTGAAAGCATTTCCTACTGAGGAGACTGCAGTAAATGACGAAATTAGGAAACTTCATAACAAATAAGTCTCCCAAGATGGCCACCAGAGAAAAAAGAGCCCAAATGTAGCACAAATATCACCCAGATGTAGCCCACATATAGCCCAATGACAGAAGTGTGCAAAACACTTTTTATTTTTAGTTTTTCTGCAGTTTTATATAGTGCAAACTGGTCAGGTATTGGAGCGTTACATCTTACTTGGACCCCTTATTGCGTATTTTGCACGAAGTACATGAGATTGATCTTGCGAAACATTGAACTTTACGATTCTGTTAACCTGAAGTTGCTCTGAACCGGGCTTTGTAACACCCGTTTTTACCTACTGGTTTTAATTAATTCTCACTGTATTGTATTAGGAAAGAGGATTTACTATTTTTATGTACACTTTTATGATCTATGTTTCTAAATCAGATCAAATAAAGTTTAATGAATTCTATGGCAGGACGGAGGCGAGGATTATGCATATCTTTCCTCACTTTATTTGCATAGCAGTTCAAAGAAAACGTAACACAACAATCATTAAACAAAAGACTACACAACCCATGAACCATTAGGGAGTAGTCTCCAAGGCAACTATCGTCCAATCATATCACAGTCCATCGTATATTATATCGTGACGTCCCTTCCGCTTCCTCTTTCTTTCACTGCTCGTCAGTTAAGTGCATTCCTTACATTCTTGGCTTAATCTGACGTTGTTGCTCTTTGTATAGCGGTTTCTTGTGCACGTTATTAGCATTATTGCCTTGGTATTGTTTCATATTCCCTGCGCAGCAGGCTCTTGCCCGAGCGCATTCTCCCCCTCGCAGTTTCTCCCGCTGTGTGCTCTGCGCGCAGTGAGATCCTGTCAGGCGCGTCTGGTCCGAGCGAGGCAGCTCCGTCGAGCGCTCCCGCTGGTCTTTACGCACGTTTGGGAATCCGGTCACTCCTTTAGTGTCCGCTTGATTCCCGACCAACCTCGCCTAATTTTGACACCGCTACGCGGTGATTTCCCCACACTGCCACGTTAGTGACCAGCGCCACCTGGTGGTGGTAATTGGTATTGCGCCTCAGTCTATTCTTATAACAGCTTCGGGGAAAGCCCAGCTGTTGGAGCACCGGCGAGGGGCTGTCTTAAGGATTTTAAGGGCATTTGTTCTGTGCTCACACCCTCTGCTATCATGTCTTCTCCAGAAGACCATTTTTACTCCTCCTACCAGGAAGTGGAGGAGGAATGGCCTCCAACTTCTCCCTCCAGCAGTGGACCAAGCCCTCTCTCTGGCTATTTCTAGGACGCTGGCTCCTCTTAGGGATCAGGTTGATAAGCTGGCGAAAAGCATCCCTGGGGTGTTCAGTGACCCAGATCTGGTGGTGGCGGGTCCAAGTATCTCCCAGATGGGGAATAAAAGGGCCGTTAAGCATAACGCGGGGCACTTGGAAGGATTTGATAAACTTACGGAGACCTTCCTCAAGAGTGCGCGAATGCTAAAACATGCACCCTGCCGGGAGGAGGCGGGGCCCAGAGAAAATTGCGACACTGTCACCACTATTGTAGACCCCAACGGCGGGTTTCCCTTAGAGGGAGAGGGTGTATCGGAGGACGATTTCTCCTCCAATGAGGATAAGGACTCGGGCGTCCTGGCGTCCAGAGTCCCACTCCTCTCAGTCCCCGGTTGGGGACGGGGTCCACTCGGACATGTACGAGCCTACCCAAATTTACCATCCTAGGTCGGCAGAGTGGACACCTGACGCCAAAGTGGCAGAGTATGTGGTGGGGAAAATCCATCAACCCCTTGAAAGGGAGGTCAGGAATAGGATGAGGGGAGAATGCCCCAGGCCCTCACTGAAGGGGAAGGTGGGCCACATGCCTGAAATTGATGAGAAACTATGTACCTTTTTCTCCAAGTATATGAGGGATCCCAAGAAAGGAATTGATAGGTCTTGGACGTGGTAGGGCCCTTGACCCAAATTATTCAATTGACGGAGCGTTCCAAAGAGTCAGGATCCCCTTTGTCCACGGATATTGTGGCTGGTTGGGCGCACTACCCTAAACCATAAAACACTACCCCCTCCAGTACCCAAACACCACTGCACTACCCTAAACCCTAAAACACTACCCCCAGCACGACACCCTACACTACCCAAACATAACTGCATTACCCTAAACCCTAAAACACTACCACCAGCACGACTCCCTACACTACCCAAACACCACTGCACTACCCTAAACCCTAAAACACTACCCCCAGCACGACCCCCTACACCACCCAAACACCACTGCACTACCCTAAACCCTAGAAAGAAACCCCTACCCCATGCCCAATCCCCTTACCTCTCACTCCTCATGGTTCCTCTCTCCTCGTGGTTCCTGCTTCACGTCATCTCTGAGGGGTGGTGCACGTCGTTGTGAGGAAACGGAACAGCCTCTGTTTCCTTACAACGACATGGATCGATCTACATGTTTTTAGAACGCATGGTCATTTACCATACATACCTTTACAACAAAATTCGTTGTAAAGGCATGCGTGGTAAATGACCATGTGGTCTAAAAAATGCGTAGTAATGACTTCGTGATGTACAACGCATGCGTGGTAATGCATGCGTTGTAATGGTATCGCAAAGTAAAAAAGTCGTTGTAACGGCTGTTTACCGATCGAAGCTGGCCCCTGTTCTTCAGTGAGACGTTTATTTGATTAATTAGGAGGAAGGAATGTGGTTTTTACCGAAAAGTGCATTCCCGGCTGTTGTATTGTGAAAGTGTCTGCGTGGCCTGGTTTCACTTCCGGTGAGAGAGTGGAAGAGTCTGTTTGGATCTAAAGGAGTTCTGTTGTTGGACGGGGCCGGCGCAACATGTCATCAGAAAACATAGCTAATGGAAAGCGTCCTCCCTGAAGTGTGGAGCAGTGCCATGAGAGGTCGAGTGTGCGTCCCACCGCAGTATGACCGTACCGCGTGACCCATGTGCCGCCTCCAGGGTACGGGAGGCAGAAGCGTCATCGCAGGTCCTCTTGAAGACCGTTGTAGCACTAATTCTACATTTTGGTACTAGGGCATTTTAACTTCGTTGTTCCTGCCAGATACAAAGAGAAGATCCTGTGTTATTCATTGCCCTCGTTACCTTTTTTGTGGCTTGTGGTGCTTGTCACTTCGCTGCCCCGCCGGTGCACACGACTGGGCACCCCACCTCGTGTGCCATCTGCAGGGCCTCTGCCCTCGGATCACTGGTTTCGGTTTCTGGAGTGGCAACATAAACAGCTGCTCACAAAGGACTAGCCTGAACACTTAGGTGAATATCCCCTGCACCAGCATTCCACGGAAATTCTTTCCTAGCTCTCCCACGTCAACGAGCACGGCTCCGCTCGCGACACCGTATGACGTCATCGGAGCCATAAGAGGACCTCGTCGGGCGTGCTGACGTCAGTTCCACCCATTTTTCCGTGCCACCGAGGCAAACAGGGGACCGAGACATTTTCACATGTATACATAGTATAATAAATATATATATATTCACTGAAAAAACCATAGGTTTCAGGCACGTTATAGTTAGAAATTAGCATTTAAAAAACCTTAGAAATTCACTGAAAAAACCATAGGTTTTAGGGAAAGTTATAGTTAGTTGGACATTTCACTCGTACAAAACCATAGAAATTCCCCGTTATAGTTAGTTCAGCTAACTATAACTAGCATGCCACGCAATGCACTGCTGATGACGTCACATATTACATCACTCATGACATGGTCAGTGACATCACTCATGACATCACTGATGACATCTCAAATGACATCACTGATGACATCACTGATGACATCATCCTTGTGATAGAGTGGCAGACCTCCTCTCACCCTAATATAACCTTTGATACACACACTCAAAAATACAAACTAACATTTTCAAAACAATGGACATACCAATACCAGTTACAACCCACCTATTCAGTAATTCCAAGATCTACACACACACATCCACTCATTCACCAACAGTCCCTATACAGTCACTCATACATGTACTCACTCATCATATGTACTCATACACCTATACATCCTGTTACACACCACCACTCATCCATAGAGTTACTCACACACATAGTCACACATGCAAACAAAGTATCAAACATCCATTTACTTGCCTATACAGTTATACACACACTACCACACTTACTTCTACAGAAACTTACACATACTTACTCTCTTAAACAATCACTTATAGAAACACCTACTTATTTGTACAGGAACTCTTCCAATCTCTCACTCTCACATATACTCACTTATATACACCAATACTCACATATACTAGTTTAAAACATATGTATTTACTCATAAAGACACTATTGAGACAGTCATTCACTCACTAACACACCCATACACATACTCATCCACCTATACAGTCCTGCACACATGCTGTCTTCAACACATACAAACAGTGCGTCACTCATTCATGCATCTATGCACTAAGTAATACCCCCACCGAACCATACAGACACTCAGACACTCATACTGATACTCAAAAACCAACCAATAACCCATATAGACACTCATGTAGCTACTCACCAAACCATGCAGCCACTTATACACAAAGTGAGAGACTGATACAGATATTTTCATATTTAAACATTACTCACTAACCCATGTATTCACTAAGATACACTTAGTCAGTTATACAATCAATTTTACAAAAATAAATCATCCATTTAGACACTTATATACCCATTTATTCTTCCATCAACCTTGAGATATACATATATAAAACATATTTAATTTTCAGAAAAACACACATTCACTGGATGATGTCATCAGTGATGTCATCAGTGATGTCATTTGAGATGTCATCAGTGATGTCATGAGTGATGTCACTGACCATGTCATGAGTGATGTAATATGTGACGTCATCAGCAGTGCATTGCGGGCGCGCAAGTGATAGTTAGCTGAACTAACTATAACGGGGGAATTTCTATGGTTTTGTACGAGTGAAATGTCCAACTAACTATAACTTACCCTAAAACCTATGGTTTTTTCAGTGAATTTCTAAGGTTTTTTAAATGCTAATTTCTAACTATAACGTGCCTGAAACCTATGGTTTTTCAGTGAATATATATATATTCACTGAAAAAACCATAGGTGTTAGGGACAGTTATAGTTAGTTGAACATTGCACTCGTACAAAACCCGTTAAATTCCCCCGTTATAGTTAGTTCAGCTAACTATAACTCGCGCCCGCAATGCACTGCTGATGACGTCACATATTACATCACTCATGACATGGTCAGTGACATCACTGATGACATCTCAAATGACATCACTGATGACATCATCCAGTGACTGTGTGTTTCTGTAAAGTTTAAATATTTTTAATCTATATAGTGAAAGGCGTATTGAAGAATGAGTGGGTGTATAAGTGTCTGTATGGATGATTTAGTAGGTGCGTGACTAACTCTATAAGTGAGTGATTAAACGTATCTTACTGAATGCATGGGTTAGTGACTAAACTGGGTGAATGTTTGTATCCGTCTGTCTATTGCTGTGTAAGTGGCTGCATGGGTTTGTGAATAGCTACATGAGTGTCTATATGAGTTATTGATTGGTTGTCTGAGTATCTGTATGGGTGCCTGAGTGTTTGTGTGGGTGGGGTGTGTGCGACTCTGTGCATAGATGTGTGAGTGGGTGATTCACTGGGTGGATGGTTTCAAGAGTGCATCTGTGATAGACTGTATGGGTGGGTAAGTGTGTGTAAGAGTGTGTTAGTGAGTGAATGTATGTCCCAGTGGTACATGTGTGAGTAACTACATATGTGAAAGGCAGTATATATGTTTGTTGGAGTATATAAATAGCTATAAACGAGAGTGTGTGATTGTGAGAGTGACTGTATGGATGAGTGTGTGCTTGTATCAGTGATTGTATAAGAGCGTAAGAATGTGCTAGTATTTGTATGAGTAAGTGAGCTCGTGTGTGTATAACTGTATAGGTGAGTAAATGGCAGTGTGTTTAATTATTTGCATGACTGACTAGGTGTGTGAGTACCTCTATGGATGAGTGGCGGTGTTTGAGTGTCTATATAGGAGTATGAGTGCATATGATAGTCCTGTACTGAGTGACCGTAAGTATGAGTGACTGTACGGGTGAGTGAGTGGATGTGTGTGTAGACCTAAGAATCAGTGAGTGGGTATGTAGTTATTGGTGTTGGAGTGTCTATGGTTTTGCGAATGGCAGTCTGTAATTTAGAGTGGGTGTATCAAAGGTTATATTAGGGAGTGAGGAGGTGCATCAGATTATCACGTGGATGATGTCATCAGTGATGTCATCAGTGATGTCATGAGTGATGTCACTGACCATGTCATGAGTGATGTAATATGTGACGTCATCAGCAGTGCATTGCGGGGGCATGAGTTATAGTTAGCTGAACTAACTATAACGGGGAATTTCACGGGTTTTGTACGAGTGCAATGTCCAACTAACTATAACTGTCCCTAAAACCTATGGTTTTTTCAGTGAATTTGTAAGGTTTTTTAAATGCTAATTTCTAACTATAACGTGCCTGAAACCTATGGTTTTTTCAGTGAATTTCAAAGGTTTTTTAAATGCTAATTCCTAACTATAACATGTCTGAAACCTATGGTTTTTTTCAGTGAATTTCAAAGGTTTTGTAAATGACAATTTTTAAATGTATTAATTGTTATATTTATTTTTTTGATACTGATTTACTACATTTTTTTAAACTATTTATTTTTAGATATTTTATTTTTTAAATTACATTGTAATTACATTATACATTACATTACAAAATATACTTTCTCAGAATGAATTACTTTAGTTTAAATACTTTGCAAATAGGCAATAGACTTTTAAGTACAGTAGTTACAGTTGTTGCAATGGGCAACACAATTTCAAACACAATGCAACATTGAGCTCAATGTGAATTTCTAGTTAAATGCAATTAGTTACTTTATGGATTACTTTTCTAACCACAGGACTGGATCCTAGATTCAGTCCTGGGACATCTCCTGTAAACAGTTGAGTAAAAGTGTTTTGGTTACAGTAGTGATTTTTAAGGAATATTATTGTATTTTAAAAGTTGACACAGAAACTTTTTCACATAGAATCACCAATGTTATCCTATGGGAGGAAATTCACTTACCAGGTAAGTAGTGTTATCGTTACTTTTTCTTACTCAGTGGTGGATCCTGGATCCAGCACTGGTGCATCTCCTGTAAACAGTTGAAAGAATGCGTTTAAGTCATACAGGCGATTTTTAAGGAATATTTGTAGTTTGTGAAAATCGACACTTTGAAACTTTTCTGCTGAAAACCAGACAATGGATTCCTATGGAAGGAAATACAAGTTACTGGTAAGTACGGTTAGAATTACTTTTCAGGGTCAGTACTGGGCTCAAAGATGCAGCACTGAGGTCTCTCCTGATAACAGGTGAGTAAATCGGAATTCGTAGTTTGGCTGATTTTAGAGGAATATTATAAAGTTCCAAAACTCCACACTTAGAAGAATTTCCAAGTGAAACCAGTCAATGTTAGCCTATGGAAGGAAATTCAAGTTACTGGTAAGTACGGTTAAAATTACTTTTCAGGATCAGTACTGGGCTCAAAGATGCAGCACTGAGGTCTCTCCTGATAACAGGTGAGTAAATTGGAATTCGTAGTTTGGCTGATTTTAGAGGAATATTATATAGTTCCAAAACTCCACACACAGAAGAATTTCCAAGTGAAACCAGTCAATGTTAGCCTATGGAAGGAAATTCAAGTTACTGGTAAGTACGGTTAGAATTATTTTTCAGGATCTGTACTGGGCTCAAAGATGCAGCACTGAGGTCTCTCCTGATAACAGGTGAGTAAATTGGAATTCGTAGTTTGGCTGATTTTAGAGGAATATTATAAAGTTCCAAAACTCCACACTTAGAAGAATTTCCAAGTGAAACCAGTCAATGTTAGCCTATGGAAGGAAATTCAAGTTACTGGTAAGTACGGTTAGAATTACTTTTCAGGATCTGTACTGGGCTCGAAGATGCAGCACTAAGGTCTCTCCTGATAACAGGTGAGTACATTTGAATTCGTAGTTCTGCTGATTTTAGAGGAATATTTGTACGTTTCAAAAATCGACAAACTTTTTCAGCAAAAAGCAGGCAATGATATCCTATGGAAGGAAATTCAAGTTACTGGTAAGTACGGTTAAAATAACTTTTCAGGATCAGTACTGGGCTCAAAGATGCAGCACTGAGGTCTCTCCTGATAACAGGTGAGTAAATTGGAATTCGTAGTTTGGCTGATTTTAGAGGAATATTATAAAGTTCCAAAACTCCACACTTAGAAGAATTTCCAAGTGAAACCAGTCAATGTTAGCCTATGGAAGGAAATTCAAGTTACTGGTAAGTACGGTTAGAATTACTTTTCAGGATCTGTACTGGGCTCAAAGATGCAGCACTAAGGTCTCTCCTGATAACAGGTGAGTAAATTTGAATTCGTAGTTCTGCTGATTTTAGAGGAATATTTGTATGTTTCAAAAATCGACACAGAAACTTTTTCAGCAAAAAGCAGGCAATGATATCCTATGGAAGGAAATTCAAGTTACTGGTAAGTACGGTTAAAATTACTTTTCAGGATCAGTACTGGGCTCAAAGATGCAGCACTGAGGTCTCTCCTGATAACAGGTGAGTAAATCGGAATTCGTAGTTCGGCTGATTTTAGAGGAATATTATAAAGTTCCAAAACTCCACACTTAGAAGAATTTCCAAGTGAAACCAGTCAATGTTAGCCTATGGAAGGAAATTTAAGTTACTGGTAAGTACGGTTAAAATTACTTTTCAGGATCAGTACTGGGCTCAGAGATGCAGCACTGAGCTCTCTCCTGATAACAGGTGAGTAAATCGGAATTCGTAGTTCGGCTGATTTTAGAGGAATATTTGCACAATGGTGAAGGAAGGGGGTGGGGCCTGAGGTGACATGTCTGCAAACACGCACTGTGGCGCGTTTTAAGTTGGAGAATTAATTCCTCCTCAATCCCGAGGGTTCCTAGGGGCCAACTAGCCCACCAGATACCTCAAGTATGTGCCAGAGAGCTGCTTTGCAGAGAGGTGTTCAGAGACCACGCCCCTTTTTACAACACTCTGCAACGCAGCTCCGTGGCGCTCACTGGAGGTACCTGGTGGGCTAGTTGGCCCCCAGGGACCCTCAGGATTGAAGGGGATTTAATTCCCCATCTTAAAACGCGCCACGGGCCTGTTTGCACACATGTCACCTGAAGCCCCGCCCCCTCCCTTCACCACTGTGCAAACGCGCCCCGTGGCGCGTTTTAAGTTGGGGGATTAAGTCCCCTTGAATCCTGAGGGTCCCCTTAAATCCTGAGGGTCCCATAGCGCACCATGTAGCTCCAAAAAGCGCCACAGAGCTGCGTTGCACAGAGGTGTAAAAAGGGGCGTGGCCTCTGTACACCTCTCTGCAACGCAGCCCCCTGGTGCATACTGGAGATTCCCGGTGGGCTAGTTGGCCCCCAGGGACCCCCAATATTCAAGGGGAATTACTTCCCCTTCTTACAACGCGCCAGGGGGCGCGTTTGCAGAGTGCTGCAGGGAGGGGGCGGGGTCTCTGGCACGATGCTGTTTTCTTTGCTTCATTTTTTCTTTATTGGAGGGGGGCTGCGTGGCCCCCCTTCCCTCGTCCACTTTTGTCCCCGGGGACCCCATCCCCCGGGGCCTGAGGCTGTTCTTTTATTTATTATTATTATTTTTTTTAAATGGGAAGGGGGCCGTGTGGCCCCCGTTCCCTGGGCCTGTATTTGCCCCGGGGACCCCATCCCCGGGGCATGCCCTCTTTTTTAAACAAATAAATATTTGGAGGGGGCTGCGTGGCCCCCTCCTCAGGCCATTAAAGGCCCCGGGACCCCATCCCCGGGGCCGGCCTTTGCGTCCTTTTTTAAATTCATTTTTTTGGGAGGGGGCTGCGTGGCCCCCTCCCGGGCCACTAATGGCCCCGGGGACCCCTTCCCCCAGGGCCTGGCCACACATTGGGGACCGTGGGGGGGTCCCCAATCCCCGCACGGTCTTGCCGGCTCCCCGCGTCCTGCGGAGCCGGCATTGCTTTTCCATAAGGGAGCTGCTGACATGCAGCTCCCTTATGGAAAAGCAATCTGCTTTGCTTCATTGAAGCGAGAGCAGGTTTCCTGCTCTCGCTTCAATGAAGCAAGCTAGTTTGCTAATGACAGGACGGGAGCCGTGAGGCTCCCGTCCTGCCATTGCAAACAGCAGTTTCCCGGGGTAGGCACCCGGGACACTGTAGGAGCCGGCCCTGGGGGTGGCGGTCCCCAGGGCAACCACAGGCTCCAGGAGGGGGCCGCATGGCCCCTCCCCACTTCTGCAAAGCCCCGGGAGGTGGTGGTCCCCGGGGCTTCGGGGTCCGAAACGAACCCCATTTTAAAATTTTTAGTGCCCCGGGGAGGTGGCAGTCCCTGGGGCGTGTGGGGGGGCTGGAGCCCCCCCACACAGGTATTTAAAATTTTAAAAAAAAAGCCCCAAGGGGTGGCGGTCCCCGGGGCTGCGGGAGGGCACAGTGCCCTCCCGCACCATTTTTATTAGAAAGCCACGGGGGGTGGCGGTCCCCGGGGCTTGGGGGGCCTTAGAGGCCCCCCATTAACTATAAACCCACCCCCGCATGCCCCCGGGACTTGGCCCACCCGGGCCGCGCTTCAATTTTTTTTTTTACGGCAGGATCCGCGCACCCTAAGCGCATCCCGCCGTTTAAAAAAAAAAAAAAATGCTTTTTCTGGCCAGGGGGTCCTTGTGGGACCCCCTGAGCAGACCTAGGGGTCAGGGTGTTTCTACCCTGCCCCCTTTGTGCGTTTGCGCACTTGTGATTTTTTATCGGCGGGATCCGCGCACCCTAAGCGCATCCCGCCGATTTAAAAAATATATGCTTTTCTGCCCAGGGGTCCTTGTGGGACCCCTGAGCAGACCTAGGGGTCAGGGTGTTTCTACCCTGCCCCCTTTGTGCGTTTTGCGCACTTGTTTCTGTGCCTCGGTTCTACCGAGGGACAAAATGGCTGCCAACACTTCCTGATTTGGAGTGTTGACAGCCAATTAGCATGCAGCTCGTCATCGGGAGGGTACACGGACCCTACGCGGCCATAGATATATATGTGATTTTACTTTTGATTTTCTCAGCAACTACTGAATGGATTTACACCATTTAACAAAAAGGGTTCTTTCTGAACCAAGAACTACCTCTTTGCCAAATTTGGTGTAATTCCGTTCAGCAGTTCGGGCTGTAGCCGTGGCTAAAGTTTCCTATGGGAAAATGAATGGGGAAAACACGTTTTGGGACCCCCCTTTTTTCTCGGCCCCTGCTTGACGAATCACCCCGAAACTTTCAGGGTAGGAGCGGACCGGAGCAGGCCATAAAGTTTGAAAATTTCGCGAAGGTTGGTCAATCGACGCAAGTGTTATTTCAAATAGAATGTTGCGGATTTCCTATGGAAAATGGGTCCTAACTATAACTATCTACTGGCGACCGCCAGTAGATAATATATATATATATATATATATATATATATCTCCAAGAACGTGAACCGCCCAGTGATTCGCCGCTCTCAGCAGCACGGGTGCAGCAACTCGTGGAGGCGGCTCCGCGCCATATTTTGAAAAACTGATGTCCAAGGACACACCAGGCTGCGCACTCGGGTTCATATAAAGAAATTCAATTTATTCCAGCGTGCTCCAGGAAAAAAAGGCACGCTGGAATAAATAGAATTTCTTTATATGAACCCGAGTCGCAGCCTGGTGTGTCCTTTGACATTAGTTTTTCAATATATATATATATATATATATTTTTTTATATACATTATTCATCAAAGGCGGAGCACTCAGCGGGTTCCAAGTATTGATTTATTAGCCCAAACAGACACGTTTCGGCATCCTTGCATTTATCAATGTTTGTATGGCTAGCTGACGTCACATTTCAATTTAAAAGCAGCTTGCCTCTCTCCTATTGGATGAAATCATAGAAGGACTATTAGTTCACAATAAATAGTCTATATTAGACTCTGCCATCTTTGCATGTAGTTGAAAACAATGCTTTTTGTTGCCCCCGATATTATATTACCTTTGGTAGGTGTTTCTCCACAATGGTTTTGGGCAAACATTGAAAATTATGATGACAGTTAGTTGCTGCACAAGTAACATCACTTAGTGACCCTCATTTGGCCCGTGTTCCCCTTGCTTTACCACCTACCCACAGACACTCGTCATTGTGATCCAAGCGCCTGTCCATTTTGTAATATCCCAATCCAGTTGGCGGGGGGGGTGACTCACTATTGGGGTTGCGGCGGTTCTGACAGACTGCAAAAATAAGATTCACCAAATTGCCACTGACTGCTGTCGAACTCTTCGTGAATGGGTGCCTCTGTAGCGCGTGTGACAACGCGTATTTAACTTATTCACCGAAGGCGGAGCACTCAGCGGGCTCCAAGTATAGATTTATTATCCCAACAGACGTGTTTCGGCATCCTTGCCTTTATCAATGTTTGTATGGCTTGCTGATGTCACATTTCAATTTAAAAGCAGCTTGCCTCTCTCCTATGGGATGAAATCATAGAAGGACTATTAGTTCACAATAAATAGTCTATATTAGTCTCTGCCATCTTTGCATGTAGTTGAAAACAATGCTTTTTGTTGCCCCCGATATTATATTACCTTTGGTAGGTGTTTCTCCACAATGGTTTTGGGCAAACGCTAAAAATCATGATGACAGTTAGTTGCTGCACAAGTAACATCACTTAGTGACCCTCATTCGGCCGCGTGTTCCCCTTCCTTTACCATCTACCCGCAGACGCTCGTCATCGTGATCCAAGCGCCTGTCCATTTTGTAATGTCCCAATCCAGTTGGCGGGGGGTTGCTCACTATTGGTGTTGCAGCGGTTCTGTCAGACTGCAAAAATAAGATTCACCAAATTGCCACTGACTGCTGTCGAACTCTTCGTGAATGGGTCCCTCCGTAGTACGTGTGGCAACGCGTATTTAAATTATTCACCAAAGGCGGAGCACTCAGCGGATTGCCACACGTGCTACGGAGGCACCCATTCACGAAGAGTCCAAAGAGGGACCTCGCCAGGGCAAAAAAATCACTTTTCGAAAAAACGTTTTGCCACAAAATCATAATGAATTTGCGGCAAACATGAAAAAAGAAACAAGTTCGGTCTCCCGGACAACCCCTCGCATACCCATTCACAGACCCAAACAAGTACTCACACAACCACTCACTCATCCATAGAGCCACTCACACGACCACTCACTCACTCATACAGCCACTCATGTTACCATAAAGCTACTCACACACCCACTTATTCATATGTACAGCCACTCATATACCCACTCACTCACCCATACAGCCTCTTAACACAGCCATTCACTCACCCATACAAGCACTGACACACTCACACCCACACAACCACTTGCATACCAATTCACACATCCATAGAAGCACTCACACATCTGCGTGACAAATTTGTGGCAAAAATTAAAAAAGAAACAAGCATGGTGGGCCAGGTCCCGGGGACATGTACAGACATTTGTAAAATAAAAAGAGGGAGCATACAAGGCCCTCTTCATAGGGCATTTTTATGCCCCAGGAACCACCACCTTCCTGGGGCTTATATTTTAATTATTGTGGAGGGGCGCATGGACTCATAGAGCCCCGGGGACCACCATCTCCCTGGTGCTCTTAAATAAAATGAATAGGGGGGGTGTGCAGACCCCACCGAGCCCCAGGGACCACCCCCTCCTGGGGGCTTATGTTAAATTTAATGCAGGGGACTGCACAGACCCACCTGCTTCCAAGGGACCACCACCTCCCAAGGCTGTAACTAAAAAAAGATGGGGGGGCTGTGCTGACCCCCCCAGCCGCCAGGTACCACCATCTCCCCGGGACTATGATAAACATTGAGGAGGTGCGGACCCCCAGGGACAACCAACCTTCCCGGGGCTTTGGTTTTCTTTTAGAAGGTGGGGGGCCATGCTGCCCCTCTCCCAGGCCATTCTTGGCTCCGGGGACCACCACCTCCCTGGGGCATTCACTTGAAAATCAATGGAGGCAGGCAGTGCTGCCACCCTCCTGAATCCATACATGGCCCTGGGGACTGCCTCCCCCTAGGGCTAGCTCCTGCTGTGTCCTGGAGTGCCCACTCTCGGGATATAGCAGTTTGCTTTTGCTTGGCAGGATCTTTGACAGCTCCCGCTAAGCAAAAGCAAACACTCAGGATCCAGCAGGCCAGAGCTGTCAAAGTGCTCCCCCCGCTGGAAGCAGAGGTTTCATCTCTTTCCCTTCCCGCAGACATGCGGGCAGGGAAAGAGATTAAACAATTGTTTCTGCATGTAGGGAGCTGCATTTCCAGGAGCTCATTGAGTGCAGCAGCAATGCCGTCTCCCGCAGGAGGGAGAGAGAGCTGGCTGGGACCATGGGGGCCTTGAGGATCCCCCAGCTGTCCCCATGCTGTATACTGGGTGCCCTGGGTGAGCTCCAGGGCACCCAGGAAACATGGGTCTCAGGGGATGGTGTCTCTGGGGCTGAAATCAGCCCAAGGGGAGGGCAGCACGGCCACCTCCTCCGTTTGTTTGTGGCTGGGCCCCAGGGGATGGGGCTCCCTTGTCCAAAATCGGCCCGGGGAGAGGGGCTGTGTGGCCTCTCCTCCATTGAATAATGGCCATGGCCTGAGGGATGGGGTCCCCGGGGCCAAAATTGGCCTGAAGAGGGGGCTTCAAAACAGTGGGAAGAAAAGGCAAAACAGGGCAGAAGAAGGCAAAACAGAGAGCACTCAGACACTCAGACATCCATTCACTAGACCCGCTCAGAGACTCACGCACCCAGTCACAGACCCAATGAGACACTCATACACCCACTCAGAGACTCATGCACGCACTCATGAACCTACTCAGACACTCACACACCCACTCACAGACCCACTTAGACACTCATACACCCATTCACAGACCCACTCACAGACTCACACACCCACTCACACACCCACTCACAGACCCACTCTGGCTCACGCACCCACTCAGAGACCCACTCAGAGACTCATGCACTCTCACACAGACCCACTCAGAAACTCATGCACTCACTGACAGACCCACTTCCAGACCAATACAGACACTCACTCACCCACTCACACACCCATTGAGGCACGCCCTCACATACCCACTGAGACACTCATGCACTCACTCACACACTCACTCTCAAAGGTTACAAGTTACAGTAAGGAAATAAAATTTAGAAAAACAGTAGAAATTCACTTAAGAAGCTAAAGGTCACAGGGACATTATAGTTAGGAAGCAGAATTCAAAAAACCTTAGAAATTCACTGACAAAACCTAAGGGTATAGGGACGTTATAATTAGGATCAGATTTCACTTGTACAAAACCAGTGAAATTCAGCATATTACATCACTCATTACATGGTCAGAGACATCTCTGATGATAATGACATCTTAAATGACATCACTGATGACATCATCCACAGAAGCGCTCACACATCTACTCATACCCCTATACAACCTCTCATACACCCACTCATGCACCCACACAATCACTCACATACCCATTCACAGACCCAAACAAGTACTCACACAACCACTAACTCAGCTATAGAGCCCCTCATACACCCACTCACTCAATCATACAGCTGCTCACAGAGCCACTCACTCACTCATACAGCTACTCACACAAACACTCACTCACCCATGCAGCCTCCTAACACAGCCACTCATCTACCCATACAAGCACTCATACACACTCACTCACACACCCATACAACCACTTATATACCCATTCACACATCCATACAAGCACTCACACATCTACTCACTCACCCATACAGCCACTTACACAGCCAGTCACTCACTCATACAGCCAATATGACAACCAATCACTCACCCATACAGTCACTAACAGACCCACTCAACCACCCATACAGCCACTCACTCAACCATTCAGTCACTGGCACACCCACTCACTCACCAATTCAGTCACTCATACAGCTACTCACTCTCCCATACAGCTACTCACACAGCAATGTATACACCCATACAGCCACTCACACCTTCATACAGGCACTCAGACACCCACTCACACACGGATACCACACAGTCACATGATATATGTTAGAAATAGTATCAATCATTAGTAGTACACAAAGTATACTATTTTAACTTTGTAGTACCTTGGTATATATGTTTAATACTCATAAACGTTCAGAAAATACTCACACTCACTGGATGATGTTATAAGTGATGTCATCAGTGATGTCATCAGCGATGTCACTGACCATGTCATGAGTGATGTAATATGTGAGGTCATAAGCAGTGCATTGTGGGGGCGTAAGTTATAGTTAGCTCAGCTAACTATAACTGCTGAATTTCACTGGTTTTGCATGAGTGAAATCTGAACCTAACTATAACTTCCCTGTAATCTTTGGTTTCTTCAGTGAATTTCTAAGGCTTTTTCTTAATTCTATTTCCTAACTATAATGCCCCTGTAACCTTTGGTTTTTTCAGTATATATATATCTTTATATAGATATTGCTTCAAAACCTGTTCCTGATAAGAAAACAGGACCGACACAGCACGGAATATCTTGGCAGCTGTTTATTCAAACAACATGGGTTGCAGGTAACACGTTTTGGCCATGAAACCAGCCTTTTTCACACCAATATATATCCAAACCACATCCAATCACTGAAAAGCATGCGGGCGTGCACTTGCCTCAAAAGAATTAGTGATCCGAATTCAGTTCATGAAGTTTATTTTCATATTATTCCGAATAACCCAACGTGTTTCGGCATGGAACTCAGTCCTGCGAGTAACAGGAAAGTGAGCAGACACATGGAAATTTGGGGCAGCATCAGAGATTAAAATTGCATGAACATGGCCACAATAACTACAATGGAGGCGGCAATGAACAAAAATGCAGGACAGCAGCACTGTTGCTGTTGATTGAGGACGCTATAATTATCCCTTTGTGTGGAGAAAATGAATCGAGTAAAAATATGTCATCAAAACAAAATTCAACCTTTTAGGAAAGCTATCTAAAAGCGAAATAGAGGTCTCTGCATTTCGGAGTTATAAAAAATCCAAATGCAAAACTTTTAGAAGAATGGGGACTACACATGGCAATTAGCAGTAAGGGAGTGATTGAACTCTTAGCAAAATATGCCATACTAGAGCTAGCCTCAGAAAGAGAAGAAATAGCAAAACCAAGCAAATATAAATCAATTTTAGCAAAATGTGGAAGTCAGATTGAGAAAATAAGAAAAGGAGTTAAAGGCAAAAAAAGATGTAAATTTTACATGTAAGGCAGTAACCTTACATTTGCCAAATGATTATCCAGCATCAGAAATGTAATGAAACAACCAACCAACCAGCATAAACAAGAATTCATTATAAATTACTCAAGTTCTGATTTGATTTGAGAAACGGAACAGCCAGGCCCTGCAACAAAAGTGGAAATATCACCAGAGGGCACTTTTTAGATGAGTTTAGTCTAATACCAAATATTATCAAAAGAATGCAAACCTAAAAAAGGAAATGTCCAACAAGACGAGGGGGCTGAAAAAACAAATGCAAAGGGAAAGATTACAACTCAACAAGGAAAAGAAATAACCAATGCAAGAATAAATTATGATGGTTCTGAATTTATCTGAACATATCTTATCTGAAATTTGGGACTGCCATTCGACCTTGACAATAATTTTCACCATTCTTGTGCCTGAATTGATTTGTTTTTGTATATTAGAAAAATGAAATTAATAAAAGTGTTCCTGCAGTCTACATTTAGAAATAACCTACATTCCACTGTACTATTCAATAACCTTTGTAGAGAAGATAGTGACAATCTATTACTATTATATGGTGTGGAGGTGGGTGAACCTGATCAGGATCATGCACTAATGAATAAAGAGGAAAGAATTAGGCCTCGAACAGGATGCACAAGCCAGAGTGGTTAGTCTATCAATTAAAATGTATGCTTATCTTACCCGCATGACAATCTTGACCCATATAATAATTGAGTCACAGAAAACTTTAAAAAGCTGTATGTCCTGCAAACCTCTATTGGTTTAACAAATTATGTCCAGCTGAAAGATAGGCAATAAGGTTACTTCGATCTGATGCTAGCTTGATTATTCCTCATCTGATAAGCGCAGCAGCATAGCTCTGATGCATAAGGAGATATATTGAAATTAAGTACTCTGACACTGACTTTTGGAGATGTTTATGAAAAGATTGATGTACATATATAGAAGTAAAGAATTATGAAATTGGAAAGAGCAGGGATTACTTGATTATGATGAATATAGATTCCTGAAACAAGATAAGTCTCTTGTCTTTACTTTCTATTTGTTACCCAAATTTCATATGAATCTCACAAATACTCCTAGAAGACTTAATGTGTTTTCCGGAATGATGTTTTGGAAAATGCAGCCATTTATGTGAATCATGTTCTCTTCCCATTTGTTTCTTCATTACCATACTATTTTCGGGATACCAGTGATTTCCTCACAAAGATCTTTGCTTGCAAACAGAAATTTTCTTACACAATGGTCACACTAGCTATGTGTTCTTTATATACATGTAGTATGGCCTAAGAGCCTGTAAGCATTTCTTTTGGTCATGTCTTTTGACACAATAGTGCCCACATCAAGATGCTTTTTGGTATGATTGATTCCTGTCAAAAGGAAAAGATCTTTGTGTTTCTAGATACATATAATCATCAATGCATTAGTACTGTGATGGGCACCTGTTTTGCCCCCAACTATGCAAATCTTCTTGCAGGCTGGTGGGAGGAGCAGGTAGTATGGACACCTCAATATGATAAATTCCCTTCCCACAGTACACTCTGGTTCAGGTATATAGACAACACCTTCTTCCTCTGGACGATACCTCAATCTGAAATTGACACATTCATTGATTATTTAATCACCAAAGCCTTAAATGTATTTTTCACTTACATCAAGATTAAGGATGCAATTATATATTTGAACATAATTTTGGAAATACAAGAGTGGCAACTGGTTAACAACTTACAAAGAAGAGCCTCAAGTGGCAATATGTTCCTACATGCAAACAGTCACCATCCTATAAATCTCATCTGGAGTATCCCCTAGGGGGACTTTGAGCCACATGTTATAGCAGTAATGAGTCAGGTTATCTAGAAGAGAACCCAAGCATAGTAAAAAGAATCAAAAATTTGCTTTATTCCAATAGTATTTTAGGAACAGCTTGTAATAAAGACCACAAAGGAGCTATTTTTCACACTATTAACATTCACACTATTAACATAACTGTGAAAGAGTCACGACCCACTAGACTCATTGCAATGTTTCATATCTAATATCTTGCCTTTACGTCATTACGGTGTTTCATATGTAATATCTTGATTTTAGAAAGCATTGGCAAATATTACATATAAACAATATAATAGGATAAATAGTGGGGCCCTATCCAGTGATTGCTTACAGAGAAGCATGGGCACCATGAGATATGTCAATTCATAATCACTTGACTACTCATAATAAAACTGACTGTTTAGGCTCTCTGAAGTGGTTTGTCATGCTGTAGGTGAAGACGTGAACTTGCTGTGAATCCTGGTTTTTCCTGAGTCTTTAAGGATTTGGTGAGGACTTACCTCAAGTGAATAAGAAAACACACTATCAGGAGTTTCATTAAAGGTGCAGGTAATTTATTACATTTATGGCGACCAAATTCCTATGTGGTTCAGCCATTCGGCCTTGCTCACAGGTAGTGGTTTGCAAAAACAGTGTGCAGCACAGCCATTCACTGCCTCATTGTTAAATGGGCACCATATTAAAACATAGGTTGAGCATCTTGTAAAGTCCGACATCTCATCAAATTATACATTTTATTTTACAAACATATAATAATGCTACATCATTAACGATATCTATTGTTCTTCAATCACATTCTAGTTTGAGTCAATAATTACTTAATTTCATAAACAAAGTCTTCACAATCATTCACTTTCTCATTAACACACAGGCACTGTATTGGAGTGTATACTAAATGGCATTATGGAGTCTATCCTCACGTCCAAATTATACAATTTCATGTGGAAAATAAACAGACAAATTTTAAAGCTCTGTCTCGTCTACCTGCTGAATCTATGCCTATACATTCCCAATAGTACCATATTTAGAATCTCCTTATTAAGACATGCAGCAGTAACTAGAATGGTGCTATATCATGAGTCTCAATAAAAAACACAGTTTGTTGGTACACAATACTGTATTCCTCAATTAAATTGAGGAATACAGCTAATTCTCTTGAAGCCATAATTAAATGTCCGTACCCAAGGAGATACCCAAAGTGGAACCTATCCTGCTGTTGAATCATGCCCAAATAGTGATTTTGCAACCTTTGATCAAGTAAAGTAACTTTGTAGAAGAGAGAGGGGATTCTAATATAAAATTAACCAATGCAATCAAGCCACAGTGGACAAACTGTAGTATGTCACAAAAATGAATTAACATCCAAAATCCTCCCTCTAATAAATAATTAAAATCATACAATCACTGATCCAACTAATAAATATAAAGTATTTATCTTAGCCGAGTCAAAGGACTCAGGCTCTCACCGCCACAACCTGTGTGAAAAAACAATCTGATAACACCCCCCCCCAACAAAGAGAAATAACAAACAGAGACAAACAAAGATGCATTTTATTCATATCCCGCATATCCAATTTCAACAATCAACACTCTCCTATTTCTCTAACTCCTCTTCTGTGTTCAGCCTGCTGGGCATCTTAGAGTCTAATAATATGATACAGGAACTTTCCAACCTCACAAGACTCAGTTCTCGGTTACAACCCCTTTCTGATTTTGGAGTGGGTTAAATTCCAAAGAAGAACAAAAGATTGCGATTGCTTTTGTGGGTGTCTCTAAAGTGCTTTGCCACTGGATAATGGGGATCTCTACATATTGTACGGTGTGTGCGCCAATATCCATCTCTTAAGTGGGTGAATCGCACTGCCTAAATAAATTATTTCACAGCGGCATACCATGACATACACTGCGTGATCCATATTGCATTGTGCTTTTTGATATTCCATTTCCCTTCTAGGGGAACCTGGTATTCAAATACATTCTTACTGAATTTACACGCCTTACATTTACGGCACTTGTAGAAACAATGTAGATCTCTGTGGTCTCTGCTCGATAGTGATGTAAAATAATTCTTACTAATCTTATCCCGGAGACATGCACCTTTCCTGAATGTCACCAGTTGAAATTATGTTATACTTGCACCAATAACAGGATCGGACCACAAAACAGACCAGTGTTTGCGAAGTATCTTCCTCACTTTTTGTGACTGATTGATATAGGTAGTTTGTACCTAATCACACTCTCTGGGGGATATGTACAAGGAAGTGGCTGAGAGAGGCAAGGCTGCACCATATTTACAAGAATGTGGTGCAGCCTTGCGTTTCCCCCTGCGATAGCGCTAAGTTTAGCAACTTAGCGCCAATGCAGGCACCCTTGCATCATAGTGCAAGGGTGTCTGCGTGCAGGGGAGGATTGTTTATTTGTAGGAAGGTGTCCCTTCCTACACATAAACAATCCTAAAATGCCATTTTGTCACTGTCATGTGTGCTGTTTGTGCAGCACACATGAAAGTCACAAAATGGATTTTCTTTTAAAGGATTGTTTATGTATAGGAGGGGGGACCTTCCTGTACATAAACAATCCATGGCATTTTGCTTTTTCCATGTGTGCTGCACAAGAGAGTACACATGGAAAAAGCAAAAACAAGGAGAAATAATGCATTTCTTCTCGCATTGCCAACTTAAGACCAGGTTTTCCTTGGTCTTAATTTTGGCGCTGCCTCCTATGTACGCCACCCTTGTACATAGGGGGCAGCATCAAAATCAATGGGTGTTGCGGTGGAACGCCCACTGCCCACCCCTTTCACGCTAACCATAGCGTGAAAGGGGGCCTTATTTACAAGGCAGCGTTAAGCCACATTAAGTGGCATAACGCTGCCTTGTAAATAAGGCTAAGCCCCTATCGCCATAACAACGTCGGTAAAAGTGACGTTGTGGTGGCGATAGGGGCTTGTACATATGCCCCTCTGTATCTTACGATCTGGGACATTGTAAATAAGATCATCCCTCTACACCTTGTTCACCAGTTCAACTGCATCTTTCAAAGTGGCATCAGGATAACCTTGCTTTCTAAATCTTTGTTCCACTAGCTTTTATTCGTCTAGAAAATATCCCTCTGTGCTGCAGTTCCTCTTGGCCCTTAGAAGCTCTCCATAGGTAAGTACCTACATGGCTTCTCTGTGATCCTGCAAGTACATATTTTCTGTTATAAGAATTATATATTTTCTAGCAGAATTTTGACTACGCAGAATCCAAGAACAAAGAAGAGCTCCCTATTTCAGAAGAGTTTAGTCAGGATTGCATCAATATGTACATATCTGTAATGACGAGCATGGAATATAATAAATTTTATCCCTCATCAACTGGATTAGATGGGGCTAGATGTGTAGTACCGCTACGTTCCCTCAAGCCTAAACCAAAAATCGCATTAATGGGTGAACACAAAGCAACACATTGGCAACTGTATCTAACAAATATCAAAAGAAATGCACTGTGATAAATTTCATAAAGAGCCGTTATTATTTGTTAAAAAAGACTATGGGGGTCATTAGGATGGCGGGCGGACTTTAGTCTGCCCACCATCCCTGCGGTGCTGGGACCGGCCGCCAGACGTGCGGCGGTCCCGCACCGCAAATTAGGATGCGACCACCACCCTGGCGGTCGCATTCCGCATATTTGGCATTCCCATGCACAACATGGCAGGCACCGTGCGGTGCCTGCCACCTTGTGCATGGGAATGCAGGGGGGGACCATGGGTACCCCCCAAGTGCACCCCCCCACACCCCCTGGGGGCCGGCAACAGGCCCCCAGAGCACATCCCCGCCGATGCCGCCATGGAAAGGCCAGTTACCGCACCCATCCTAATATGGATGGCGGTGCCTGGTAGGCACCGCCACCATATTAGTGGGCAAGTCCGCCCCGCCGGTAATCGTAACGATTGCCGATCGGCGGAGAAGCGGCAGACGCACTTTGCATCCGCCGTGAAACCCCCGCCATAATAATATGGCAGGGGTAAGTCTAGTTGGGATGGCGGGCGGATCGCCACCGACGAGCCTGCGGTGGCGATCCGCCCGCCATCCTAATGACCCCCATTGTCTTTTATTTGTTTTATTCTTTAAATAACCAGTATATGAGACAAGTCTGATCACAGAATTCACAGTACTACACATCTAGCCCCATCTAATCGGGTTGACTAGGGATAACATTTATTATATTCCATGCTCGTCATTACAGATATGTACATATTGATGCAATCCTGACTAAACTCTTCTGAAATAGGGAGCTCTTCCTTGTTCTTGTTTTCTATACCCTGTCCTTTTTCTTGACATAGGGTAACTCTCTTGAGATTTTTGTTCTACGCAGAATCCAATTCAGACATGGATTTGTCTTAGATTTAGATATTTCAGAATTTGGAAAACAAATCAGCGTAGTCTCCCTTGGCATGTGTTGCACTCTTGCTGAAGTACTCATGCCTACACTCTATATGATATCACTGGTCCATACCATTTCTAATAAGTGCTGATTCATACCACTGTGTTTATTCTGTTATGTGATTTTAATTGTTTGTCCGCCACTTTTCTGTTTTTTACAGCCGTGTTAAAATGGTTTACCAAAAAAAAGGCTTGAGCTGAGGTCAGATACCCGACTCCTGTGGGTAAGAAAAAAGTATGAAAACGAACACTAGAATGATGGACCAGAGTGTTTATACAAGCACCATGTTTGTGCGGTGGGATATCACATATGCACACAAGAAAATACCCAAGATACACACAATGCAGAAGAGTGAAATCTAACTTTTAATTCCTGTTCTAATCATGCATCTCTGAACTATTACATGGTTTCAGGTGACTAGGATGGTGGACTCCTAGAACTACTGTGGATCACTGTCAGTATTGATGCAGCGGAAGCGTTGGGGGATTTTTGTCATCTATCTTATCCACACCAACCGCTATTTACTAGTTGGAAACGTAACTCTAATGACGGGCCCATAAGTCATTATCACTCAGTTAGCAATATCATAGGTCCTCCGATGAATCTTTGGTAGGGCTAAAAGGGACTAAATAATGAAAGACGGAATGCTATTTCTCCATGAGGACCTACATTGAAGAAATACACTAAACATTAGTCATTATTAACATGTCCAAATAACTTTTAAAACTCAGTAATAAAGACAAACACTATTCTTTTCTATCAGGCTTTCTTGTTATTACATAATAATGAATGGTCAAACACAGTTACAAATTAGAATGTCATTACTCAGGTTCTCAAAGATACAGCTCAGATTCACAATAATCATAACAGTACATTTATGAAGACATCAGATCATCAGAATATAGAGGAGTGAGAGGGAGAGAAAACTTCAGCGAAACACAGTTCACTTACGTAACGGAAATACTAATGCACAGCGTGCAATTAGTCTGAAAAGCTAACGCCACGGACGTTAGGGAATAGCAAAAGCAGCACCACCAGCCGATGATGTGCAAAGTCTCTAGTAACGTTTTTAATATTAGCAGGATACGCCAGCCAGAGAATCAGGAATCAGTACTGCATTTAGCATACCACGAACGCAGGGGCAGGTCATCAATCTTGTGAACAAGCTGAGGAACACTTTCCCACAGGAATCTTTATAGTACGCTACTTCCTTTCTTCCGTTAATATGTTGCATTCTCTCTTCTCCTCAAGACTCTCTATTGGTTAATTACAATGGTGTGACAATCTACTGACAGTGTCTTTACTACTGTTTTCTAAACACCCTTTGTCTAAATATTGTATAACTTCCTTGGGAGGAGGAGGAAAAAACCTAGCTACAAATGTATTCAAAATGTTGTAACAGTTACATTCGTCATCTACATCCCTCCCCTAGACAGGAAAGAACTCTAATGATTTATTCAGAAATAAACTAAATATCTGTACTCTAAGAAAGCATTTGAAACATTTGAAGGACAGGAGCACGGAAAAGCACATCCTCTAACATTTCTAAGGCCTACACTATTTTAGCAAAACAGAGAATAATTTCTAAAAGCCTACACTATACTTTCACAAACAATAAAGCTTTTTCCTTTGCCGTTTATTTTCTGCAGTTAGAAAAACAGAACAACATCCAGTTAGCATTATTCTCATTATTTTAACTAGAAAATCATACTGTTGTGCCTTCTGCACATTTCACGCATTGTACACTCTGTTATTATATGTTAGTAATTCCACACATATTATAAAAGCGTGCATTAGGGTGGATTACATCGAGCAGATTTTATTTATAAAAATCGTGCTCCATCAATCCCCCATCTGATTGTATCCCAAACCATCACAATAACCCTTATCAGATTACTATCTGATATCATAATTTTAGAATGCAGAGTCCATTGTTCGCATCTGTTTTAACCTAATACCCTCTAAATCTTTCATGACACTATAATAAACGCCCTTTCGATCTTCCCTTTCTAATTCTTCTCTCTTCCTTTTTCTCGCTTTTCGCTTTACATCTTTTGTTTTATTCTTGTAACATTTATAAAGTAATAATACCATTAGTACGCCAGCAGCAACAGCAACTATCGGTGTTAGTATCCTCCCTAATAAGCTGTTAGCAAATGCCGAAAACCAATTACCTATAGAAGAGAAACCCTTACCAAGTTTTTCCCAAGCATCCTCAACCTTCAGTTTTGCTAAGTCATCATATAAATTATTAATGTTGGTGATATATCCCTCTAGATCTCTACTTTTATCAGGAATATACGTGCAACATTGTTGAATTTTCAGCATACTACAGACTCCGCCCTCTTTTGCCAATAATACATTTAGGGCAAGTCTATTTTGTAATACCATGGTACTCATAGCAACCATTTCTGTATTAATCATTAAAAATCCACCAGCAGTATCCGTTGATAAACGATTAACCACTGTAGACAATTTTCTAATTTTTGTAAATTTAGAATGACCCCAACTGAAGGTATCAATGCTCCAAAAATATCTCCCACAATTTCACAGCACTCAAACCCCTTTTACTCCGTGTTAGTTTCCTTTCTTTGGTTCCATATTTATCACCAACATGGTAAATCTTTGGGAACACTATACCCATATAACAACACCCATACCAATGTGGTGTCAACCTATAGTAGGCATTTTTACAACACACATAATAAACTCCAGGAAATACAGGATCAGTACCACCACTTAATCCCCAACCCCCTGTTATAAGGAAAGTATGTTCACATTCACTGGAACCAACAAAATGATTATTATAATCAGTCTTTTGCCTTAATAAGCAAAGCGTTCCTCTATGAGGCCAATCCAAAGTCATTGCAGCATAAGTCTCACCCTGTTTGTAATTACCTTCTTTATGTGGCCCTAGGTGGTTCTCTACTTTTCTGCTCTGCAGCTCTTTGTAGAGGATAGTCTACGTCTATCTTCTACTGTATTAATGAATTCTATTTCTACACTATGTAACTTACAAGTCAGATTATTTTGATGTGCGTATACTGTGTCTATCGTTTTAATAGAATGGAAAAAATTTCCCATATATTCAGCATTCTTTGCACTATACACTATATTCATATACTTTCTAATAGGAACTTCTGAAAATACTAAATCAAAATTTGAATAGTAATACTGAAATGTCTCTTTACCATAAAACAAACTTGTTAATACACTACATGAAATAGCATACGTTAGAGGAAGGTGATGATAAGTCACCCCCTCAGACACAGACGTAGGCAACTGCAGGCAGACAGAACAATCTCTTGCGTCCATAGTATCCACGTATTCATATAGAAGTTTAGTAAAGACATTTAGTGACAAATAGTTAATTGATTTATCCAAGTGTAAAACACTACCAGTTAATTCCTTAATATTAGTCTCTGGATCTTCTTTCAGATTTCTTTTAGCATCAATAGTTACATGCTCTTTATTATTAGTAATATTAACTCCATTTATAAACATATAGGGGTCGATTCCGATTCGGGCCAGAAAAAGCACCGACCGACTCGGAGCCGGAATTAATTCCGACCGACACGTACCTGTGGCGCCCGACACGCCAAGTACGATGCAAAGCGTGCAAAATCCGACCGACACGTACTGAACCCAAGCCGAACGACCGAGCCGCACGGAAAACAGCAATCCGGCCGGAAAAACACGCGAATCGAACCGACCGACACGCACCCGGAACAAATCCAACCGAAACGTACACGCAAACTCCAAACCGCAAAGTACGATGCAAGGCGCGAAAACCACGACCGAGTCGTACGGAGGACAAGCCGTACGACCGACACGCATACAAAACTGCGAGCCGAAGTAACACAAAACACCGCGACCGACGCGTATGCAGCATAGAAAACTGCACAAACACAGCGTGAACGAAACGGAGAAGACCGTACGAGACAACTGCAGGGTCCGACTCGGTCACAAGAACGTTTCCAACATGCACAGAAAGTACTAAGGAAAAATACACAAAAAAGGCCAAACAAGCAATTACAAAGCCAATAAATACTGGGGGGTGGGGACAGAGAACAAAGACACACCCACAACTCCACCAATATAAAGGACACAAATCCCAACCATGATCCTTTGCAAATGCTATTCTCCTGCCAGCACTCAACAGACAGCAACCACACACCCACAGCTCATCCCTCACACAAGCCACACACCATCAGCACACCAACAAATAGCTACCTCACATACACCCAGCAAAACACACACTCACACACCTTCACCTGCACACCAACACACACATTACTCACCATCACCACCCATCACCATGCCCCCAAAGAAGAATCACAAGTTCCTAGATTGCGAATTGGAAGTCCTGGTAGACGAGATCCTCAGGGTAGAGCCACAGCTGTTTGGCGCACTGGTCCAACAGACACCCATCTCCCAGAAAACAAAGATGTGGGAGAGGATCATCAACAGGGTGAACGCACAATCACCATGTCTGCGCACAAAGACTGACATCCAGAACAGGTGGTATGACGTGCGCAGGAGGGTACGGGAGCTGCTGAAGAAGGACTACCTCCTGAGCCAATACACCGGCAGTGGCCCTCCTGCCAAGCCAGTATACCTCAGGCCCTGGGAGGAGAAGGTGCGGGCCATCCTTCCGCCAGTGAGCGTCTATGGACTAGAAAACATCCCAGAGCCTGGTGAGTACACAACAAATGTACACAATATTCTGCCACAATACACACACACATCACTGTCAAGGGGAGAGTCAAACCATGCACTCTTAGCAATTACACAGCAACCAGAACAGAATCATCCCAAAATGTGTATGTCAGTCAGATAAACACAACACATGCCATATCAAAGTTACATTTAACCGTGTCATCACATGTACCAACACAACTACAACTAGGCAGTGGCACAAATATAACTAACAAACACATCCAGACATGTAGCCACCACTACAACACCAACACACAGTGAAGACCACTGAAAGAAAGGAATTCTGTGTATGCTGGGCAAGTCAGTGTAGCCAATAGCATCATGGGAGTCGTAGTCACAGATATTGCTCACCCCCACAACTGTCCCATCAACACCACCATGAACCATGCGCACATCACAGGGAGTGGAAAAGGACTCACAAGATGGCTGACACTGGCTACTGCTGTGGGGAGCACAAGGCCCTGCTGGCAACTGTGCAACAACCAACAGCAGGACGCCACTGACTGACATTCTGAAAGACAACTTCCACTCCCTGCAATGCAAGCACGTTCCATGGTTGGATATCTGGCTGGGTGGGAAGGAGGACTTGCAGCACTGACCATAGTCACAAGCACCTCCCCTCACACACCCCCTCAACACAAACTCCACATAACCCACCTGGGAGAATGCAATGCCTCACATCCTAACTCAAGATCCCACAAAGAACCTCCACCCTGGGTTATGTTGTGTGAAGCACAGGGACACTCTTGGGACTTTTAGCCAAACAACTGCCAGGTCAACACTCCCAGCCAACCTGTCAGCACAGGCAGCCCACCCCACAGGGACGCAGAGTCAAAAGGAAGGAAGGATGGGCATGCTGGGAAGGGGGGTGGAGGCAATAGCATGATGGGAGTCGTAGTCACAGCTCAACATACCCCACCACATGGCCCAGCAAGCTCACACTCACGCATGCACATCCCACAGAGAGTGGAAAGGCCCATCAAAGATGTCTGACACTGTTGCTGTGTCGTGGGGAGCACAAGGGCATGCTGGGAACTGCACACCAACCAACAGCAGGACACCACTGTCAGCCATCTTGCCATTGCTCTCACACCCACACACACTGAACTCCCCACAAAAGCAAGTAAGTATGGGAATGCTGGGAAGTGGGGTGGAGGCAATAGCATGATGGGAGTCATAGTCACAGACATAGCTCACCCCCACAACTGTCCCATCAACACCACCCTGAACCATGCTCACATCACAGGGAGTGGAAAACAACTGACAAGATGGCTGACACTGGCAACTGCTGTGGGGAGCACAAGGCCCTGCTGGCAACTGTGCAACAACCAACAGCAGGACACCACTGACTGACATCCTGAAAGACAACTTCCACTCCCTGCAATGCATGCACGTTCCATGGTGGGATATCTGGCTGGGTGGGAAGGAGGACTTGCAGCACTGACCATAGTCACAAGCACCTCCCCTCACACACCCCCTCAACACAAACTCCACATAACCCACCTGGGAGAATGCAATGCCTCACATCCTAACTCAAGATCCCACAAAGAACCACCACCCTGGGTTATGTTGTGTGAAGCACAGGGACACTCTTGGGACTTTTAGCCAAACAACTGCCAGGACAACACTCCCAGCCATCCTGTCAGCACAGGCAGCCCACCCCACAGGGAAGCAGAGTCAAAAGGAAGGAAGGATGGGCATGCTGGGAAGGGGGTGGAGGCAATAGCATGATGGGAGTAGTAGGCACAGATATTGCTCAGCCTCACAACATGGCCCATCAACACCACCCACAACCATGCTCACATCACAGGGAGTGGAAAAGGACTCACAAGATGGCTGACACTGGCTACTGCTGTGGGGAGCACGAGGCCCTGCTGGCAACTGTGCAACAACCAACAGCAGGACACCACTGACTGACATCCTGAAAGACAACTTTCACTCCCTGCAATGCAAGCACAGTCCATGGTGGGATAACTGACTGGCTGGGTGGGAAGGAGGGCCGGCTGTCAACCAAATACAACCAATGCAGACCATGTTCACACCCCAACAAATACATAGACATGCCCAAATAATGCAGGACAATGTGCTACACCAATATCAACCCCTGACTGTGACAACTTAGGACAATGCAATGTACAGGCCCGCACCCAGAGGCACAGTCACAACTGTCAGGTGTGTCAACCATTGATACCTGCAGAAACATAACATACATTGTGTGTGTCTCCCAAAAACAGGTGATGATGGGGACACAGCAGCAGACGCTGAGGAGTCCCAGTCCCAGGCTCAAGAGGATATGGAGCTCACTGGTGTCGAACAGCCTCTGCCCTCCTCGGATGAAGAAGACCAACCTGGCACCTCCGGTGCAAGTCAACATGCAGCACCAGCAGGACCACCAGCTGCAGCACCAGCAGGACCACCAGCTGCACCCCCTGCACCCACCCCTCCAATGACTGTCAGCACAAATACCATCCCTGCCGACATGGACAGAACAAGGAGCACCACCAGCACAGGGACCCTGGACCAACGTGGGGCCATGGACACCACCACCACCACCAACCCCCAAGGGGGACCAGGGTCATCTGTGCGTGCCACTGCACATGTCGGCAGGGGTGGTGGGAGGGGTGGGAGACAGAGGTCGCTGCTTGCAGAGGTGTCTGGTGTGCATGATGACCCACAACTGGCACGCATAGCCGATGCGTACCAGTCCAGCACCGGAGATCTCAGCCAGGTAGTGGGGCTCCTCAGAGACATGAAACAGCAGCAGGCTGCCCATCATGCCCGCTTGGACTCACACATGTCCCGCGTGGAGTCCAAGTGGGACACACTGCAAGAGATGACGGCGGTGCATAGGGACATATTACAATGCCTCCGCCAGATGAACAGCAACCAGTCTACACCTCCCTGTGTGCCAACAACATCTGGTGCTGAACAAACTGCAACTGCCACAGGGAGGGAGGATGACTCTGGCGGAGAGTCCCCTACACCGCAGCAGCCTGTACTTGAGGGGGCCCCCCCAAAGAAGAGGGGTTGTCCAAGGAGGGGCAAGTGAGAGGCTGATGGCCAAGTGCAACCCCAGGAAGCCTGAACCTGTTCTGGATGTTCACCTTTGTGCACAAACTGTTCACCCTGTTGACGGCAACACAACTCCCACACATGACATGGGGAGTACAAGTTGGACCAATGTCTCAGACAACTGTGGCCCCGATACTGGGGATTTTGTCTACCAGGACTTTCAATTCATCTAGGAACTTCTGATTGCAATATAAATGTACAGCACTAACCATCCTATGCACTATTCACACAAATGTATCACAATAAACACACTAATACACCATACTTGCCTCTGTTGTGATTCCAACGTGGGTGCTGTCATGGGGATGATGAACTGCAAAATTACACTGTGTATGCGAACTGCAACAGCAAGTACAACACAGGCATGTGAGTAATGGCAACGTGACACATATGAGGGAGACACACCACCAGGGCTACACAACACATACACACCTAGGCCATCTGACTCATTGCCTACACTGATGTTGCCAGGGAAGACGGTGCAATGCACAGACACCACACCCATTCCCAGTTGTAGTCAAGTAGCCCACAGGTGCAGTAAGCAAATGGCAGTCAAATGTGTGACCACAGACAACGCACATCACAAAGTGAAGCACAGGTTTATTACACAGTTGCAACATGTCGTAACCACTACAGATGCAAGGTAATCCCACCTGGTAGCGGGCACACAGTCAACAACTGTAGAAGGAAGGAAGTCCATGGGTGTGGCGCACATCACCTGTAGGGACACAACAGCTACCACCCTGGAAGTACAATAACGTCGTCGGTGGACACAGTTGACCAAACGAATCTGAAAGTACCCTGTGAAGGACAGAAATGACACACAGTCAAAAGCAATGGAGAACAGGACAGAACAGCAAAACTCATGCACAATACATGTTACAAGATACCCACCCAGAACCAAGTTAGCATGTCAACACTGTTGGGGAGTACAGACCACCTGTAAGCACACATCGCTACACACATCCAGTCAAGTAGCCCATGGACACACTCCAACAGCACCAGAGCACCACCTACACATATCATGCCAACTCACATCATTGACATGACACCTCAGGATACTCACATTCAGCTAAAGAAGTTGGTGATGAGCTGTGTGCGGACATCACCATCATCATCATCATCACTGGCATCGTGGTCCAGGCCAGGATCCTCCACAGGTGGCGGATGTTGGTCATTGTCATCCTGGATGAGAGGCAACTCCTTCCGCACTGCCAGGTTGTGGAGCATGCAGCAGACGATGATAATCTTGCACACCTTCGCTGGGGCATATGGGAGGGACCCTCCTGTCTTGTCGAGGCAGCGGAAGCGGCTCTTCAGGAGACCAAATGTCCGCTCAATCACTCTCCTGGTCCGACCATGTGCCTCATTGTAGCGCATCTGGGCTGGTGTCACAGGGTTCCTGAGGGGTGTCAGCAACCACGGCATGTTGGGGTATCCCGAGTCACCTACGGACAGACAAGTGCACATTAGCTGACTTGGAAAAGTGGGCGGAATACTACAGATCAGATCACACACAATGGCACAAAGTCAGTACACACCGACAAGCCAGGCACGCTGGTTCTGCATCTGTGCCATCATCCTGGGGATGCGACTACTCCTCATCACAAAGGCATCGTGTGCTGAACCAGGGAAACGGGCACACACGTGTGAGATGGTCATATCTGCAAGACACACCACCAGTGCATTGACCGAGTGGTAGTGCTTGCGGTTACGGTAGGCCTGCTCCTGGGCCTGTGGTGGTACCAAAGCCACATGTGTCCCATCAATGGAGCCAATGACATGCGGCATCCTCCCCAGGGCATAGAAGTCACTCTTCACGTCAGTGAGTCGTTGCAGTCTAGGGAAATAGATGTACCGGTTCAGGTATAGCAACATTGCCTCCAAAATATCGCGGAGCACACGGCTGAACATGGTCTGTGACATCCCACCAGCAGTCGCCACAGTATGTTGGAAGGTACCGGTGGCAAAGAAGTGTAGGGCTGCCATCACCTTCACCTTGGGGGTCAGCGCTGTAGGATACGGCCGGCCAGGCTGCAAATGTGGGGCCAACTGCACTGCCAAATCCTCAATCAGCTGCCTGGTGAAGCGGTACCGTCGGATGCTGTCCCGTTCCACCATCGTTGCCAGGTCTGGGAATGGTCTATGGACAGCAGGAGCCCTGCAGTGCAGAGGAGAAGAAAGCAAGATTGTCAGTCACCCCACATATGCGGCATTGAACACACTCAATATCACATCATACATCATTATGAGGCACAACTACATGAAGTGTGCAGTTCCGTAAGGACATGTATGGTACATACATGGCCAACATCTGTCATCACGGTTCAACAAGTGGCATCAATAAGTCCCAGGTTGGCCCATTGGATATCATGAGGCCGTGTCACAGTTCCCATCTCCTGCTGCCATGTCACAATCACCCCCCACAGTGACATGTGAGGACAGATGTGCCCCAGGCATCACAGCTCAACGACAGGTACATTCCCAGGGACCCTGTATTGCCACATGGACACTGGCATTACATGGAGTAACAGGTATACACCACAGCAAAACAACCATGACCCCCACAGGTAGTGGTTCCACTTGCCTCTGCAGGACAGACATGGACGTCTGTGACACACACACGCACAACATCAATGTCCATGCACACACAACGTGGATGTGGAGACTGTCTCCCATTGTGCACATGAAATCAGAGACATTGTAAACACTACATGCACACAGACTGTGGAGGACCATCACTATTGTGCCACTGGGACACCCTGGCTCAAACATACCGTCCCACATGGGACTCACGGGGTATGTGACATGACATACACATACACCACCGTGAAATGTGACCATGGCACATGCACAGATATGAACAGTTGCACATCACAGTGGTCATGTACACGTAACACCCAGGATCCTGTCCCCATGAACACGTGCACAGCCTGGGGGTGGCTGCCCCCAGGTGACACCCACAGGACAACATGTACACCAACATACACACAATAGGAAATGCAGCCTTACATGCCTTATGATACAGTTTGGACAGGCTGTGGTGTTGTAGGTGTGCCCCTCACTCCCTGGGAGCTATCTGTGGCTGGCATATGTCACTTGTACAGGGATGCGTTGAACAGCAATGGACCGATCGGTGTGCCCGGCCGGCCCATTGCATTCAATGTGTGCGGGTACGCGTTGTACCCCTGTACGCGTTGTACCGCAATGGACCGATCAGTGCGCCCGGCCGGCCCATTGCATTCAATGTGTGCGGGTACGCGTTGTACCCCTGTACGCGTTGAACAGCAATGGACCGATCGGTGCACCCGGCCGGCCCATTGCATTCAATGTGTGCGGGTACGCGTTGTACCCCTGTACGCGTTGTACCGCAATGGACCAATCGGTGTGCCCGGCCGGCCCATTGCATTCAATGTGTGCGGGTACGCGTTGTACCCCTGTACGCGTTGTACCGCAATGGACCGATCGGTGCGCCCGGCCGGCCCATTGCATTCAATGTGTGCAGGTACGCGTTGTACCCCTGTACGCGTTGTACCGCAATGGACCGATCGGTGTGCCCGGCCGGCCCATTGCATTCAATGTGTGCGGGTACGCGGTGTACCCCTGTACGCGTTGAACAGCAATGGACCGATCGGTGCACCCGGCCGGCCGATTGCATTCAATGTGTCGTGGTGCAGCGTTGTACCCCTGTACGCGTTGAACAGCAATGGACCGATCGGTGCACCCGGCCGGCCCATTGCATTCAATGTGTGCGGGTACGCGTTGTACCCCTGTACGCGTTGAACAGCAATGGACCGATCGGTGTGCCCGGCCGGCCCATTGCATTCAATGTGTGCGGGTACGCGTTGTACCCCTATGCGCGTTGTACCGCAATGGACCGATCGGTGCGCCCGGCCGGCCCATTGCATTCAATGTGTGCGGGTACGCGTTGTACCCCTGTACGCGTTGTACCGCAATGGACCGATCGGTGTGCCCGGCCGGCCCATTGCATTCAATGTGTGCGGGTACGCGTTGTACCCCTGTACGCGTTGAACAGCAATGGACCGATCAGTGCACCCGGCCGGCCCATTGCATTCAATGTGTGCGGGTACGCGTTGTACTCCTGTACGCGTTGAACAGCAATGGACCGATCGGTGCGCACCCATTGTCAATGGCCTAGCCTGGCAACGGACGCGTTTTCGAAATTCGAACGAGTCGGTTGCTGGAAATTCAGTTGGTCACCCACAACAATGTTGCAAAATCATGTATGTCATGAAGTTGAAGATTTGAAGGATGCTGTGGGCGTGTATTGGTGCTGCTATTCCATGGATTGGCCAGATTCAGAAGATGCAAATGACTTGGACCTATCACTTTGGACACATGGGACAGTATCTGCCTCTGCAGCACATATATACTGCTGGCTGTTCCCCTGAGAGCTCACTTGCCTGCACTACATGCTCCAGGACGACATCTGCCACTGCACTGCTGCTGTCTCTGCCCCCTCTGGACCCTGCAATGGCACGTACTGTGGAGAGAGCCCCAGCCTTCAGCCTTGAGGAGAACCAGGCCCTGCTGGACAGCCTACTTCCACAGTACAGCAAGCTGTATGGGACACCAGGGGAGCAGGTGAGTGTTCTGTGCACTGCCTTTCTGAATGTGCATTTTGTCTGACTAGCAAGGCTGAAAGTCTGCACGCCACTGGCTAGCAGGCTCACTGAGTAGTTGTCACCCCCCATAGTGTGTAGTGACATGCACTGGACAGGTATGGTGCAGTGACAGTGCATTTGAACAAGGTTTTACTTCCCATGCAATGATACCATGTAGTGACTTCTGGCAAACTATCCATGGGCAGCGTTGCACTGCCTGTGTACATCATGTGCCCCTGTGATTGAGACATTTATATACAACTGTGTCATGCACGGATATGTTGCATGTGTAGTAATGGCCTTTTCACTTTGTCATCCTGACAGGTTAATGCCCATCGGAAGCAGGAGATCTGGAAGGACATCGTCCGGGCTGTCCGGTCCGTGGGGGTCTACAAGCGCCGGATCTGCAACTGCCAGAAGAGGTGGCAGGACCTTCGGGGCTGGACCCGGAGGATTGCACGGGTCCAGCTGAAGCTGTCGCCTCCTCGCAGGAGGGGCGGAACACGGACCCTGACCCCCCACATGCTCCAGATCCTGGCGGTGGTGTTTCCAGACCTGGATGGGCAGCTGAAGGCCAGCCAGCAGCAAGGAGGGGGTGAGTCAAAGACTGCACTGTGAACTCTGTATTACATGCTATGTGCCCTCCTCTGGCCTGGTTAAACTGCCACAGTACAGCAGTTATGTTGTCCAGGAGCCATGTCCCTCTATTGTGCACTGCCCACTCCTCATCTGATACCCAGGTGTGGCCCTTACATTCAGGGAATTGTGTCACTTGGGACTGTGTCCTTGCAGTTTGCTTCACTCAAGGTGGGGGACAGCATCTGTTTCCCTAACTCTGTTGTGGGCATCATGGGTGGGTCCATTGTTCACACAATGCCTGTGTTCGGACATGTAATCTGCGTGTTGCTTTGATATGCGGTCCACTTGCTGAGCTGAGCCACCACATGTGCCTGGGGTATCTGGCACACACCCATGCAGCGGGTGGGAACAATGTTTGGGCCCCAGGAGTGTGCAGATTACGTGTGTCACACATACATAGCCAGCTATCCACTGTCCAGGGCTCATCCCTCATTCATGTGGGGCAGGACAGTCATGCCTACACCAGCCCATCCAATACACCTGTACTCCCACTCCCGGGTATCAGCTGACACGTTGTGCGCAGTGATTTGACCCCTCAGGTGTCTGCCTCTGTGTCAGTGTGCTGTGGATTTGTTGCCGGGACTGCTGGGGTGTTTCTCGGTAGGGGCTCAGCATGCCACTGGAGATGTGACCATAGGAGACGATACTTGTGTGTCACATAGGTGTTTGATCAGCTGCCCGTGCAGACTGGGGTATGCAAATGTGAAGTTCAGGCAGCTGTTTCCCATTCACAGCAGATTGTGAGGGGCTCAGGTTCAGAGGGTAGTGTCACTGGTCTCCCATATGTCCAATCGGTATGACCTGGACAGATGAGGGTTAAGATGATGTGTTGTGTGGGGGATGTACATGTGCACTTGTGCAGCTCCAGGACTTGCATTCCCCATGACCTACTATTGTGACACAGTGCAGAGTGTTGTTGTCTGGCTGCCAAGTCATACATCACTGAGACAGTGATGTATGACTTAGCAGTCATGCCTCCGCCATGGCATGTGTCTACTTATTGGTGATCCTGCAGGGGAGTGACATGTGCTACATGCACACCATTGTGGCGATGGCTATCAGGACATGGGTGCATCATGGTGTCTGTCGCTGGTATGCATCACATGCATTTCCTATTTGACTCTGGGCATCCCTTTCATCCGGAAACCTGTACTGACTCAGTGGCAAGAGTTGTGATGTGTGCATGTCCACATGCTACACCGTGTCCTCTGCACTGTCCAACTACTGTGTAGGTGGTGCATGTGTCCACACTGGGGTGTTGCTATCCAACAGACACCAGACAGATGGGTGCAAGGCCATGTGGGATGTGAGTGCCATGGTTGGCATCAGACTGACAATTGGCTTCTCCTATTCAGTTAGGGCACTTTTAGCAATGTTCAACTAATGATGCCAGGGCTTGCTCTATAATGTGCTGTGCTCACAGTGGTGTGTGCGTTTGGTGCAGGTGACTGATGTCTGTCTGTTTCCCCATTGTTTGCAGATACATCCACGGCCACGGAAGGGGACAGCTCCACGGACCAGGAGGAGCCGGAGAGCCAGACTGGGTCAGCAGCCGAGGAGTGGTCGGAGGGACTGAGTGGCACGGAGGGCGAGGGGAGCCACACCGAGGAGTCCTCAGCAGCATCCACCTCAGCTGAGGACCACAGCGGCTCGGAGGATGACTCCCTTATGGAGGCGGGTGTCAGCAGCCACCACACCCCAGCTAGTGTTGCTGTCCCCGCCACCACCAGCACCACCACCGCCCTCCCATCGGCTCCCATTCCCCAGGTCCGTGGAGGCTCCCATGTTCGGGAGCGTGTCTCCTTTGGGCCAGGCACCACACCCCCTGCCCCTGTGTCCCCTGCTGCCCTGAGTGAGGAGTCTGTGTACCTCCTTCGCCAGCTCCATGTATTGCAGACAGCCATACTGAGTGTCCTCCATGCGCACACCGCTCTGTTGACTCAGCTGGTGTCGTTCATGGAGGGCATCTCATCGGGCATGTCTGACCTACAGAGGGGCAATAGGTCCATGGACTCCTCCCTGACGGCAGCAGTGTCCCTCCTCAGACAGTCCCTCACCCCTCCTGCCTCTGCTCCATCCACACTCCCCAGAACCTTACCCGTCCCAAGCACACACACACCGGCACAGGCACACACCAGCACAAACACGTCCAGCACACAGACACACACGCCACAAACAAAACGCACACGCACGCACAGTCAGGGGACTGAAACCAGACTCACAGGGGATGGGGCCCTGGAACACACACACGCATCCACGAGCACTGCGCAGTCCTCAGTTGCCTCTCCCTCCAAAGCACCCTCCCTTGCCTCACCTGCAACCCCAAAGACCCAGCGGCTCTTCCTCAGTGACCTCGGCCTCTTCCCCTCCGATCCAGCTGATACAGCATTCAGGGGGAAGAGAAAGCCCACCCACACGGAGCAGAGTGCCCCTCGCCCCCGGACACCCTCCCCAGGCGCAGACAGACTGAGGCCCCCACCCGCAAGTCCCCCGGAGTCGTAAGAGCAAGACCCCGCCGCCGCCCTGCAGCTCAGGCACCAGGTCTCCTTCCTCCATCCCTCAGGCCCCCACTCCACAGGTGCCCCACCACACCCAGCCCCAGGTTCCCCCACCCACAGATATACCATCCCCAAGAGGATCCGGCCTTCTCCCCCTGCCACTTACTCTCCCGGCACCACATCCCCCGCTGCGCTTGTCTGTGCCACTGATGTGGTGAGGTTGTCCTCCCCCTCTGTCCAGCCCACCTTGCCTGTTCCCCATTCTCCTCCCCTGGTGGTAGGCACTGCAGTGGAGTCCACTACCACCCTGTCTGACTTGGGCACTGTAGTGGCGGACCTGTCCACTCCATCTGCAGGGTCCACTGCAGTCGTGCCGGCACCCACAACATCTGAGTCATGCCCCCCAGTTGTGCCGGCACACACCATGTCAGACACCTCCACTGCAGTTGTCAGTGGCTCTCCAGCACCCACCACCCCTTCCCTGCCTCCTCCTGGTGAGCCCTGATCCTGTCCCTGCGGTGCCTGGCCTGCCCCCGGTTGCCCCTCTTAGTGGATTGTCCCTGGTTTTGTGCAGTGCAGGCATGCGTAGGGTGACATCTGCCACTGTCACCCTGTATTGACTTACTTGATGAACTGGCCATTGGCCTTTGTTGGAGCATTACTGTTCTCTGAGTTTTTGGACACACATATGCTGAATAAAGCAACTTTCTGTTCTCTAGTGCTTATGCTTCTGATGTACATGTTGTTGATGATGCTAACCATGCCCTTGCTGCAGTGATGGTGATATTTGGTCTCATGATAATGAAGTGTTACTGTGCAGGAACACATGTGGTCCAGGGGAATGTCTCCTATCCTGTGGTGTATCCATGTCATCCATAGCAGCATCTGAGGGTGTCATGTGTTCAGTATTTGGCAATGGGATTTCCTACTTACATTAGCAATTTCACATCTGTGGCTTCCACCCCTGCACATCTGTTGTGCCTGCCATTGTTCAATTCGTCTACTTCCCTGACCGTGTGGCCATCTCCACTGGACATGCAGGTTTGGGCATCAATGGGGAAGGACTCATCTGTGTTGTCAGTGCAACATTGCTATACAAGTGTGTTGGATCTGTGCTGATGATTTCGTTGGCACTCCCATGACCAGGCTGATGTGACGGGAGCCTTCATTTGGTGCTAATTGTTGATTGTGTGACCAAGTGCTCAGCTGACATGATGGGGCCCTACTGAGGCAACATATGGCACAGCTTTCCTCACACAGGAGTGGAGTCCCCTCATGGCAGTGTGTACTCCTGTGACATTGCCTGCGCCCAAGGTGTGTGTTGTATGAGCATGTCTGTGTGTTCACTTCCGTTTTGCTGTGCATGCTGTGATCCCTAGTGTTGTACCTGTTTGTGATGCTTGCTGAGTTGACCTATGTTCCCCCAAAGTCTTCTCCCTGGGTTCTCTGTGATGTGGGTGCATGGCACATTACTGGTCATCAGGGTGTCACCCATAGGTGTGTTTGCTGTCAGGGCTGAGTTTGTGTGCAGACGCAGATGGGTCACAGTCAGGTTTCCCCTTGGCACTTGTTGTTTACACCTGTCATGTGATTTCCAGTTTGTGTTATCTTTCAGTGATTGTGACACGTTGTGTGTGTGACTGCTGGCACTCCTCAGGGTCCGGGCTGCAATGTTGGTTGTTGTCTATGTGTGTTCTTTGTGGGTGACCTTGGCTTCTTCATTGGTGTGTGACTGTGGCTGGGATCCCATTGGTTGGTGTGGTATTGCCGTCATGTCCATGTACAGCATAGTGTGCAGTGTGTCAGACATTCAGGAGTCTTGTTGAGTGGCCATGTGTGATGTGTTTCTGCACCTTGGTTCCCACCCACCACCCTGGGATTGTCATGGGTGCATGTGCAATGTCACCAGTGCATGTGAGCTTCACTGCTGCACATTGTTGGAGGTCGAGGTGTGTGGTGTTGAGTGTGTGCAGATGAGAGTTGTTGCCCGGCTAGACCCCTGCCTCCATGTTGGCCTTGGCTTACTGGCCGTGCTGATTGATTTGTGCTTGTGTAGGTGTGATGGTAGTTTGTTGCTCAGGACACATGACTGTGGTTCACAGTGTGAACGACATTTAGCTTTGTCATCACAGTGGGATTGTAATGCAGCCCAGGGTCACCACATTGTGGGGGCCCTGGGGGTAGTGCTGTGGTGTGTCTGTGTCTTGCTGTGTCAGTTGCTGTTCCTACGTGCCTGTGTGACATGTGTGATTTGTGCTCCCTCTCATCTGACAATGCCTGATTGCCCACATAGGGGATTTGGATCCATGAGTTACCTTTGTGTGGCACTGTACGCACATCTGTATAATTGGTATTCAGGCCTCCTCATGTGTTGTGTGGTTGCCTGGGGACACTGGCACCCCCCTCACCTGTTGTGTTTGATGTGCAGTGTGGGTCTGCCTGTTTGTGTTTGTGCATCTGCACCACTGCATTGGCATATCTTAGGTGTGCCATTGGCTGTATGTTGTTTGGTGGGTTTCCCCTGCTGTCCCTGGGACTCCTAGGTCATCAGTCAGCACAATGATCATGGTTTGTGTGTCCCATTGCTGCCATGGTATGGTATCTGTTCACCTCACATCTACAGTCTCCACAGGGTATCTGCATTTGTGTGCCCATTGGTGCAAATATGTGGGTCTGCATTCTGATGGTCACTTCTGTCATTGTGTCATTGATGAATGTTGACTGTGTCAGCCCCCATGGGTGTTGTTTGTCTGCACATGGCCAAAGGTATGTCTTATTTGCACTGCAGTATTTGCCTCCCCCAATCTATGTTGCAATGGGACACATGCACTACTTTGCCACTGATGTGTTTTATGTTCTGTGACCAGGAATCATCCATGTGGTTTGGCAGTTGCAGCTTTTTCTTTGTCAACACTTACATTTTGGTCACTGTGATGATGGGGGTTTGGACCCCATTGCCACAATGTTCAAAATGTGCTTCAGCTATGGACCCCACACTTACCTTTTGGTCACTGTGATGATGGGGGTTTGGACCCCATTGCCACAATGTTCAAAATGTGCTTCAGCTATGGACCCCACACTTACCTTTTGGTCACTGTGATGATGGGGGTTTGGACCCCATTGCCACAATGTTCAAAATGTGCTTCAGCTATGGACCCCACACTTACCTTTTGGTCACTGTGATGATGGGGGTTTGGACCCCATTGCCACAATGTTAAAAATGTGCTTCAGCTATGGACCCCACACTTACATTTTGGTCACTGTGATGATGGGGGTTTGGACCCCATTGCCACAATGTTCAAAATGTGCTTCAGCTATGGACCCCACACTTACCTTTTGGTCACTGTGATGATGGGGGTTTGGACCCCATTGCCTCAATGGTCATGGCCTGCTTGCATTGTGGGGGCCACACACATATATGTGTGGCACATGTGATAGGGGGTCACATTGTATGTTCAAAGTCATGTTCAGTGTTGTGGGCATTTGACACAATCTACACACGCTTGTCATGGTGTTGGGGGGATGTCTTTTTCTTGCATTCCCTAGGTTGTGGTGTGCTGGTTATGTCATGCATTGTCCATCCTATGAGTGGGGGTGGTGTTGGTGGTAGGCATCCAGCCCCCCATGGGTAGAGGTGGTAGTAGTGACAGGCATCCAGCCCCCCCTGGGTAAGGGTGGTAGTGGTGGTAGGCATCCAGCCCCCCTGGGTAAGGGTGGTAGTAGTGGTGGGCATCTGGCACCCCCTGGCTAAGGGTGGTAGTAGTGGTAGGCATCCAGCCCCCCCTGGGTAAGGGTGGTAGTAGTGGTAGGCATCCAGCCCCCCTGGCTTAGGGTGATAGTAGTGGTAGGCATCCAGCCCCCCCTGGGTAAGGGTGGTAGTGGTGGTGGGCATCTGGCACCCCCATGGCTAAGGGTGGTAGTAGTGGTAGGCATCCAGCCCCCCCTGGGTAAGGGTGGTAGTTGTGGTAGGCATCCAGCCCCACTGGGTAAGGGTGGTAGTAGTGGTAGGCATCCAGCCCCCCCTGGCTAAAGGTGGTAGTGGTGGTAGGCATCTGGCACCCCCATGGCTAAGGGTGGTAGTAGTGGTAGGCATCCAGCCCCCTGGGTAAGGGTGGTAGTAGTGGTGGGCATCTGGCACCCCCTGGCTAAGGGTGGTAGTAGTGGTAGGCATCCAGCCCCCTGGGTAAGGGTGGTAGTAGTGGTAGGCATCCAGCCCCCTGGCTTAGGGTGATAGTAGTGGTAGGCATCCAGCCCCCTGGGTAAGGGTGGTAGTGGTGGTGGGCATCTGGCACCCCCTGGCTAAGGGTGGTAGTAGTGGTAGGCATCCAGCCCCCCTGGGTATGGGTGGTAGTAGTGGTGGGCATCTGGCACCCGCATGGCACCCCCTGCCCCTGTGTCCCCTGCTGCCCTGAGTGAGGAGTCTGTGTACCTCCTTCGCCAGCTCCATGTAGGGCAGACAGCCATGCTGAGTGTCCTCCATGCGCACACCGCTCTGTTGACTCAGCTGGTGTCGTTCATGGAGGGCATCTCATCGGGCATGTCTGACCTACAGAGGGGCAATAGGTCCATGGACTCCTCCCTGACGGCAGCAGTGTCCCTCCTCAGACAGTCCCTCACCCCTCCTGCCTCTGCTCCATCCACACTCCCCAGCACCTTACCCGTCCCAAGCACACACACACCGGCACAGGCACACACCAGCACACACACGTCCAGCACACAGACACACCCACCACAAACAAAACGCACACGCACGCACAGTCAGGGGACTGAAACCAGACTCACAGGGGATGGGGCCCTGGAACACACACACGCATCCACGAGCACTGCGCAGTCCTCAGTTGCCTCTCCCTCCAAAGCACCCTCCCTTGCCTCACCTGCAACCCCAAAGACCCAGCGGCTCTTCCTCAGTGACCTCGGCCTCTTCCCCTCCGATCCAGCTGATACAGCATTCAGGGGAAGAGGAAGCCCCCCACACGGAGCAGAGTGCCCCTCGCCCCCGGACACCCTCCCCCAGGCGCAGACAGACTGAGGCCCCCACCCGCAAGTCCCCCGGAGTCGTAAGAGCAAGACCCCGCCGCCGCCCTGCAGCTCAGGCACCAGGTCTCCTTCCTCCATCCCTCTGGCCCCCACTCCACAGGTGCCCCCACCACACCCTGCCCCAGGTTCCCCCACCCACAGATATACCATCCCCAAGAGGATCCGGCCTTCTCCCCTGCCACTTGCTCTCCCGGCACCACATCCCCCGATGCGCTTGTCTGTGCCACTGATGTGGTGAGGTGTCCTCCCCTCTGTCCAGCCCACCTTGCCTGTTCCCCATTCTCCTCCCCTGGTGGTAGGCACTGCAGTGGAGTCCACTACCACCCTGTCTGACTTGGGCACTGCAGTGGCGGACCTGTCCACTCCATCTGCAGGGTCCACTGCAGTCGTGCCGGCACCCACAACATCTGAGTCATGCCCCCAGTTGTGCCGGCACACACCATGTTAGACACCTCCACTGCAGTTGTCAGTGGCTCTCCAGCACCCACCACCCCTTCCCTGCCTCCTCCTGGTGAGCCCTGATCCGGTCCCTGCGGTGCCTGGCCTGCCCCCCGGTTGCCCCTCCTAGTGGATTGTCCCTGGTTTTGTGCAGTGCAGGCATGCGTAGGGTGACATCTGCCACTGTCACCCTGTATTGACTTACTTGATGGACTGACCATTGGCCTTTGTTGGAGCATTACTGTTCTCTGAGTTTTTGGACACACATATGCTGAATAAAGCAACTTTCTGTTCTCTAGTGCTTATGCTTCTGATGTACATGTTGTTGATGATGCTAACCATGCCCTTGCTGCAGTGATGGTGATATTTGGTCTCATGATAATGAAGTGTTACTGTGCAGGAACACATGTGGTCCAGGGGAATGTGTCCTATCCTGTGGTGTATCCATGTCATCCATAGCAGCATCTGAGGGTGTCATGTGTTCAGTATTTGGCAATGGGATTTCCTACTTACATTAGCAATTTCACATCTGTGGCTTCCACCCCTGCACATCTGTTGTGCCTGCCATTGTTCAATTCGTCTACTTCCCTGACCGTGTGGCCATCTCCACTGGACATGCAGGTTTGGGCATCAATGGGGAAGGACTCATCTGTGTTGTCAGTGCAACATTGCTATACAAGTGTGTTGGATCTGTGCTGATGATTTCGTTGGCACTCCCATGACCAGGCTGATGTGACGGGAGCCTTCATTTGGTGCTAATTGTTGATTGTGTGACCAAGTGCTCAGCTGACATGATGGGGCCCTACTGAGGCAACATATGGCACAGCTTTCCTCACACAGGAGTGGAGTCCCCTCATGGCAGTGTGTACTCCTGTGACATTGCCTGCGCCCAAGGTGTGTGTTTTGTATGAGCATGTCTGTGTGTTCACTTCCGTTTTGCTGTGCATGCTGTGATCCCTAGTGTTGTACCTGTTTGTGATGCTTGCTGAGTTGACCTATGTTCCCCCAAAGTCTTCTCCCTGGGTTCTCTGTGATTTGGGTGCATGGCACATTACTGGTCATCAGGGTGTCACCCATAGGTGTGTTTGCTGTCAGGGCTGAGTTTGTGTGCAGACGCAGATGGGTCACAGTCAGGTTTCCCCTTGGCACTGTAGTGGTAGGCATCCAGCCCCCCCTGGGTAAGGGTGGTAGTGGTGGTGGGCATCTGGCACCCCCATGGCTAAGGGTGGTAGTAGTGGTAGGCATCCAGCCCCCCTGGGTAAGGGTGGTAGTTGTGGTAGGCATCCAGCCCCCTGGGTAAGGGTGGTAGTAGTGGTAGGCATCCAGCCCCCTGGCTAAGGGTGGTAGTGGTGGTAAGCATCTGGCACCCCCATGGCTAAGGGTGGTAGTAGTGGTAGGCATCCAGCCCCCCTGGGTAAGGGTGGTAGTAGTGGTGGGCATCTGGCACCCCCTGGCTAAGGGTGGTAGTAGTGGTAGGCATCCAGCCCCCCTGGGTAAGGGTGGTAGTAGTGGTAGGCATCCAGCCCCCTGGCTTAGGGTAATAGTAGTGGTAGGCATCCAGCCCCCCTGGGTAAGGGTGGTAGTGGTGGTGGGCATCTGGCACCCCCTGGCTAAGGGTGGTAGTAGTGGTAGGCATCCAGCCCCCTGGGTAAGGGTGGTAGTGGTGGTGGGCATCTGGCACCCCTGGCTAAGGGTGGTAGTAGTGGTAGGCATCCAGCCCCCTGGGTAAGGGTGGTAGTAGTGGTAGGCATCTGGCACCCCCCTGGCTAAGGGTGGTAGTAGTGGTGGGCATCCAGCCCCTCCTGGGTAAGGGTGGTAGTGGTGGTGGGCATCTGGCACCCCCATGGCTAAGGGTGGAAGTAGTGGTAGGCATCCAGCCCCCCCTGGGTAAGGGTGGTAGTTGTGGTAGGCATCCAGCACCCCTGGGTAAGGGTGGTAGTAGTGGTAGGCATCCAGCCCCCCCTGGCTAAGGGTGGTAGTGGTGGTAGGCATCTGGCACCCCCATGGCTAAGGGTGGTAGTAGTGGTAGGCATCCAGCCCCCCCTGGCTAAGGGTGGTAGTAGTTGTGGGCATCCAGCCCCCCCTGGGTAAGGGTGGTAGTGGTGGTGGGCATCTGGCACCCCCATGGCTAAGGGTGGTAGTAGTGGTAGGCATCCAGCCCCCCCTGGGTAAGGGTGGTAGTTGTGGTAGGCATCCAGCACCCCTGGGTAAGGGTGGTAGTAGTGGTAGGCATCCAGCCCCCCCTGGCTAAGGGTGGTAGTGGTGGTAGGCATCTGGCACCCCCATGGCTAAGGGTTGTAGTAGTGGTAGGCATCCAGCCCCCCTGGCTTAGGGTGATAGTAGTGGTAGGCATCCAGCCCCCTGGGTAAGGGTGGTAGTGGTGGTGGGCATCTGGCACCCCCTGGCTAAGGGTGGTAGTAGTGGTAGTCATCCAGCCCCCCGGGTAAGGGTGGTAGTAGTGGTGGGCATCTGGCACCCCCATGGCTAAGGGTGGTAGTAGTGGTTGGCATCCAGCCCCCCCTGGGTAGGGGTGGTAGTGGTGGTGCGCATCCAGGCCCCTGTGTGCATATGTGGCATTGGTGATGGGCATCCCGCCCCTATGGTGCTGCTGTTGCTGGTGTAAGTAAATTCTGCATCCCTCTGTGTGTGTGATGTGTCGTGTACGTGTTGTATGTTTTTGTGGTTGGTGTCTGACTTACCTTCTGCGCCGTACGCGTCCGTGCCTGTTCCGGTGGTAAATGTAGAATATTGGTAGGATCGGGATGAAGGGATTCATGGTTGGTTCGTGTCGTTCGTCTTTCTCGTTGCTTCGCATCGTCCTCGTCGCTGGCGTGTTCGCCTCGTAGCCGTGGATCGTGTTGTGGCGCGAATCGGAGCTTATGTGCGCCTCTCCCGGAAGCTTTGACGTGCCGGACGTAGCGACGGGTGCGGCGCGTACGGAAAGCGCATCGTACTTGTTCGGCCGGACGGGGCTGCATTTTCTCTTCCGTGCGACTCGATTCTGCGTTTCCGGATTCGCCTCGGTCGGAGAACAGGACCTGGATTGGGTGAGTACGACTCGGCCGGATTCTATGCTGTTGTGCGCATCGTACTTACTCGTTCGGAATGATGTACGGATCGGTCGGGAAACAGGCAGTCGCATGGCTTTTTTCCCGACCGAATGGTATTGGGTGCGCCTCCGACCGAGATCGGAATCGGCCCCATAATGTGGTACTACAAATGTTAATACCAACCATACAAACATTGTTAATGTAATACATGCAAGACAAACATTAAGACATCTTTGCCTAAATATGCCTTGATTCTGTTTACCAGTCTCAGTTTTAATTCTATCCATTCTAAAAATAAAAAATTAGTCAAAAATTCTATCACAATTTACTAAACTAAATTTGTTAGGCTAGGTTGTGCACCCCACACCTTTTTAGAGCCTTCAGCTCGTCTTCTGCTTTAAACCTTTTCAGAATTCATTTATTTTCATAAATCTCTCTCTTTTTCTGCACCCTTTTCAGAAAAACAGTTCATTTAGGGTGGCTTGTATGTGCAACTGCTTTTTGAACAGAATTCTAGAAATTCTTTTTCCCAATCATTCGTTGAAGTAGTCACCACATATGTCCATTCTGGTGCTGTGTATTTCTTATTTGGTACTTTAATTCTCTTTGTTCTTCGCACTTGCTCTTCTTCTACTTCACTTTGCTCAGATTGGCTAGATATTTCAATTACTGTTTCTGGAACATTTTTATTTACAGTATATTTTACTCTTTTTACTTTTTTCGGCCACTGGTCTCCCCTTTTTGTTCTTTTCCCATTTTCATTGTCAATGTCACTTGCAAATGATTCAATACTTTCTTTTGGTGAATCCCTTTTTCTTTTTTCTTGGTTGCTGCTTATAGGGATCGCTTCGTTTTTAGCATTGACAATCAATGCATCATTTTCATCAGTCCCAGTAACTTGTGCCCACTCTACTTGATTCTCCACTTGCCTTTGAATATTTCTTTGTTCACGTCGTTCTTCTTCAGCAAGTTCTTCACTTTCAAGTGGACTTGGGACCCTTCTGGTGTGACTTGCATGTATCCAATTCAGCAAACCTCCACACTTAACAGCAGTCGTCGGCACCAGTATTACTTGATAGGGACCATGCCATTGTGGCTCTAGGCAAGACTTCCTTACGTGCTTTTTCACAAGCACCCAGTCCCCAGGACATAGGTCATGCCCCTGTTCTTGCTGTGTTGTTGTTGCAACTTCTCCAAACTGGTGAGACACAGAACGTACCACGCCAGCCAATCCTTTGCAATAATCCAGTACCAAATCATCAGTAATGTTCATTAGTTGATTCGCTGGGACTGTCAGCTGTCTCATAGCTCTGCCCATCACAATCTCATGTGGGGACAGTCCTGTTCTTTTGTCAGGGATACTTCTCAGACTCATTAACGCAAATGGCAGTGCGTCAGGCCATTTCAGTGTTGTGGATGCACAAATCTTAGCCAATCTAGATTTTATTGTGCCATTCATCTGCTCAACGACACCTGAGGCCTCAGGTCATTAGGCACAGTGCAACTTCTGCTCAATTTGTCATGCTGCATATATCATCCAAATTATTTCATTATTAAAATGCGTTCCCCTATCAGATTCCAATGAGACTGGAAAACCGAACGTAGGTATTATTTCTCTAAGTAGCAATTAGCAACTGTTAGACTGTCATTACGTCTTGTTGGATATGCCTCAACCCAACGAGAGAACAGACAAACAACCACAAGAACATATTTTAGTCCCTGGCAAGGAGGCATTTCGATAAAATCTAGTTTCATCCTCATAAATGGACCTGCAGCTTTGCCAGTTCGTCCCATACTAACCACTGTCTTTCTCCCTGCATTTTGTTGCTGACAAACAATACATCTTTGACAGAGGCTTTCTGCAATGACCCTGAATTTAGGGTTAAACCAAGCTTGACGAAACAATCTGATCATTGCATCTCTTCCTATGTGTGTTGGACCATGATAGACTCTTGCCATCTGTAATAACAGACTGTCTGGCATTACTGGTCTCCCATCAGTGTAGGTCCACACTTCATCATCTGATCTGCGTGTACAACCTGATTTGATCCACCCATTTTTCTCTGAATCACTTGCTTCTTCCTATAATTCTCTCACCTCATCCCAAGTTTCAACAGATGAGAACATCAACCTGCATTCTGTTTGGCCAATTTGATCATTTTGTTGTTCTATATTAATTGAATATGTATTCAAAGCACAAAATCATGCAATTTCATCAGCATATCTGTTACCCAGTGTGCCATACTCACAACCGAACCTATGTGCTGAACATTTTACCACCCAATTTGTGCTGCCAATTGTAGTGCCATCAGTAGAGCTTTTACACACTCTCTGTTTTGTATTGGTGAACCCGAAGAGGTCAAATATCCACGTTGAGACCACAACTGCCCAAAATCATGGACAACCCCGAAGCCATACTGGCTATAAGTGTATATTGTTACTCTCATTTTCTTTGCTAAGCAACATGCTCTGGTAAGAGCCACCAACTCAGCCACTTGTGCCGAACTCACTCTCTTCAACCATGATGCTTCAATCACATTTGCCACTGTGCAAATTGCATATGCAGCTCGCAAACATCCTTCTGAATCTCTCAAACACGATCCATCCACAAACAATACAACATCAGATTCAGCCAATGGAGTGTCTTCGATATCGGGCCTTGGTTTGGTACACAATTCGGTCACATCCAGGCAATCTTGATCGACTTCATCCAAAACCACTTCACAGCCTAGTGTTGGTAACAATGTAGCTGGATTCAAAGTCGTACATCTTGCTATTGTTACATTTTCAGCTCCCAATATCACTTGTTCATATTTTGTTAACCGACTGCTCGTAAGGTGCTGTGTGCGAGTTCTTGTTAACATAATCTCAACCGAATCTGGCACAAACACTTTCAACGCATGTCTCATTACAATTGACTCACTCTGTTCAAGACTCACAAAAGTAGCAGCAACTGCTTTTAAACATTTCGGTAAGGTTATAGGGACTGGATCCAGCGTGGCACAAAAATATGCCACTGGCCTTCGTGCTGTTCCATGAGTTTGAGTTAGAACTGACAGTGCGCAACCATCACGTTCATTACAGAACAACTCAAATTCTTTGTCAAAATCTGGCATTCCTAATGCTGGTGCTCGACATAAACTGACTCGCAATTCCAGGAATGTCTTCATGCCTTCCACATCAAGATGTATTGGATCTGTCACATCTTTGTGTGTCAATCTCTGTAATGGCTTGGAGATCAGTGAAAAATTCATAATCCATTGCCTGCAATATCCAACCATTCCCAAAAACATTCGAACTTCTTTCTATGTTTTTGGTGGATTCATTTGCATCATAGGATTGATCCGATCTTGAGAAACTTTGCGAATTCCCTTTTCAATGATATGGCCTACATAGAGAACTTATTTTTTACAGAATTGCAATTTTGCTGGTGACACCTTATGCCCACCTACTGCCAAATGGTTCAGTAGAGCAATTGTATCTATCACACAGTGCTCTCTTGTTTTTGATGCACCCAAAAGATCATTGATATATTGACCCAGAACTAAGGGGCCGATTCCGATTCGGGCCGGAAATCTCCCCGACCGAGCCGGACCCGGAGAGATTTCCGACCGAATCGGACCCTAGCAGCCCGACCGAACGAGTACGATGCGCACGTATGCTATCGGACTAGATTCGGTCGGACTCCCATTGAAGTCAATGGGAGCCAGCCGTACGACGCGTACACGGGCTCCCATTGACTCAATGGGCACGACGCGAACAAGGGCGCCCCCTACAGCGTGTTCGCGTCGATGCGGGTTGCGCCGTACATGCACGTGTAGGGGGGACCCATGGGTCCCCGCTGTGTGCGACTCGCACGCCTACGCTTCCAGGGGGGTCTGACACGGACCCCCAAAGTGCGGCTCCGACAGCTCCTTGGAGCCGGACTGCGCGAGTCGGTCGGAGCGGTCGAGGTGCGCATTGTACTTACCCGGCCGGGGAACGTCTCCATTGCGCGGTGCGAGTCGTCCCCGTGCGAGTCGGTCGGAGCGGTCGGGTCCTGCAAACGAGTCGGTCGGAGATTTCGCGAGCGCACGCATCGTACTCGCTCGTCCGGACGCGCGTACGATTCGGTCGGGAAATAGGGCTCCGAATCGGATCCGGTTATGCCAAATCCGATTCGGAGCCCTACCGGCCAAGATCGGAATCGGCCCCTAAGTCTTTAGGCATTACCAATAACTCCAAACATTTCTTCAATATCTGATTGAATATTGAGGGGCACTCCGTATACCCTTGAGGAACTCGGCACCATGCCAAAACACAGTTCCCGAACCAGAACGCAAATAAATATTGGCTATCCGGATGTAACGGTATCGAGAAAAATGCTTGACTCAGATCGATTACTGAAAACCACTCTGCATCACATGGGATTTGATATAGGAGCACAACTGGATTAGGTACAATTGAACAACAAGGTATAACTATTTTTTTTACCTTTCTCAGGTCCTGTACGATCCTATATTTCCCATTCGGTTTGCGAATTCCCATTATAGGTCAATTGCATGGACTTTCAAGGATTTCTCTTAGTATTCCTTGCTCAATCAACATATTAATCACAGGCGTCACTCCTGCAATTGTCTCCGGACTCATTTTGTACTGTGGTCTTCTTGGAAATTCTGCATTGGGCTTTACCGTAATTTGAATAGGTGCAATTCCTTTCATTAATCCAATATCTTTCCCTGTAAAGTCCCACACACCAGACAACACCGTATCTCTCAACTCAACAGGCAAATCATTTGCTGTAAACCATGGATACAATTAATTCACTTCTGTTCCCTGTCTCAACATTTTGAAAATCGCTTCTTTGTCTTTTGTATGAAATGCTATTCCATCCGGGGTACAATAAATGGAACAGTTCATCTTGCACAACAAGTCCCTACCTAACAAATTAACTGGACTTGTGTCACACACAACAAATTTGTGTAGTTCTTGAAAATTGCCAATTTGAACTTTCATTGGTTTTGTCACTGCATTTTAATCACTTAGTTTGAAACTCCTACAACTTGGATACTTTCTCCCGATAGGGGTAGGTTTGGGATTTCCACAGTTCTCACAGTGGAACGGGTAGCACCAGTATCTACAAGGAATGTAATAGCATTGCCATCAACCTCGCCATCCACATAGGGACCGGACTGATCTGCCTCTAGAGATGAGCCAAGAACGCACCCTTCCTCCCCCCTCAGGCACCGTCATTGTGATGTATCTGAATCATTTTCTTCTGTCTGCATCAAATATTGTGAAGCCACCTGCACATTTGAATTTACTTTACCATTGGTATGAAAACCCACATTTGCATTGTATCTTTGCATTTGACCATTCACATCCTGATTTGGCATAGGAGCTTGTGGTATTTGCAAACCCTGTCCTCTATTATTCGGTACCTGTATTTGTGAATTTTGATTCTGCATCTGATTCATCTGTGCTTGACTCATCTGTGCCTGATTCATCTGTACCTGATAACCCTGATTCTGTATTTGCAATTGGTCATAATTTCCGGTCTGTCCTGTATTATTTAACAAGCTCTTACACTCGAGTCGCCAGTGTCCAAATTTACCGCAACATGACAAGGAGATTTCTTTTTCAATTCCTCTTTATCCTTGAAATTACCTCTTCCTCTTCCTTGACCCATTGGTATCATCTGTGTCACACTGTTGCCATTTGAAACTACACCTTTCATCCTAGTAGTAGTCTGATCATTGCCCTGATAATCATCCAACAAATCAGTACTCAAATAACCCCCTTTCTTTGCTGCTTTCATCTGAGCCAACATTAATTTCTCTTTCATTTTTCTGTGTCTCATTTCTATGTCATCTCCACAGTACTTCGCATAACGAAGTATTTCATCAATCGATTTACTCTGCCAACAAATCAAATGTTGCTGAATCATAGCACTTATTTCAAGTCTCAATCCGTACACAAACCTATACAAAAAGTGTCCCATATCTTTCGCCGTGGTATTTTCTATACCACTATACTGTTTAAATACTTGAAAAAGCCTTTCATAATATGCATGCACTGATTCTTTCAATTCTTGAGTAGTCCTGTCAATTTTCACCCAGTCTGTTTCTTTCGGAGAAATCTTCCCCTTCAAATACATAATAACCTGATTATATTTTTTCATAACCTCTTCTGAAGGCGCCCCTATTTTTGGATCTCTTGGATATTCTTTTTTTGACCAATCTACAGCAATTTTGCACTCAACCCACAAATCTGCTGGAACTACAATATCAAAAAGACCTTCCAAATCACTCCACAAAACTTTGAGACCTTCACAAACCTTTCTACTTGTCTGTACCATTCAACAGGCTTTTCTCTCAATCTAGGGAAATCATTTGTAAATGACAATATGTCCTGTCTTGACCATGGAACGTGCACAAAGCCACCTCCTGGTACCTCTCTCATTGGGTATGCTGTAACTGCATCATCTGGTACTGCTTCCTTTTCTGCTTCTCTTATAGCATACAATGGTAAAGCAGCTTTCACTGTCGCACTCTTTTCATCCTTCTTTTTAGCCCATCTTCCTTTCCATCTGTCTAACTCTCCCCAGCGTCTTAATGTAGTAATCAATTCTTTAATCTGCAATTGTCTCCCTGAGACATTCAGATTCTCCAAATCTTTATCTGTGAAATCCAACCTGTATGTTTTTGTAAAGCTTTAGACTTTTCAATATCAACTCCATACATCTGTGCAACTTCAGCAAAAGTCTCATGTGAGCTTCTTGCTTTTCTCGTAATATTTTTTAACAAAAATAACAACTCATCTTCTTGATATTTTCCCAGTCTCTCTGGACTTATTGTACCTGCAATCATCTCTTCCAAATCTCCTTTCAATTTATTCACATCTATATATGCTTCTTTATTTTGACCACTACAACCAGGAGCTATTTCTCTAATCCAATCATCTAATTCTTCTGGCGATGGATTCAATGATCTCTGTACATCTTCACCTGTCTCACTTCTTGGTCTACTAGGTATCTGTGAATTCACTCTTCTTTCAACCTGAATTTATTTCTTAGGATCCAGATATATAACTCTTTTTGGAGTTTCATTCCACTCTGAAACATCAACCAATTGTCCCACTTGTCCCGTGGCTACACTCACATTCGTACCACTATTTTCATTAGTTCTCTCATTAATTTCAGTTGTCTGTCTAAAAGCCGAATGAGGATGTTCATTATTCCTCCCTGGAACAGTTAAGGCATGTACTTGAGTGAGTCATTGTCCATTATACATTGGAACTATTGGACCAATTGTCACTGGAACTGACAAAACATCTGGGTTCATTTTCTGGTTCACGCTTACTAGTTCTTCTCTCTTTACATTTTGAATCTGACTTACAACTTCAGGCAATCTATTTATTGGTTCTTCAATCTGAATTAAAGGAGCATTCGGTGAAACACTCGAAACACTTGCACTCGTATTTGTATTAGTCTTTTCTTCTTGATATGGTGGAGGTGTATTCATCAGTAATTCATTCAGAAAATCTTCATCAAACTCATCTGTACTATTATTTATATTAGTATCCTTCTCTTGTGGGTCAATATTTTTCTTTTTCTCTTTCATTTTTCCCTCTTCTGTCGTCTCAGCCTCTCTAACGGGAAACATCCTAGTTCCTTCAACAGTATCTCTTCTCCATAATTTCTTCCGAGCATCCCATTTTGCTTCAAAATACCTACTCACTGTATTTTTGTATCTATTCTGTTGTCTGTCTCTTTCTCTTTTATATGCTTCGTAATCCCACTCTTCAAGAGCTTCGTACTGCATAGGTCTCGGATTTGGACTCAAATTATTTATTTGTCTCCTCAGATTTTCTAAAATTTTAGTACTAAAAGTACCATTTGCTGAAAATGCCACATTACCATCTTGTTCTGTATATTTCATCCAATTTTCTAACCAAGTACAACTATGGTATCCCCTTTCTATCGCCATAAATGATGCAGGCGTTCCTTCAGGAGCCATAGAAACTCCTTCTCTAATCGGTATTGGCTCATCTTTGCTAAACAATGTTTTCAACAGTTTAATTATCTTCCTTTTTTATTTTTTAAATCTATAAAGTTCGTATTAGTAAACAGATCTACAAACTCCCTTCCGTGTTATGTTTCTCTATTTCCAATCAATGTTGTTTTACGCTGTCCAATCTCAGTGCGACTCACAGCAACTAACCTATAGCAGCACGGCACTTTTGGTGACGTCTCCTCACCATGACCAATACCAGTGCGGCTCTTCGTTACGTCAGTATCACTCCTTCTACTGACCCTCCCTTAACAAACTCAGCGTCAATGTCTTTCCAAGTATTTGACAAAGAATAACAAACTACATAAACACAGCTTGTCTGCTCCACTAAAATAAATATAAAAGTATTTTCATGTACTCTAAGAAATTTCTACACTCTAGCACAGCCTCGATCAGCGCGATTATGCTCTCTTACAAGTGAAAAATTCTCGGGACTTCCCCAGTTGCGCCTCTGAAGTGACCCAAATAAACTTCCACTACTTCATTCAGCAAAATTCCCTGTGCACTACTTTTCAGTTCGACGACCGCCTAGTACCGCATCAACAGCAGACAACGCACATAAAGCTTAGTGTATGCCATACTAAGTCAGCCCTTAGGCTTATCCCGGGATCTCAGGCCTACGACGGACTCGCTAACTTCTTTCCATTGAGATTCAACAAACCTCAACGTGACATAAAGGTATGAACTCACATATATCATAAAGCTGTTTGAGTCTGTCCTGTCCTTTAATTCCGCCTCTTCATTACCTAGTATTTTAGTCTAAACTAACCATCAGATGCAACTACCAAAAACAAAAACTGATGCAGCGGAAGCGTTGGGGGATTTGTGCCATGTCTCTTATCCACACCAACCGCTATTTACTAGTTGGAAACGTAACTCTAATGACGGGCCCATAAGTCATTATCACTCAGTTAGCAATATCAAAGGACCTCCGATGAATCTTTGGTAGAGCTAAAAGGGACTAAATAATGAAAGACGGAATGCTATTTCTCCATGAGGACCTACACTGAAGAAATACGCTAAACATTAGTCATTATAGACATGTCCAAATAACTTTTAAAACTCAGTAATAAAGACAAACACTATTCTTTTCTATCAGTTTTTCTTGTTATTACATAATAATGAATGGTCAAACACAGTTACAAATTAGAATGTCATTACTCAGGTTCTCAAAGATGCAGCTCAGATTCGCAATAATCATAACAGTACATTTATGAAGACATTAGATCATCAGAATATAGAGGAGTGAGAGGGAGAGAAAACTTCAGCGAAACACAGTTCACTTACGTAACGGAAATACTAATGCACAGCGTGCAATTAGTCTGAAAAGCTAACCCCACGGCCGTTAGGGAATAGCAAAAGCAGCACCACCAGCCGATGATGTGCAAAGTCTCTAGTAAAGTTTTTAGGATTTGCAGGATGCGCCAGCCAGAGAATCAGGAATCAGTACGGCATTTAGCATACCACGAATGCAGGGACAGGTCACCAATCTTGTGAACAAGCTGAGGAACACTTTCCCACAGGAATCTTTATAGTACGCTACTTCCTTTCTTCCGTTATTATGTTGCATTCTCTCTTCTCTCTTCAAGACTCTATTGGTTAATTACGATGGTGTGACAATCTACTGACAGTGTCTTTACTACTGTTTTCTAAACACCCTTTGTCTAAATATTGTATAACTTCCTTGGGAGGAAGAGGAAAAAAACTAGCTACAAATGTATTCAAAATGATGTAACAGTTACATTTGTCATCTACATCCCTCGCCTAGACAGGAAAGAACTCTAATGATTTATTCAGAAATAAACTAAATATCTGTACTATAAGGAAGCATTTGAAACATTTGAAGGACAGGAGCACGGAAAAGCACATCCTATAACATTTCTAAGGCCTACACTATTTTAGCAAAACAGAGAATAATTTCTAAAAGCCTACACTATACTTTCACAAAGAATAAAGCCTTTTCTTTTGCCATTTATTTTCTGCAGTTAGAAAAACAGAACAACATCCAGTTAACATTATTCTCATTCTTTTAACTAGAAAATCATACTGTCGTGCCTTGTGCACATTTCATACGTTGTACACTCTGGTATTATATGTTAGTAATTCCACACATATTATAAAAGTGTGCATTAGGGTGGATTACATCGAGCAGATTTTATTTACAAAATCGTGCTCCATCAGCATCAATATATCTATACCTACATACACTTCAGCTCTAATACTTGTCAGAGTGACGACATACAGTTATGGTCCTGAAGAATACCTGAAACCCCTTTGTAAAGTCACAAGCCAGGCAGAAAGATGGTGACCCCTCTCTTATTGAGATGAAGTTCTAATCCCATCTCAGTTTTATTTTTTCCCTTGTAGGCCCCAGAATAAAGTCATTGTTCTGCAAACCAAGAGGCATTTTTAACCTTTCCTATCACATACACTCTTTTTATACTATAATTGTTATTTAGGAAGCAGTACACAATGGGTCATTTGGTAGACTCCTTTGAGACGCTCCTTGTGATTTACGGTTAATTGAAAACCGAGGTCTTCAGCTTTTTGTAGAATTTAGTAGAAAGGAGGAGGCTCTGATGTGGAGTGGGAGGCCGTTCCACGCTTTAGGAGCGATGTAAGAGAACGCCCATCCTCTTAATCTTGCTCTGTGTATGCGTGGGATGTATGCGAGTAGGACTCCTGCAGAGCGGAGGTGTTTGGGTGATTCATTTTGTATCAGATTCACTACTATTTCACAAAAAGGCAGACAAATCCATTAGATAAAATGGCAGCTCACATGATTGTGTTTTGACTTGCGAATTATGTGCTGCTTTCTGCATTTTATGACTTAGTGGTGCGCATGTTTACCATGCTTCTGTCTTACCTCCAGCAATCTCCTGGAGTCGCACGCCTTTCATGATCAGAGAAAACACTGTAGAAAGAGTGCATTAGTACTATATGAAATTAAGATGTAAAGAATTCCTCGTCATGGCATTGAAATGAAATTTACATGGAGAAACCTAAGAGGTAAACCAGGATTTCAAGAAGCACTCTGGATAACTGCTTTGCACTTCGTCAACAACAGACTAAACAAGTATTATGAACTTCAGAAATGTATTTAACTATATTTTCTTTGGCACTTGTAGCTTAGGTGTCTGTTAAAGGCAATACGAAATAGGCAATATCTCTGTATATTGAATAAGAATTTATATGAGCCATGATGCATCTTTCTTAATGGCTGACTCCTCTTAGCAGACTCAATTAATGTAGGGGTTCGATGATAGGCTTCCACAGACAGAGTTGTATTTAGCCCCAGTTTACAGTCTCCTCTCGATTTTAGATTTCAGACCGATGTCTCATCATTTTAATTTCTTACTTACTTTGATTTTAAATAACAGATTTTATATTTGGCTTGAGTGAATTCAGAAATACATATTGGCATGGACAAATTATCCCATTTTACTAATGTATTCATTTTGTACATGTACTATCTTTGCTTTTCTACAGATTGGAACTTTTCCATTGTTCATATGCCCAAGCACCTTTATATAATTCATCTACTTGAAGGAAATGTAGACTGAGCTTTTATGCTAGTCAGAGAGTAGTAGGTTAATTCAAGAAACCTTTGAAAATGGTGGAGCACTTTGACACTTCGATATGTGCATGGCATTATTTTATATTTAAACACTTTTTTACTCCATGGCAGTATACAATATACTCTTTTTAAATAGACCTTAAGGTGTCTGATGTTTAGAAGGAACCATGAGATTGATGATAACGATCACACATTAAGAATTAAAATATGAACAGCAACTGGAAGGTTCTTGGGGAACCAGAGAAATAAGTCTTCCCATCATGAGAAATTGGTGAATGATCGACTGCATGGTTGAATTTGAGTTTTTTGACATATCACATATTACAAACATCATAGTTGCCAACTGTCCGGTTTTTGCAGGGACAGTCCCGGCAAGTTGGAGAATGTCCCAGGTAATATTGTTGCAGAAACTGCTCCTCTTTATTACACACAGGTACAAGAACTTTCTATCTGCAGCAGCCCTATGCTGCAAAATGTCCCGGGATTTTTTTCCAAATGTTGGCGAGTATGAAACAGATATTGATTTTTGGTGGTGGCACATGATGTTGTGTTTCTCTTCATCGATCATTTTGAGACAATTTATGAATCACTGTATATTAAAGTATTTATGAATAACCACAAGTATTTGTGAATAACCCCTCAGCTACCAAACTGAAGATAATTAATTAAGATATCAATTAAACGTTCATACATTGAGATTGATTCATGGAGAGATGGATGATGGTTGTTCAGTGAACTATTTGTTTTTTAGGCAAATAGGTGTTGGAATTTTGGACTATGTATTGTTTTGACACCATTTATATCTTTGTTTATTTAGAAGAAGGCCTTGATAATAATGGAAATGGCAGCACTATAGCTATGTTGATAACTGATTTAGGATTTGGAAACTGATTTGTTGCACAATAGCATTATACTGTTTCTTGGATCTTTTTACACTGGATCTCTTTTTTTAATTTTTTTTAATTGAGCAGATAAAAGCATAAATACATTGCGTAGTCATTTAGAATGAGACAGAAAGAGAGAAAGAAGAACCTTTTCCAATTCATTTCAATCAAATCCAAGTCAATTAGCCATGATGTATATAAGAATTCTGATTATCGGCTTAGGACAGTACAAGGTGCAGTCAATATTTAAAGTGCAGAGTGCCATATTATCAGCATAACCTAGTTTATAACATTTGTTCTACTCCAGAAACAATCACTATCACAATCTTTGGAGAAACATGTGTAATTGGCAATTAAGGAAGCAAACGTACTACTCAGAATTATCAATTACTAAACATGTTCACTCAAAGTGAAAAGTGTGATATTTATGGTAAAACCAGTTTCAAAACATCTGTTCTGTTCCATGAACCTACACTATTAAATCTTTTTAAAAAAACATGTGCAAATAGCAATTATGGTATAAACGTGCTACTCCAAAATATCGATTACTAAACAAGCAATATTTAAGGTGCAAGGAGAAAAGTTTATCGGCATGGCCTAGTTTATAACATCAGTTCTACTCCAGAAACAAACACTATTACAGTCTTTGGAGAAACATGTGGAATTGGCAATTAAAAATGAAAACGTACCACTTGGAAATATCAAATACTAAACATGTTTATTTAAAGTGCAAAGTGCAATATTAACGGGAAAACCAGGTTTAAAATCTCTGTTCTATTCCATGCACATATACTATTAAATCTTTAGAAAAACATGTGCAAATAACAATTAAAGTGTAAATGTGCTAGTTCAAAATACTGATTACTAAACATGTACACCTTACATTGATTTTCCTTCCCTTTCTGTCCTTCCTTCCTTTCCCATTCTTTGTCCTTCTCTTCACTCCTCATCCCCTTCTCGTCATACTACTCGACATAGTTTGAATTAGCAAGTATTTTTCATCATAAAAGACATTACTTCTAGACGTAAAGAAAATAGAGAATGATTTTCATCTACAAGAGCAAGCAGTTTGTGATGTTTTGTCCTACATGTTAAAATATTGAGATTAAGTTTGTTGAGACTACTTGTGTTTTCTCTATTTTAGTACTATGAATGCCATAATTGAATCAGGCCTTATCTCTTATTTAATAATTGTTTAGGAGTGCTTCTTCCACTAATAGTTTTTCTTTCTCATATATTGAGAGCGATATAGGGTGAGAAATAGAGTAGCGCATTGGATAGAGTAGTAGAATGAGGTTTGAGATGAGTCAAGGTGGAGGTAGAGGATATATTGCAAAAGATATAGGGTGAGATATAGGGTAGTGCTGGCGAGTACATTAAGACTGACAGTACTGCTGTGAAGTGTGAGAGAGACATCTCCCGGTTCCACCATAAGGATTTACGGTTTTAATGATGGCCCTCCAGATGCATGCGTCATGTGTCTCTACCAACAACAGGGATAAAGAGAAGCACTTCATGTGAAGTCAACTATGCACTTTTCCTGTACGTGTGGCGACTGTAATTGTTGTGAAACCAGATCATCACTGTAACCGTCAAGAAAAGCAAGAGAATTTTACCCAAGTTACATTTTACAACGAAGTCCACTGAGGGAGACGCTGTGAGGAGAAGGTCTATGCTGCATCAGAATTCCAGAATTCATCACTGCAGAAGTCTACTAGAACAGCCTGATGGTGTTAGTCCTGAATATCAACTCGTGGGACACTAATATCGTAGACACAATATCGAAGGAATAAGTTCTGTGATGATATGTATCTTCAAGGTACATAGCAGGTGGATTTAAGAATAGCAAATTTATACTTCCCTATATTCACTTACCTTTCAAAATTCTGTCGCTCGTTATTTCGTCCACGATATTAGTGTGCCACTATGGTCTTTTACTCAATATTCCAGAGTGTAATCCAGGCTGGTAAATAAATAATAGAAATCGGATTTCCATGGCACACCAGTGGCAGTGAAGCTCTTACTCAAAGAGCATCCTTGGGTGTGAAAGTCATAAAGGGACTCCAGTGTAAGTCCTGGTAGCCATGTTTCATACAGCAAGTGGAGGTCCTATTCAAAGCAAGGGTTGGCAAAAGAACACACCAAAGAAGGTTCAAATACTAGTCCAAAGACCTTGTTTGGCCACCAGGTTGGGTGCATAATTATTAGTAGTCACGCTTCCTATTGCAGGTGAGCTGTCCCTTAGGGCACCTGGAGGCTGGATATTGTCCTTGGATGGTCCTCTTCGAAACTCAGAGTGGAGAAATGATTCTGCAAAGAGGTTTCAAGTACTAGTCCAGCGGCTTAGTTTGGGCAACAGGTCAGGTGCAAAAGAGTTAGGTGTCATTGCTGGCTATTGTTTTATGCTTCTGAGTGAATGACACAGACCTTTCTTTCTTCAAATGGTTGTTCGGAGAGTAATTTTATGCACGTTTGCATTTTATTCCCTCACGGTTCCAGAAAAAGGTTATCTTGTCTCCATCCATGCAAGCTCCTAAAGTGTGACCTTCAGACTGTATTTACTGTGCTCTCTCCATTCTTATGAGGTCTGAGCTCTCTCTTCATGCTCCATTCTTGGTGCACCCACTATCAGAGTACTTACTGTTAGACCTGTCATCCTTAGGGTGGTCTCCCCCAGCCTTTTGCCTTCCATTTTTTGCTGTATTGTTTTGTTGGCTTTAGGACTCTGAGCTTTTTACCACAGCTAACCAGCGCTAAAGGGCATGTGCTTTTCCCCTAAACATGGTGACATATGTGTATACCTGATTGGCATATTTAGTTTACCTGTAAGTCCCATGAAAAGTGTTACCCCATGTACCTAGGGCCTGTACTCTAAATGCTACTAGGGGGCCTTCAGCACTGGTTGTACCACCCACACAAGTAGCCTTTCAAACCTGACTCAGGCATTATGATGGGGGTCTAGCACTCCCTGACGTGAAACTGTACTATTGGGCATCGCAGCTGCAGGTGGTCAATGACTGGGTATATACTGATGGCGGTGAACCGGCATATAGGGTGGATAGGATGGTTATGCCAGGGGGTAATTGTGAGCCCCTCCTGTATGCTAGGCGGTCGCACCCGGGGTGGCCGGAACATACCATGGTGGTGATACAGTGTTGGAGGGAGGCGAACAAACTCACTCATGGGCTTTAGGGGGTGGAAACTGATAGGGATCGAGTACCTGGGTGACATATGGAAGGGGGACTCTACCCGTACATTTGAATATCTCCAAAAGGAGTATGACCTCCATCAGTCACAGAGGTACCACCATCTCCGGCTCCTGCATGCCCTGCGATCGCACATACATAGTGGTCTGGTCATACCAGAATACTCCCCACTGGAGGACTGGCTGTTACTGGACCCCATTAAGGAGAAACCCACGTCCACCATCTACCGTAAATGAATAAATAATATGCCAGACTCCCTGATAAATCTTAGAGCTGCCTGGTCTAGAGATCTTGGCAGCCTGGACGATGATGACTGGCAGGATGTGCTGCAGGGTCCCAGAGAAATCGCAATACGCTCACGGTTCCGTCTGGTGCAGTTTAAAATCCTCCATCGCACCTATTATCCACGCACACACCTGTACGCCTGGGGGAGGAGCCAGACAGCGCTGTGTGTACGGGGTTGCTAAGGGGAGGGTACCTTCTTTCACATCTTGTGGGATTGTCCAGAGATTATTCCCTTTTGGCTGAAGGTCACGGACACTCTGACTAGAGTAGTGGGAAAGACGGTCCCTATGGACCCGAAGTGGCTGCTATTAATGATCAAAGGTGACACTGATTGGCCGAGGTATATGGCTATATGGCTGGTCCTAGCGGTAGGGGTAGCAAAGCGCAATATCGCAAGTTGCTGGGGGGCGTGGATGCCCCCGCAATTGGACGACTGAAAGCGAGATCTAGACTGGTGCCAAAGAGCGGAGGAAACTGTTTACAAAAGTAGGGGGTGTACCAAAAAGTGGAAGAAGGTGTGGGCGCCCTGGCGGAAGTACAGGAATTCTGAGGTTGATGTAGTGGGCTGAATGACGGGGGTGTTATTCTGGTCCTTGTTGCTCCCACGTGACATGTCTAACATTGATCTGTGCAATATCTCCAACTGTGATTTATTGGTACTATTGTGTATTGTATGGTCTCACGAGCGTTGTTAATAAAAAGATTTGTTTTAAAAACCCAAAAAACCTGACTCAGGCCTGCCATTGCACAGTTTACTGCCACTTAGACCTGCAATTTAAAACCACTTGCCAAGCCTTAAAACTCCCCTTTTACTACACATACGTCACCCCTTAGGCAGGCCCTAAGTGACCCTAAGGGCAGGGTGCTGTGTAACTAAAAGACAGGACATGTACTTTTAAATTTTACATGTCCTGATATCGACAAATAGCTAAATTCAATTTTCACTGCTGTGAGGCTTATTCCTTGCATAGACCAACATTGGGGATTCCTTAAAATACCTTTTGAGCTGTAAGTCCTGATTAGAAAGGAGTAGCTACTTCATGTTTAACATATTTGGGATGGTGATGATAAATACTCTTTAGTGGTAAAGTTGGATTTGGCATTACCATTTTAGAAATGGTGCTTTTAGAAAGTGGAATTTCTCTGCTCTTTACTTTGCTCTGTGTGCCTGCAGCCTGCCTCCAATACACGTCTGGGCTGGGCCACAGCTACACTTTGTGCATACTCTCGAGACAGCCACAACACAGGAAGGTATGGGTGTGACAGGGGATACATCTGCATTCATCTGCATACTGATAGTCTTCCTGGGCAAGGAGAGAGAGAGGTGGTTCACACTTACATCTGAATAGGTTGTGTCCTGCCCTCAAACAAAGGGCTGATTTACCCCCTACTGGAAGTCTGTAGCTAGGGCTGGGCTGAACGGAATCCTTATGCACTTCAGGGGGCTCTTTTGAAGTCACCCCTACATCAAATGGACTTTGGAGTATAAGTATTAGGGCTCTGACCCTATCAAATCAGTACACTCCTGAACCTGGAAGACACTCTTCTGGAGTTAAGGCTGGTGTGCTGAAGGATTTCCACTCTGCTGTGCCTGACTGTTCTAAGGAACTGCTTCCCTGCTTTGTTGAGCTGCCCTGCCTCCTCCCGACCTCTACCCTGATAGTGGACCATGGTCTAAGCCTCAGAGGAACTCCAAGGGCTTACTGGCTTTCCCCCTGTTCTTCCCAAGGTCTCAGCATCATCAAGGACCTCATAATCTGCTTTATTCTCGTATGAGGTGGCCAGAATGTAGGTGCAGTCATTCGCGGGGCCAGGATACTCTGGTTATAAATTGTATCCCTGTACATAAATTCAGCTGTTTTGGGTTTTTGTACATGAGCAATGAGCAATACACATGCAGATCCAGAATTGCTGAGTGATCTCCCCGTGGTGTTGCCTGATTCTAGGGACAAAGTTGGTGCCATTTAATGCCTGCTTAAAGCAGATGGTAAATATCAGAGGGAAGGTCTCAGGGGGTGATGTGTGGTTGAGGTGGGTAAAAGGCAGGGAGAATGGTGTGTGCTTGGTGTGAGGGTAGACTGTGGCCTGACCTTGGAGTGGGGGGAGGTGATGATCTGGCGGGGTGCTGGCGGGGTAGACAAGGACCTGTTTGTGCCTCTGCCTGCATCCCCTGTTCCTCTCCTGCCTTGGTTTCATTCTTAAGGGATCTTATTTTTACAAATATTTAGCACAAAATATGGTATTTCTGTGATTTCTGAAATATTTTTTCAGGATTCAAGGGATTTTTTTCCTGGCTCGCAACCGCGGCCCTTGCAGGTAAGAGTGGTGGGATCGGGTTGGGGGGGATTCGACAGACGACCACGATAAAAAATTAAATAAATAATTAATTTTCCATCGTCTATCGAAATCCCCCCCACCTGGCCCCACCACTGTTACCTGCACGGGCCGCGGCTGCTGGCTCGGCATTTGCTTTGACTCTTCTCAAGAATTCTCTTGCTTGCTCGCCTCCACATATAATGGCTGGCTGTTGCCCCTGGTCACTGAAGAACAAAAACTGACATTAGGAACATTTAATTTACTTACTATCCCAGCAGCTGTGAATAAAGCCTATGAATTAGGGAAATACATTTGTATAGCACACTGTTAACCTGAAACAAGTGCAAACACTAGCTCCCAAACAAATGGATAGAGGAAGGGAATATCAAGGAAAGTGACAGTAAGGTGACAAGCTTAAATTAAAGGAGCAGAGGACAAAATCCATGTTTTCAAATTCTTCCTGGAGAGTGAGTGGCTTACAGCTGAATGGAGAGTTGAGAGGAAGTGTGTTTCAGGTTTTGATTGTGAGGACCATGAAGGCTCAGGCTTCCAAACCAGCCCAGCATAAATGCACAATAAAAAGGAGATGAGTTAAGGATGAGTGAAGATGAGGAGATGGCCAGTGTTTCGGGAATGAGTAGTGGATGGATAGCCAATTAAATGAAGTGAGGTGTGAGAAAATACAGATACGCCTACTGATTCCAAAGATCAGTCGAGAGGTAGCATTCTGTACTACCTGGAGTTTAAAGGTGAAATAGTTAGAAAAAAAACCCAGGTAGAGTGAGTTATAATAGTCCACAAATTAGGAAATACTAGCCTGGGAAGAATTGAGGCTAGGATCTCAAGTAGATAAAAACAGGTGGAAGTAACTTTTTTGATGTGGCTTTTAAAGTTCAGGAATGGGTCAAACCAGACGCCCATGTTGCAGACAATATTGTGAAGAAGAGGGGGTGGGTCCCATGTTGAAGAATCACCAGTCATATGTCCAAATCTAATATGTGATCCAAACATAAGGATCTTATATGGTGTTGGATTGCATCCATAGAACATTGGCAGAGTGGAAGTCCTTGAAAAACGTTAATGTGAGGCACACAGTGGGCCCAATTACGATGTCAGGAAGACTGCCACTGGCAGGTCGTCGGTGGCGGTTTTCCCAACATCTAGGGCAGCAGTCCTACCACCAGAATATGATACCGGCGGTCGGAGCGCAGCGGGCAAGACCACCGCCTCCGACAGGCTCAAAGAGCCCGTCGGGGCAGCGGTCTGAGCCTAATCCCTACAATTGGAGCGGTACCTGCGGAGGCACTGCTGTAGGGATTAGGATGTCAGTTTCCAACAGCCTTTTCATGGCAGTCCGACTGCCATGGAAAGGCTGTCGGAAAGTGACTTTGGGGGTCCGAATCAGTTTTTCGCTAGGCCTTTGCTATATGGCCTGAGGGCACATGTGGTGCCTCCCCCAAACATCCTTGCACTGTGTGCCAGGCACAACATGGTGCCTGGCACATGGTGCATGGATGTTTAAAAACATCCCTTTTTCTATTGCAGCTTTTGCTGCAACCCTTTTCCAGGCGAGGTTGTTGGAGCCTTCTGTTCATGAGGCTCAAGTCAGGAGGTGAGCCAACTAGCCCTTAGAGTCACTCTGGAGTCCTGGATTCAATAGATGCAGGTCCAGTCCTTCTCACCCAGGCAAGAAGGTAGCAGGCAGCAGGTCAGCATAGCAGAGCATCAGTCCTTCAGAGCAGCAAACCAGCAGAGTGGCAGTCCTTTCAACAGCACAGCAGTCCTTCTTCCTTGTAGACTATCCACAGGGCCAGATGTGTACTGAGGAGTTGATGTCTGAGGTCCAATATTTATACCCAGTTGTGCCATTGAAGTGGGGAGAAGCTTCTACAGGATTGCCTTTGAAGGGCTCAGGTGCCCTGTCTTTCTTGCCCTGGCTACAAACTAATTATGGGGGGTATGTAGCCCTTTGTGTGGAGGCTGAATGTCGCCTATTCAAGTGTAAGTGGGGCTGTGCCCAGGTGCTCCCTCCCATCCTTCTAGTGAAGGCCCATCCAGGTACATCTAAGCTCCCTATTGTGTGTGGCTGCCTAGAAGGAATACACAAAGCCCAACTGTAAACTACACCTAGTCAGGTGACCCAGAGAAAGGATGCAGACACCAAATGGTCAAGGCAGGAAAATGCCAACTTTCTAAAAGTAAAAAGAACAGATTATGGACGGAATGCTGAACAATACAAACATTCACCCCGAGTGACCCCAGTTTGGACCCACGCCACCCCAGTTTGGACCCAGCATGTGTAAATCAGTCTGGACCCTGCTCGTCATGGGAACAGTCCAGCCCGAACTGCCAAGCCAGGTCCTCCCTGGACCGAAAACAAGCATCTTGGGACTGGTTTCGGGATATCGCCCTTCATCAGCCAGGCTAGCTTGAATCCAGTGGCACAGTGGGCTGCCTAGGGCCTACCTTAGGGGTGATTTATATTTATTAAAAAGGAAGGTTTGTGCCTGGCAAAATGTTTCTTTTGCCAGGTTGAAATGGCAGCTTAAATCTACACACACACAGGCTGCACTGGCAGGCCTGAGACATGTTTAAAAAGCTACTTAAGTGGGTGGCACAGCCAGTGCTGCACGCCCACTATTAGCATTTAAATTGCAGGCCATGGGCCCAGGAAGTCCCACCTTACTAGGGACTTACAAGTAACTTAAATATGCTAACTGGGGATAAGCCAATCTTACCATGATTCAAGGACAGAGCACAAGCACTTCAGCACTGGTTAGCAGTGGTAAATTGCAGAGTCCTAAGGCCAGCAAAAATGAAGTCAGCAAAACCAGAGGTCTGAAGGCAGAAAGTTAGGGGAAAACCACATCAAGGAGGCCAGGTCTAGCACTATCCTATCTTTTTATATCCAGAGTCTCTGTAGTAGTAAAGTTACCATTATATCATAGTTTGTGAACACCGTTAAAGAGTAAACTTACGTAAAATTGTAAGTTTACCTTTGTTTATCAGGCCTATAGTTTGTGAAGAACAAAACAGTAGTAAACGTACTACAAAGTGTAAGTTTACCTTTGTGAATCAGGCTCTTAATCTGTACATTTTCTACGATTCAGCTACAACCACGCCAGTGAAAAAAGCTTTTTAGGGATAGTCATTGGAGGAACATATAAATGTTAAGTTTGCACATGATCCACTTTTAAATATCAGGCATCCTACCTTGTCGACAACAAGATGTACCTAGGAATGACTTATTAGTATTTAAAAGGAGGGATTCCTGCTTGTAAAAAAGGGTTATTTTAACAGGTTTCACAGCAGGTTTTGTAGCTGCTGCCGGCAGGCTACACATGGTCAGCCAAAGGCCATGTTTTACAGGCCCACTCTTTGGTTGGCACAAAAGGTGCTGCATTTCACAGGTGACACTTAACTTCCAGTCCCTGAGTGTTACACCGCGGGCCATAGCTCGACCCAGGCACCTCCATCTACACCACTGTGGACTACATTGTAGCCCGCTGCATCTGCCCCGTCCTCTCGGGCTCACCGCAGTTCTACGCAGCGGCCCTCTGTTGCTGTCCTGGCATCGCGGGTGTGTCCCACAATGCCTGCTTGTGCTCATCCTGCGGCTCCTTTCTCCTCATGTCGGGCATGCCAAGGATCCATGCGGCGGCCCATGGTTGTTTCCCTGTCATCTCGAGTATGCCATAGTTATAGTTTAGGAGCTATGACTCCCTGCGGGGGCCCTAAAACACTCACCTTGCACCTGGGGGGACAACATTCTCGCAGCCATTCTTCTGCCTTGGGGGCCATTTTTCCTGAAGTAAATCCCACAATCTTGTTCCCAGAATGCCTTTGGGTGGATTCCTGAACCATTCTAAGATGGCGACCTTTGTTATCTTTTGGCACTATTGTTTCCTTATCCAAGATGATACCTGTTCATTTCCTGTCAAATCACTTCCTATCCTGGGGTATTTAGAGGGCTGAATCTTTCTTTTCCTTGCGTTGCAACACTCTTTGCTCCTGCTGATGTGTCTTTGTTCCTGCTGGTGTATCTTTGCTCCTGCTGGTGTATTGTCGCTCCTGCTGTTTTTTCCCACTTCCATTGTGGATTCCCTGGTTCTGCGTTCCTTCTGGATTCTTCCCTATTTCTTGTTTTGATCTCTCCGTATTTGCCTTCTGTCTTCAGCCTTCTTCTTTGCTCTGGTACTTTGTATTCTCAATTCCGCTCACAGAGTCTCTGCTTCAGCCAGAGGTTTTTTTCCCTTTGGGGTTTTTTCCTCTTGGGGACTCCTTCTGGAAGACACTTTCTGCCCTGGTGTTACATTGTCAGCAGCACCGTGGCTACCGGAAAGGGTCGCCCCCCACCTCGGATAGATCAGAACCTTCAAGAACAGGGAAACGTCTCTGTGTACTAGACTCGGTAAGAGAAGTCCTGAACGTGACCCCTGAGTTCACTTTCTACACCATATACTAGGGACTTTTAGGCAAGTTAAATATGTCAATCAGTGATAAGCCAATTTAACTGGGTTTAAAGTGGGAGTGCAGGTACCTTACTCCTGTTTAGCAGGGCTAAAGTGCACAGAGTTCTAAGTACAGCAAAATCAGATAGGGCAACAATTGGTGGTAATCACTTAAAAGATGGTAATTTCCTACATGGATCCTGCCAGCAGGGAGTTCTCATCACTAAGGTGGAAAAACCTGGAATGACCATCAGCATTGGTGTGGTCTGTCCCAGGTCGGAATTCCACCATAAAGTCCATTATCTGTGGAGAGATGAACCACCTCAATTATTTTGGATTCTCTCCCCTCATTTGCATGAGCCTCCTAAGAGGTCTGTGGTCTGTCTGAACTCAGAAATGAGTCCTAAAGAAGTAGGGTCTCAGTTTTTTCAGAGACCAGGCCACTTCAAATGCTTCTTTATCTTAGGCTCTCTACAATGTTCCCTGGGTAGCAGCAATCTACTGATTAAAGCTACAGGTTGGTGCTGGCTCTCATCATATAACTAGGAAAAAATGATGCCCCAATGCCAATGCTGTGAAGCCTGTGTTTGCACCACAAATTCCAGGCTTAATTCAGGTGTCTTGATGACTGCTGCAGTGCACAGAGCCTCTTTCAGGGTGCCAAATACCCTGGACCATGCCTTGGTCCAGATCACCTTTCTGGGTTGATTTTTAGAGGAAGTTCACTGAGGGTGCACCAATGCTCCCATTCCCCTTTACAAATATGCAGTAGTTTCCCATGAGGCCCTCACCTGGGTGTGGGTTTTTGGAGGTTCTGATGCCATAGTGGTCTGGTTCTTAGGTTGGAGAGACTGCACATGCTCTCTGCCAACTTGTTGGCCTATGTAAACCACAGTACTCTACCCTACCTGGCACTTACTGGCATTGATAGTCATCCCTGCTTGTAGGTGGGCCAGGTGGTCTTCTCAGCTGGAGTTGCAGACAGCAATGTCATTCAGGCATGTGGCACTGACTCTAACTCATCTAGACCTGGTTGCCCAACTTCTGAAAGGTGGTAGGGACATTCTAAGTCCAGCAAAACAGATAGTGCAAATGTTTGGGGGAAAGCATGCTAAAGACAGTCATTTCACACACTAACAATTTCCTCAATGTTGTTTAATGTGGAGTGGGATTAAAGCCAAACGCTTTCCTTAGTGTTTTTTAGTTGGAATGGGCGAGAGGAATATGACACCAGCTTCATTTTTTCCATCCAAATCGAATTTTTTCATATGTTATACTTATTTTCAACTGTAGATAGTTATTTAAAATGTTTACGGTACAGTACAATATATATTTATATAACTTTTCTTTTCTTTATGGTAATATAGAAGTTTTAAAGCAGAGAATTTTTTTAATATATTCATTAACAATGAAATGAAGCCTTCATTGATATTTTTCCCAAACATTTGCTTTACAGTTGCTCAAAACAATTCTTTATTCGTTATTTAAACACTTTTACATATTGTAATAATAATATAATATTTGTAAACGTGAGATATATTTTTTCATTTTATTCAAAAAATATATTTATATATTATTCATTGTTTTCAAAGCATATTAAATTTATCATAGATAAGTCAACATTTTTAAGCTTCTTTAATTTTCGTTTTTCACAAATATATTTCTCAACATTGATAAACATTTTGTATCATACCACATTTGAAATTTTCAATAAATTTTTTAAATTTTTACATTGTAACATTTTCCATAACAACTGTTATATTTTTCTAACATTTTTCAAAATAGTTTTTAAAATACATGTACATGTTTTTCAACATAGTATAGCACTTTTGTATAAGAGTCTTTTTCTTTTTATTAAGAAGCCATTTTTCTCTGCATGCATTACTTTTTAGTTTTTCTTTTTTCTTCAGTTAGCAGAGATTGGCGTGGAGGTGGAAGGCAGGATCACCTCTCTTAGAATAAGGTAACTCTCATTTTAACATTTTTTGTGGTGGGTTTCTTTACATTTTGTTTAGGAAGGTTTTTGGGTGTTAGATAGATTTTATGTGTTGTATATAGTTTATTTTTTGTATTCTGTTAGCACTAGTCTCAAGAATTGCAATATGTGTTTTAATAGTGATATGTATTTAGGATTAAGGAGATGTATCACAATTTGTTTTTAAATCTGTCGTCATGTTTGTGGGTTGGGGTGGGAATGTGTTTTATGTGCTTATTTAACATAAAAGATGTAGACTTCTATTAAGGTTGTTTTTTTCCTTGCATCCCAATTTTGTGGTGTTTTCTTATAAAAGGAATTAGTTATGATATTTTGTAATATCTAAAAGGCCCATTACGATACCCGGCGTAAAAAAATCCGCCAGGCATGAAAGCGGCAAAAATCCGCCCGCACACACCGTCTGAACACCGACCACGCCATTACGAATACACAAACCGAAAACCGCCATCGGCGGAAAAACCACACAAGATACCGCCCGCCCTCGTCCGAGTCGGAGTCAAACCGCCCGCCACGGACGGAAACACGCACGACAACACAAAACCGCCCGCCCTCACGGCCGACACACCGCACGTGAAATTACGATCGCACCGCCATGAGCGCGGGTAAACCACAAATATACCGCCCGCCAGCGCAAACAACGCCGATGAGAATTGACACGGCAGAAGCCATGGCGCCCACGTCCCTGCACAGAAACCATCCGCTGACAAAAACAATCGCACACAACATGGCCAACAAGTCCACACAGCAAGGCACGCACAAATACACAAGCACAGTACACATCCCGAAAACACCCCCCTGGACAAACAAAAAATACAAAAGCCAGAACACCAGACACAACACACCTGAAAACAACAGACCATGAGGACACACCCACATAGGTAAGTACAAAAGCAGCACTCCCACAGACCACAACCCCTTGCAACATTGCAAACTAGAGAGGAGAGGAGAGGACACAGTGACACAGCAAGGACAGCAGCACACCACAGAAACGCACACATCACAACCACCACCACCACCACCACCACCAAACACCGGCACCACAAACCACCTGCACATTACACAACACACACCGCACCAGCACCACAAACACCATGGCACCACAAAGAATGCCCAAGTTCACGCCCATTGAGCTGACGGTCATGGTCGACGAGATCATCAAGGTGCACCCACAAATCTATGGGAACCTGGTCCAGCACACACCACTAGCCACCAGAAACAGAATGTGGAACCGGATCGTAGACCAGGTCAATGCAGTCGGGACCCTGCCCAGGAACAGAGTTGAAATAAACAAACGGTGGAATGACGTCAAGAGCCTGGTCAAGAAGAAGGAGAGCAAGAACAGAGAGCTGGCTGCCGTCACTGGCGGAGGGAATCCCGCGCTCTTCAAGACCTTCAAAGCGTGGGAGGAGAAGGTGCGAGTCATTATACATCCGGAGATCCTCGCCGGATTAGCAGGGGGAGTGGAGGCTGGTAAGTACAAACTAATGTATACCAGCACACCGCTATGTACTCACATGCACTACCACCATGCCACAGCTCCCAGGGACAAACACCCCCATGTCCAGCACACAATACACAACACATCACACACACATGCAACAGACACCACCACACACAGCCCAAACCTAACAACTGTAAGATACGTGGGGGCATGTGTACACTCAGCCAGCCACGCAACCACCAACAGGTCCCCAAGTATGCCAGAAGCGCCACAACGAGCACCCACCACACCCATGTGTCCGCCATAGCTGCACTAACCGACAAGTAACAGGTAAGTGGCAGGAACACAAAGTGCAGTGGGTGGGAGGGTGGACAGCTCAAGTACAACACACACCAGGCCCCTAGTCCCACAGCACAGCAAGGAGGAGCATCCCCCACACCCCACACCCACGTGTCAGCCACCGCAGTGCACACCGACAGCCGAAAGGTAGACATCACGGTCCACAACAATCGGTGTCAGTGGGTGTCCAGCCATCACCACGACCCACAACACCGCCCCCACCCCCACAGACCTGCAACATGGAGCACCCCCCGCTTAGAACCATGTGGCATCCAGTACAGTGCACGCACGAACAACCTGCAGGTGGGAAACTGGACAGGGCTGGATTACTGGAGGCATGAGGACCGTAACACGACCAACACATGGGACATGTCACGTAGCAGACGAACACGCAGCACCGCCCACCATCACGAACAAGTGAACAATGTGCACACGGACATGAACCACAGACTCACACCCCACATGACCCATCACAGACACAGCAACACCCAAGGAGCCACGTCTGCATGCACAAGCCACACTGAATATAGTACCACACGGCAGCCACTGTGCAACCCATCACACACAACCGAAACACCATTGAAGTCCTGTCCATGTAGCCCCTACTGCCTGTCAACCACACACCCCACAACTACGCCTATGTAAGACAAACAACACTAGACGCAACAGAGCGGAACAACATAAATGCACACGAACACCACTGAACCCATCAAACACACAGACACACCATGCACATACAACATACCATCCATCCCATCCGTCAGCCCCAGTCTCATGAAAGGCATGTCATCCGAACAGCTGCCACACATACAGCAGTCACGCTAAGATACATGCCCATGACCAACCATGTGCCAGAAGTCAATGAAGCGCACGCCACACTGTGAGCAACAACACACAACATGGGCCACACCCCCCCGAGCACTGCAGTGATGCACATGGCACAGGGCAGCACGCACACCAAGGAGATGGGACAACTGCAATACGTCGGGTGGCACACAACCATCACACACTCATAACGATGCGTCCAATGCCATGTCCAGTAATCACAACAGACAGCAAATATGCAGGGTATGTCAGGCATGCACACACCTCAGAGCATGCACTGTCATGCTGCCACAACACATGTCACGTTCGGCACCCATGGCTCACAGCATGTAGCCCAAAAGCATATTCCATCCCAAATGCGTTCCTGGGGCATGACCCCCATGTTGCCATATGCGTTCCTAAGCGTCCCATTTGAACCCCAAAAGCAAAGTACAAACCAGACCCAGGATGGGCCAGGAGCCCGCATACACCAGAGTCACAATAAGTAGGGGCACAGCAACACACCCATCGGCATGGCCAATCCGTCCCATGCCACATGTGCACAGCACACAGTCCCATTGCCAAGCACACACAACAACAGATTGTACAGCCACACACCCGCCTCCGGGACACACGTGCACGAGAGTGCACGAACGGAGAATGTCAGACAACCAATACAGACTTCGCCAGGTGCAACACAATAACAAATCTCATTCTCTCCACAGGTGACGAACTGCTGGATGCTGGGGATGGAGACAGCAGCCAGCACAGCCAGCCTACAAGCCCCCAACGAGGACACACGGATGTGGAGGATCTGTCCTCCTCTTCGGACACGGACCACCAAGCAGGCCCATCTAGTGTGGCAGGGCCCAGCCGCTCCCCAGGACCCCTCCTACCCACCAACCCATCATCCAGGGCTGCTGAACATTCCCAGCCCCCTGCTGCCACTGTCGTTGCGGCCACACCCACGGTCATTGCGGCCACACCCACGGGCATTGCGGCCACACCCACGGTCATTGCGGCCACACCCACGGTCATTGCGTCCACTACCACTGCTGCAACCGCCACCACGTCTTCGCTGGCCCCAGCCCCAGCGCAGGTGGTGGCCCGGACGACTGGATCCACCCTGGGAGCCAGGGTGAGGACCGTGGTGAGCAATGTGGCTAGTGGGCAGGCCGGTGGCAGCAGGACTGGTAGGAGGAGCAGGGTCAGGGAAACGCCAGCCTCCCCTGGGAGCCATGCCCTGCCTCAAATGGCCAGAGTCCTTGGGGCCTATGAAGAGGCCCAAGGACAATGGGCCAGGTCAGCTACAGACACGCGTGAGGTGCTGGGGGTGCTGAGGTCCATGGACGCCCGTATGGGCCAAATCGTGGACCTCATGGGCCAGCTGGTGGTGGCGGTGAGGTCGCAGCCAGGGACAGCAGCTCCCCCTCCGCCACCACCTGCCGGGGCGCAGGGTCGAGCAGCAGGGTCCAGTTCCCCTGCGTCCACAGCCAGTGAGCACACCTCAACCACCAGCAGGTCGCAAGCAGGCACCCCCTCGCAAACGTGGAAGGGGCCGTCCGAAGTGGAAACAGATCTCCCGGGAGGACTTCGCACGCTCCAGACGCAAGTGAGGCAGCCAGCCAGCCTTCCTTGACCACCCACTGCATTGACTTGGACTACGATCCCACTCCACACAGCCATCTGGATGGCATGTGTGTGTTGGACTATGGACATAGAACCAGTGGGTACACCCTGAGCATCACGCAGCCATGACCGACAGCTCATTGTCACTGCACGCACCACTTCTGTCATCACCTTACACACAATCACATGTCACAGTTTGAAATAAATGCACCTCTTCCACTAACTGCTGTCTGTGCCCTGTGTTTTAATTGTACGGAATACAACGGCCACCTTGAGCGGAACGGCACCTGATGCGTGGCATGGCAATGGAACCGGAGGGCCTGTAGGGACCTAGGGGTGGGAGACAGAACAGGAGCACATTCAATGAGTGTGTCACACACCCATCACACAGTACATGTCAACAACTACAAGCAATGTACACACATCGCACAGAGCAATAGGGCACAATGCCACAGCCACCATCAGTGGCATACTAACCTGGGCATGGAGCGTTGACACACAGCACGCAGTGAACAAAAGGCCACCCTGACACAGCACACACACACCTGCACAAATACAGACACATCAGCCGTCGTACATGGACACTCACCGTTAAGTGAAGTAGCGGGCGATGAGCTGCTGGCGCACATTCCCAGCTTCCTCCTCTCCGCTGTCCTCCTCACTCGAGCTGTCCTGGTCTGCGGGCTGGGGCCCTGGTTGATCTCCGTCATCCACAATGAGGGGGATCTGCTTCCGAATGGCCAGATTGTGCAGCATGCAGCACGCCACCACTATCTGGCACACCTTCTGTGGGGAGTACGCCAGCGCACCCCCGGTGCGGTCCAGGCACCTGAACCTGGACTTGAGGAGGCCAAAGGTACGCTCGACCACACGTCTGGTCCTCCCATGTGCCTCATTGTAGCGATCGTCTGCTGGGGTGCGAGGATTCCTCAATGGACTGAGCAGCCATGCCCCATTCGGGTACGCAGAGTCACCTGGGTGTGAGGGACACAGAGAACCGTTGCTATTCCAACTGGACAGGGGACAGCATCGCACAACCAGCACGCTACACCACTCCACATACTCATCGACAATACAGCCACGATCCTGTTGCAGATTGGACATCAGTCGTGGCAAGATGCTGTTGCGCATTACGTGTGCGTCATGGGCCGAGCCTGGGAACTTTGCACACACGTGGGTTATCACCATGTCCGCAAGGCACACCACTTGCACATTCAGGGAGTGCGTGTGCTTCCTGTTGCGGTACAGGTGCTCAGTGGCCTGTGGTGGAACAAGGCCAACATGTGTGCAATCAATGGCACCAACGACGTGTGGGATCCTGCCAAGGGCATAGAATGCACCCTTCACTGCCGCCAATTCACGAGCCCTGGGGAATCTGATGTACCTGTTTCGGTACAGCATCATGGCTGCCAGTACATCCCTCAGCACCTTGCTGAACATGGGCTGGGACATCCCTCCTCCACTGCCCACTGTGTGCTGGAATGACCCAGTGGCGAAGAAATGCATGGCGGCCATCACCTTAGCCGTGGGGGTGAATGCTGTCGGATACACCCTGCGGGGACGGAGATGGGGTTCCAACATGGCACACAGTCGATGCAGGGTTGGCCTGTCCAGCCGAAACTTCCTTATGGCCTCAGTATCCTCCATGTCCGCCAGCAATTGGTATGGGCGGTCAATGTTCGGTCTCCGCCTAGGGAAGATGGCAGTGGACACATGTCAGAGCAACACAACACATAGCAATTTCGCATTCACATCACTGACATGACTGAGCAAGCACATGAGTCACAGCCCAGCTGTCAAGCAGGGACGGCACGGCCACAATACACTTACACAGGTCTCCCACCAATGGCAATGGCTAGTGATGCAAACCACTGCCATGGTCATGCACATGGGGATCTAGGCCCCAATGACTTGCGGGGCGTGCTGATGGGGACTGACTGCATATTCGTCAAGCGGCAACGCCACGGCAACATGAATGTCTGCTGAGCATGGCACTGCTTCCGAGGCTGGATGAGTATGGCACACGACGACGACGATGTGGGCACAGGCTGAGCGGCCAAAACAAGTGGGACCTGTGGCACGAGGGGATATGAGACAGTAGTAGGTGTCAGCACTGCACCCTATGTACAGCACTGTATGGATCAAACCTCCCGAAACATTGACAGGTGTCCACATTGACAGCCCCATGCCAAGACGGCTGTGTGCTTGCAGTCACATGTCACAGGTGAGAGGTTACATTGCACGTGCCAGGTGGCAGACGTACATAGTGGGAGCTATCATGTGTGTGCATGTGTCTCCTGTTCAGGATCCACCAGATGGGCGCTGACTCTGTACTGACCATTGGACACAGCATGTTCCGTGGAAGGCTTGTGTGTGTGGGATGGAGGCACTGGATGTGCCTCCGTTGGGTGGGGGGCCATGCACAGGGCGGGTACGTCGATGATTGCGCATTGTTGGTCACGGTGGGTGCACCCACTAAGATGTGTTGCCCTGTGTACAATTCCTATGTCCGCATGATGATGGACTGTAGATGTGGGCAGACTACACATTGGTCGATGTGCTGTCCAAGTGCATGTGCCTTCACACCAGGCACAGCTGCCCCTGCACATGTGACCCCTGCTGGACTCGCTGCTGGGTCTGTGGAGCTGATGCACCTTCTGTGCGTGGGGCGGACAGCTCACCTCACTTCCCTCATTGCGCATGTCATGACTTTGCCGCAGGTGACATGGATCATGGAGGGCCCACATGTACGCGTGGGTAGGCTACACATGTTTGTTCACTGGTCGCCACCCCAGTCAGTGTTTCGAATGGGAAGGTTGTTGTGCTGGTGGTATATTCGATGTGGCGGATGGGCGGGCCTAGGTGCGGGCTTACATTCCGGACATGGGGGGTAGTTGGATTGGCGACTAGTTGCAGTACACACGGGACACGTCTCTTCCTTTCCACATCTGGGTCATCCCTTGTACTCACTGACATTGATACAGTCATCTTCGCCCCAGCCCTCATGTCCTCCCCTCGCTCCCCCAATATGCATGTGCACCTGCGAGGCTAGCGCTTGCACAGGCAGCCCCAAGCTCGCACCAGAGAGGGCAAGGAGTGTATGTGTGGGTCCAGTTGCACGAGTGGGCTGTCTCAGGGTATGATGTGTGGCGGGACGCCGTCCACCTGCGTGGTGCCCCAAATGGAGACCCGGCCTGCATGGACTATGCATCACAGTCTTCGCCTTCCGGATCCGCCACCTGCGACACCCAGTGGCAGTGGCTGCCCTTGCGGCCAGGCCGCGTCCGTCTGTGACTGATGGCCCACACATTCACTCTTTGGCCTCTCTGGGGAGGGCTCGGGGGTGGTGGCGCACGCGCTTGCACTTAGTCGCAATGGCATGTGGCGTGGTTGGTATAATGGGCAATGGATGGGATGGTGCGAGCCACCTCCCGTGACGTCAGTGCTGCTCGTGCTGAGGTGCGTCCCCCTACACTTCCATTTGACTTGTGCCATGCTACACGTTGAGGTTCTATTGCCTGCGTGATATGACCAGGAGGAGCGCGAGGAGACCTCTCACACACCATGCTCCACTGCCATCCCGTGCCCTGTATCGCCTGTGCGGATTGACTATGTTGGGGTTACACCTGGTCGACTGGGGCTGTGTGTGCCTTGTCAAGGGGCATGGCGGGCGCACAACAGGATCCAGCTAGTCCACGGAGGGTGGGCTGACGTGTGCGCCTGGTTCCGCATTGTTCGTGTGCCCGGCTGCTGTGCACACACGTGTTCACTTCCCCCCGACAGGTGTCCTCTCACAATGCCCAGGGAAGCGGTGGTGTACTGTTCATGACCCCTCCCAACACGGCGTGCTCCAACTTGGCATGTGCGCATCTACCCGTCGCACCCACCCACCTGAGCACTGCGTCCATACGACTTCACACGACACATGTGTGTCTTCCACAGTTGTGCTACTCATTTGCGTTGACATCCAATACCAGTGGACTACATGGTCATGTCACGACTGCCGTGTACTTCACATACTCTCATCCTCTCTCATTCGTACTTGTGAAATGAGTCAGCGGAGACAGTTTTGGTTTCAAACATTATATTGAGTCTTCTGTCCTCTGTGATGCAGTATAGTGGACACTACTGGCAGCGGAATACATGTTGAGGATATACTGAGCATGATTACAAATGGGATAGGGTGTGGGGTTACATGTGATTGGCTGTTGCATGTGGGATGTGGGCTTCAGAGTTACATCTGCTTGGCCAAGGCTGTGCTAATGTACATTTACGTATAGCTGCGGAGCTGCGGACTTTGACACAGACGGTATACAAGTAGCCTACCAGACCGCTTGGCATCATGGGCACAGTCCATCTCAGTTCCATGTGACAGGTTTGCTGCGGTTGTTCCTCATGCACGCGTGCATGTGAGATGACATCAGGGCATGTGCTTGCGTGCATGCAGCGGCGTGCCACTTGTTGTTGCAATGTGGTGGTTACTGGACATGTCACAGTCACTGGGGTCGTGTTGTTGTTGTTTGCACTTGTCGTCCGTGCAAAGGTCCTGGTATGGGATTTCCGGGGCGGGGATGGGAGGGGTGCAGCACCCACAGACTCCAGGCGACCTATTCATGTCCACTGAGCGGTGTGTGTGTCCATGGGCGCTGGATCCATGTCGTGTCCTGGTTGTTCGTGCAGTTCCGTCCATGTGGGTGCGATACACAGACCCCATGCCACTGCCTCCCACGATGCATGCGGTGTTCATGGATGTGATGGGGAACAGTGTGCATGTCCCGGTCATATCCGATGTCATGGCGATGTGTTGATGGTGTGGTAATTGTTGCCGGTCGTTTGGTATGGCTGTTGTGGTGGTGACTGGCCAGTCCGTGCGGAAGCTAAGCATGGGTGCGGGGTTGGACATCATAGGTCAATCGGGGAACCTGCGTTGGGGTCCGACGAATTTACAGGTTGTCAGGTATGCGATGCCGTCCAGCAGGGCTTCCATGTCATTGGTGGTGTTTATGTTTGCCAGCCAATGTAGCGGATGGTGGCTGTCAAGGTGTTGTTCGTAAGTTGTCCCTTGGAGGACCATGATGGGGCATGCTGGGTGACATTCGATGTAGCTGTGCTCGATGATCCGTCGTGTGGAGGCACAGTGGTCCCATTTCAGTGCGGGTGCGATATTGGCCACATACGCCATGCCCCCATAGGCAGAGCAGGCCCTGTCGTGTGCGTCCAGAGGGAGGAATAGTGCTAGCAGGTCCGCCTTTAGACATGCCGGGTTGGAGAGACACATCTCCACGGGATGCTGGTAGGGACACCTCCGACAGTAGAAGACGGGTATGACGCAGCTGAACAATGTGATGTGGTAAGTCAGTCGGTAACTGACGTTCAGCAGGGACAGGAGTTCGCATCCCAATATATGTATCAGATTGGTTTTGTACAGCTTGACCTGTCCGGCGTAGTTGGGTAGGTGTGTTGCGGTTGCCATTTTGCAGCGGTGCGTTGTGGTGGCGTGCTCCGGCTGTGTGTGCAGTCTGCAATGTGCACGCTCCGAGGTTGCTGTGAGCTCTGTGTAGTCGTAGGGAGACAGGACTTGTGTTCTGTTGGCTTGTGCGGAGGACACGGGCCCTCATCCCATATGCTTCTCAGACAGTTCAAGGTCAGTGATGTGTGACTCCTTCCAATTAACTTGCATGGGGCCGACATGGGGGAGTGTTTGCTTTATTCTTTCCCGTCCATTGTGTTCTTCTGTGATATGCGCTATCTGCCCTGTGGTCGGTCTCCTCTGCATGCCTGTGTTGGTCTTTTATTGGACAATGGCTGTATTCACCGGCTTCTTTCGTAGGGCTGTGGTTTCGGAGTTGGAATGGAAGGCCATTCAGTGCTGTCTGCTCTCCCTTGTGTGGGCGGCAGGCTGCCTTTCCGCTCTGCGTTGGGCCTTGTGTGTGAGTGTTATTCTTGGGCCACCTGTTGTCGGTCCCCGGGCTCTTTGGTGTTCCGTTTTGTATGTCTTGTTCATATGTGCAGGGTGGTATGGGTGTTTCAGTGTGGTACTGGCGTTCCTCTTCCCGAAGGGGCCCTGCTTCTCCTAGTTGGTGTTGCCGCCGCTGTGTGCTTCGCCATGTTTGTTGCACTGGGGTGTGTCCTGCTGTTGCGTGACTTCACTGACATGTGTGCGTCGGTTGTGTGACGTTGGGTGTTGTCCGTGAATTGGGCGTTGGGGACATGTCTGTGGCAGGCCTGTCACGTGTCATGTGCGTTCGGGGTGGGGCTGGTGTGTGTGCTGCTTGGTTGTGTCCCTGTGTCTGTGTGCGACGCATGCATGGCGCTGCGGTTGGCCTCTGCGTTGTGCGCATGTGTGGCAGCGTCATCGCCGCTTTGGGGCCGTGACGGGGTGGTTGGTTCCTAGTCCCAGGTGGTGTGTACACATGTGTTACGAGATGTTACAATTTGGCCTGTGTGTCATATGTGGGTGCTATGGTAGATGTGTCGTGTACACGCGGGGGTGGGGGGTTGTCCGCTTTTTCCGCCCTTGCACTGTGTGCGCTGTTTGCGTGCACTTGTTGTATGTGTGCCTACCTGCGTCTTCGCGGTACGTTGCGTCCTTGGTGGTGCATCAGATAGAGCATAGGGAGGGCCTGCAGTGCTGGATTCATGCTCGGGGTGCCGCTTCTTCGGTGTCCGTGCTCGGCGTTCGTGTTACCGCTTCGGTTTGACGTACGGTGTCTCTTAGCCGTGGGTTCAGTTTGTGTGCGGCATCGTAATTTGTACGCCGGGCGGTACGTGTTTCGTCGGACGGTGTGTGTCAATTGTGCTGCGCCGCTACGTGTACGGGCGCACTTTGATGGCGGACGGTGTCGCTGGCTTGCCGGCGGTGTTTGGCTGACTTTTCGCATCATAATCGGGCGGGCGTGCGGACTGCTGCGTGCAGGCGGTGACTGGTGGTTTTTGCATCCGCCAGCACGGCGGTAGTGCTTCCGCCCGACATCCTAATGGGCCCCTAAGCTGTTAAAATAATTCCTTTTTTTGGCTTTCAGTATGTGACCCTATTTATAAAAGAAATAATGTTTCAGGTTTGTAAGCATTATTTTCACTACATGGACTTAATGTTTCACTTGGATGGATTATATTTTTTTTTAAACCAAATTTTGGTATTTTTCATTTTTGGGGATTTTTACTGTATTAATGGCTATTAAGAGGATTTCTGAAGATGCTCTACTGCTAGAAAAATCTAAGTCAAATTTTATTATTTTTTAGGAGGAGGGAATGGGTGAGAAGTATTGTTTGAAAAATGGTAAAAATTTAATGTCTGGTGTTCCTTTTTATGTTTCATTAATTGTGTTTATGTAGTGTTGTTTCTAAATGTATATAGTGGCAATGTGCTTGATCTGTTTATCTATGTTGTGCATTGATGTATAGTTGTTGTATGCATCGTTATGGAGTTACGCACATTTGGAGTTTTTGACTAAAGAGCTTTTCATATCAGTGTATTATTTGTTTTTTAAATATTTGTTATTTGTTAGTTATATATTCAACAATTACTTTAAATGTTGTTAAAACTTGTTGAGGCCTCTTTTAGGTCCTGAATTAAGGTGTGAACCTTAATTGCTTCTATATTTGGTGATTGGTTATGATCAGTTATATTTCCCTACTGGTCATTTACATTGATGGCCCTTCCTTAGCAGTTGTTAGAATACTATTTAGTACATTTACAGTGGCTGCTACGTTGTTTGCTGTAGTTGTGGAGTAGGTGAGTGAGAAGGGGTTTCCCTTTCTGTGATTCTGTGAAAATGTCTTCTTTAGACATGTTTGTTTCTGTATTTAATTTAAAATATAAAAGCAATATTACATATATTTTATGTGTGTTCGTTTTAATAATTGAAATTATTTATTTAGCACATTATTTTGTTCATGGTTAGCTACATGTTTAAGTTGTTTTCTTGTTTTATAGTCCTTCAGGTAAGAGAAAATATTTAGAAAATATGTTTAGTTTTATTTTGTTTGTAATTATATTTTAGATTCTGTTTTTAGAATTTGAGTGTTGAAACTATTTAAATAATTTGCTTAATTTTTGTAGTAGGTGTCTGGGTATATTTGGACAGTGTGGCAGGCTTTTGTCTTTTTTATAGTGTGCAGAGACAAAAGCAATAGTTTTGTAATTTCTTTTATAGTGTTGTTACTTAAGGATTTGTTTTGATTTGCTAACAGTTTTTCTTTGAATGTGACTGGTCATTTTAATTATTTGGAGTTTTCCTTCTATGGAAAACACAAATTAAACTTTGCATCATTTTTATGCTAAATGTAATTATTTGGGTGGTGTATATAGCTGTCTCAAATTCTGCTACTTATATGTCGCTTATATCACCTGAATCCCAGAACATTACTGCATACGAATGATATGTCCTAAGCAGTGTTTTGCATACCTACTGAAAACCTCAATAAAAACAGTTAAAAAAAAGAAAGAAAGCTTTACCAGACCGAGCTGTTGCCTGCATCAAGACATGTTTAGGTGTGAAATTTGAAGATTTCATTCTCAAATCTTTTCCCACCTTCATCGACAGCTTCATCAAGACCTCGTCTTTTGGCTCCCGGTCGATGACGAGTCCATCTTAATTATTGTTTGAGTACTAAATACATATTTTATACCTTGCCTTTACCTTAAGCCTGCTTGCTCTTTGCCATAGATACAAAGGGATTGAGCACAGGTTATTTTAGTAACTTTAATGGCTCACCAGGACAAGGATTGTGATTATTATTTGAGGTGGGTTCTCACCCTTCTCAACTAATACTCCAATTTCTCTCATTCAGCATATGTTTTCTACCTGGACAAAGAGCAGAAGTGTGACTCCTGTCTTCTCCTCACTTCTATGAATTAGTGAAGTGCTTGGTAACTAGAAGCTGGCAACAGGATTAAAAAAATTGAAGCCCCCCTCATTATGAATCAATTATCACCACAATCTGGGGGTCAGGAACAGATCAATGGTTTGCAACCTCAATTGCAGACACAAACCATTGCAACTTCCTATCCTGAATTGCAAATAAGATTTTACAATTTGGAAAGGGTTGCAAAAGTCGTTCTATGAGTCAAAAATACTTTTCTGGCTCATAAAAAGTCTATGGTGTATTGTGCAAAGCCCTTTTGCAGTTGCTAATTATGTGATCTTAAAACTCAAAGGGCTTTCATCACAGAGCAATTTTGTACATCTGGCCCTTAGTCCCCCGGAAGTCCTTTTTTGTGTTTGGATTTAGTACTTAGTGACACTATATGATTATTTACTATAGGCTATTCTTCTACAAATCATGTGCACATTAGAATGGTTGTGATTATTATAAACAGCTCATCATATACAAATTAGGGCAAAGGTTAGATAGGCCCCCATCATATTTCATCACACTCCCTTGGTAAAACATACCTAAAATATAACTAGCCATCTAAGACAAGGTTGTTTAGTTTGTAACAATATGCCAAGTCATGTAAATCTTCACTGGGTACCTTATTGTGTCATTAAGCCTGAAGTTCAAACTTAAGGTCTGATTTAGTATTTGACAGATGGCACTCCATCCAGCAAAGATGGCGGAGAACATTACCTCCACTATCCTGCCGGACTACTGTCTGTCAAATTTGGAGATGACCGCTGGCCCAGCAGCCATCTCTGCTCACTGATAGGAACCACCATCATGATGGTTCCTATCAGTGCTCTAAAGGTTTGGTGAACAGCCGCTGTTGGTTTTGATGGTGGTCCACCAAACATTTTTGCAATAATGCCGCACACACCCTGGGGGCTTTCTCCCAGGGAGTGGGGGTCCTTATTGTTTTTCCTGTCCTTCACTGCCAGTTTTTTCCTGTCTTTGACAGACAGGAAAACAAAGACATTACCCCATCCTAACTAAATGGGGTGGGTGGTGTAATGTCCTTCCTCCGACGACCCCTACTCTGTCAGGCTATTGGAGTAAGTATCTAACAAAGAAAATGAGTGCAGTTCCCTTGGGGGCAGGAGGGAATAAAACCAGGGGAGAAAAAGAGCGCTCATGGATGGATCTAAAGAAATGATCAGGGGGACCCGGTGGGGATCCCGGTGATCAGATCTGAATGCCCTCACACACCCAGTAGGACGTCATGCTTCATCATAGGGCGTTCCTTGTCGAGCCGGTGCTGCGATGCTCGATGGGTCCCTCAGTGGGGGCTTTTTAGTGGAGACCTTTTGATCTAGCCGTATGGTGAATGCAAGTAAGAGGGTATTAATGTAGAGTGGTGCCGAAGTGAATAAAAGAGACCAAAGAAGGCTTTAATATGATGGCCCCCTTGACAAAGTAAAAACAGTGGGGCTATCTGTCGCTATAATGTGCCTAGATAGCAAAATTGACAACATGTTTCATGCCTACGTGCCAGAAGGTTCAGTGGCATTTCTTCAGGACAAGGTAACTGTACCTACCCTACTACCGCTTAGAGGCAAGAGATACTTGCAGGTAACCTATCCAGAACAGTTCACCTGCACATGCTGCAGTGCAGGAAGGAGGATCAAACTCTTCAGTAGAGGGAGAGAGAGAGAGAGAGACACCCCCAAGGTAAGGCAGAGGGCTGCTCCTTGCTGCGGGAAACCAACTGATGTAAATCAATATTAGATAGTAGGTGCAGTGCCCAGGGAAATATGATGGAAAAGGAATATTCAGGGTCAGGTTACTTACATGAACTACGCAGTGTGTTCACCGGGACCTACCCTCCTCTGCTGACCAGTAGGTAAAGAGTGAGGTCTAGATTGAGTTAATAAAGCCTTTGTCAATTCTCAAATTAGCCACCCAGTGAGCATAACCACGTACAGGTGTAGGTGACCCAATTACTACCAGCTATTTGATTCATGATGGCCAAGCGGGCGTACTGGGAGTGCAGCGTCGTTCAGCTGCCAGCTGCATGAATCAGGAAGGCCTAGTGGACGGGCTTAGTGTGGAGCATTCAGCTGTGGCGGCCATCTTAGAGCGTGGCACAGGAGCAATACCGGTGCTCGGTCTTCGAGTATGTACTTGGAATCCTTGCACCTCAACTATACTTGTGAGGTGTGGGGACCACAAAACACACACGGGGGCCATGTAGCAGTTGTTTACCCATGTTAGCAATATTTGACAAGTATTCGTTAAGAAGTGGAGGAGAGTGAACATTCTTTAGCGGCCATGTTGGAGCTCGAATGTGGAAAAAATGAGGACACTCTGGTGGCCATCTTAGAGGTATTATGATGATGTTTAAAAGAGGCAATGAGTTTGCATAGTATCATATTTGGCAGTGGCAGCCATCTTGGAACGAGGGGCGTGCATGAGAATTACTCATATTACCGGTACTAACTCCTTGCACCTCACAAATTACAATGAAGTGTGGGGAGCGAAAACAACACACGGGCCTCTGGACAAATGTACAGAGGGTCTCACCATGCTAGACAGTTACCACACAGTGAAAACATTCTTTAGTAGTTGCAACTAAAAGGGGAAGGGGTATAGTCAATGTCTGATGATTCCATTGAGAGTGGTGAGGTGATGTTGGTAAAGGCCCAGGAACATCAAGGGCTCTAGTGGATGGTCATGCTCCTCAAACAGGCTATGACAAAGGAGTGGACTGTATTTTTGATGGCGCTGATGGGGGGATATTTAGGAGACTGTATCATTCTGATATGGTAAAGTAGTTCGTCCTTTGTCAACACAACCAATATAAAACCCAGATACACATTGTAAACACCATCCACTCTCAAATGAAACTGAGATTCTCACACTCAATTACTCAGGATATACTGTTTTGTCCAATAGAAAATTATTGCCACTAATAAAATCACATCAATCATAAATACAATTATTAAAAATTCAATTTATTAATACGTTTGTGCACTAAATAATGTTTTCCTTTTATTAAAATAAAACATGTATTATTAAAAATCATCATTTTATACTAAAAACCAAACATATTAAAACCATTCATCAATACAACAGTTCATAGAAACAATTATCAAAAAATAGCAGCATGAGAGAAAACAAATAACACTGAAAGACATTCAAATTTGTCGTTTAAATTCCACATCCGTTTTGTTAATACTATCTAGGGTCTCTGTTAATACGTAAATCATCAAGAATCAGCACACCGCCAGATTACACGGATTGCATGGATCTTTAGGCGTCGACGCGTTTCGATGGATTTAATTTATAAAACCATCTTTTTCAAGACAATAATTTTAAAAGTCTCTCTCCTAGTTGATTCTAAAAATACAATACATAAAACCATTATTATACCTACACATCAAAACACCACAAAATTTATTATATAATCTCATAACTATTTCTAAAGTTAACCACTTCTTTTTTTACAAAGACATCATTCAAGTTAAAAAACGTTATAAACAAATTATGTCATTCCTAAATTTATACATCTTGTATTTCTATTTCTATTTTATTTTTATCAGTGCAAAGTTTACCATTGGACAAACCCACCCTATCATTTTCATTCCATCCAAGCATCAACAAGTATTATCCTCATTCCCAAATTCTGTATTTCAGATCCTCCAAACACACAACCTACCTATTCAATTATCCTACAGTGTGTACATGTTTTCTTTTAATAAAAGGAAAAAATTCTTTAGTGCACAAACGTATTAATAAATTGAATTTTTAATAATTGTATTTATGATTGATGTGATTTTATTAGTGGCAATAATTTTCTATTGGACAAAACAGTATATCCTGAGTAATTGAGTGTGAGAATCTCAGTTTCATTTGAGAGTGGATGGTGTTTACAATGTGTATCTGGGTTTTATATTGGTTGTGTTGACAAAGGACGAACTACTTTACAGTTTTGGAGAACCCCAGTCCTTTGGTCACAAAGGGTCCCTCTCTTTGTTTTATATATCTTCTGTACAGCCAATTGATTGGAGAGGTTAGCTTTTATTGTGGTTATTATACCCATAAGATTATATATACATATTAATATGGACGTTTTTAAAACTTTCGGATTTTCGGAAGATCAGTTTGATAGGTTAATCAATCAGAATCCTCGTAATAATGGTAAAACTAGTTTTAATCCATCGAATGGTGAGCAACTAATCAAAGTCCTCAACCTTAAGAAAAAATATATCAGGACAGAGCTACATGCGGAATTCCTTGTAGAATATTTAAAAACAGGAGTCATTCCGATTGGACTCCAGGTTAGAAATGAGCCAGGTCTGTTTATTGATAACAGAAAGTTTTTAGAAACCTGGACTCTAATAGCAAGTCGATGTAGCCGAGACTGGATTATTCTTATTATTGAAACTGCACAAGAAGTCCTAATTATTGAAAGAAAAGAGATTGAGGAGTTAGAAACCAAGATTAGGGAAAGCACAGCTCTAGAGGAGGCAAAAAAGAAAATTGAAGAATTAGAGCAAGAAGCGAGTGGATATAGAGAGTATTTGATTAATAAGAAATCTAATAAATTGAAGAAAGATTTGCACAAATATAATGTAGAGTCTGTGTATCCGTACTTAGGTAAAGATTATTACACTCAAAGAAATCAAAGATGGGATAGACCCCCACAGCAGAGACCGATGTATTCTCGAGGTAGGAATCAACGAGTAACATATTCGGAAACATCAGGGTCTAGTAGTGAAGAGGATGACTTCAATAAAGATAAGCAAGGCAGAGGAGGAGCAAGTACTGATTATGAACCTTTTTAGGGCAGAGACAAAGGAGAGCTCAGAGGAATTTTCGGAACCAGGAGAGGGGAGCTCAAGGCGGGGTTACCTCCAGCAGGAGCAGGGCAGGAGTTATACACAACAGGACTATCTGAAAACCCGGAACCAAAGATATTGGAGATAAATAAATTCCCAATTATTAACCTTTCCCAGAGAATCCTAACGAAATTAGAACAGGAAGTCCTGGAAAAGGGATTTAGTTTTGCCCCTAGTGTGAATCTAAATAAATTTGAATTTGAGAAAGATTTAAAAGCCCTGTTTAGGAAAATAAGATTGAAAAGTTTTTTTGAAAACAAGGATTATTTACCACCACATAATGCATCTGGATTGAAACCTAAGTCTACATTTACTCCTTTTTTACATGCAGTAGATAAGAACGTTGACATTTTTGAACGAGTAGTAGAGATAGAATTGAGAAATACTGTTAAGGAATCTAATGATAGTTATGTTTATAATAATCTATCGAAACCACATAGAGATGCATTGAAGGCACTACAAGTGGATTTGAGTGTAATAATCAATCCCGCTGATAAGGGTGGAGGAGTGGTGATATTTAACTCAGATGATTACAATGACAAAATGATGAGGTTACTTAGCATACCAGAACATTATAAAGAAGTTCCATTTAGTAAGCTAAGTAAACTTAAGAAAGAGATAGATGAATCACTCCTCCTAGCGTGGAACGAAGGATGGATCTGTGAAGATGAGTATCGATTTCTTGTTACTGATAAGCCTATTACACCAGCTATTTATGGCCTCCCCAAGGTACATAAAGACCTTGAGGACCCACCAATGAGACCAATAGTAAGTAGTATTGGGTCAGCACTTGAGCCCCTTAGTAAATATGCAGATTGCTTTATAAGACCTTTGGTACAACTGCAGACTTCTTATCTTAAAGATACGGCTCACGCTGTTTCTAAGTTTGAAGGGAGGGGCTTCAATAGGGTGACCCAATTTTTGGTCACCCTGGATATTGAAGCCCTGTACACTAATATTCCCCAGGATGACACCATCAAAGTTGTAGCTGAATTGTTGGCTAGAGTGGATCTCCATGGTGGCAGCATGGAATTCATTATTAAATCTATTAGTTTGGTCTTGAAAAATAATTTATTTTTATTTGAAAATCGCCTTTTTCAACAAGTGAAGGGCACCAGCATGGGAGCCACGTGTGCTCCCAGTCTGGCCTGCCTGTATGTGGGTGAATTTGAGGTCAAGCATATTTTTAATGAAGCGGCACCATTCTTTGAGAATATCTGTGAGTGGTGCCGCTTCATCGATGATATAATTTTTATTTGGGAAGGGAACCAAGAAGACCTTGAGGATTTCATCCTGTGGCTCAATTTAGGTGACCCAAATTTGAAATTTACAGCCCAGTTCAGCAAGGAGAAGGTTAACTTTTTAGATATTTGTATTAAAGAGGTTGAAGGAGTTTTGGAAGTGGAATTATTTACAAAACCGACTGATAAAAACACACTCCTTCATTATGGGAGTTTCCACCCAAAAGCCCAAAGGGATAATATTCCCTTTGGGCAATTTCTTCGATTGCGTCGAAATTGTTCAACCATTAATGATTTTAATTTTCATGCTGAGACCCTTAAGGGGAAATTGGCCGAACGCGGGTACCCTAAAAAATTGATTAAACAATCCTACAAACGAGCCAAATATTACGATCGGGATTATATGCTGGATCAAAATAGAAGTAGGGATGATAATGAAAGGCAAGATCAAATTGTGTTTGTCAGTCAATTCTCTAATAAATGTAATCAGATCAAAAATGTTATTCACAAAAATTGGAAGATTTTAAATGACGGACAGGATATTAAATTACGGAAACCACTGTTTGCATATAGGAAAAATAGGAATATTAAAAATACTTTAGTACAAATTTACAGAGATCCCAACATGCAGAGACAAATGACTGTAAGAGGCACTCCTGCGATTGGAAACTTTAAATGCGGCACATGCTCCATCTGTGAGTGTTGTATAGTTGCAAAGAATTTACAATTTAATGGTATGGATATTGTTAGCAAAGAACTTAATAATTGTCGCAGTAATAATTTGATTTATCTCTTAATTTGCCCCTGTGGATTGGGGTATGTTGGGGAGACTGGTCGTGAACTCAGAGTAAGACTCCTTGAGCATAAATCTGCCCTCCGTATTAACAAAGAAAATGCACCACTCACAGAACATTATAGAAAGTTCAGTCATAAATTCAGTGAGTTCAAATGGTTCATTTTAGAATGTATTAGTGGCAATAATAGAGGGGGTGATTTAAATAAAAAACGGAAACTTAGAGAACAATGGTTCATCTGTAAATTAGATACAGTACAAAATGGTTTGAACACAGGAGAAGATTGGATGTCTATTATAGGTTAATTTTTATTTACCATTAGTTTTCTGAATCTATCACCCACTTCTAATTCATTGTATTAGTTTAGTGATTTACATCCAGTAGTAATCAAGGATATTTATAGACTAGTCCGACTTATTCACAGATAGAAAGTACGTTTAAATATGGCCGCGCGATTTTTTGCACAAAACTCTTTAGGCTTACTTTCCGTATCACGTGATACGTGATCCTATCACGTGTCTATGTTCGTGACGAGCAATAGAGTTCAAAAGCCAACCGGGGCAGACCCGGGGTGATGATTCCGGTCAATTAGTAGATGAGTGAGGCTCCTACACGCTGCACAATTCAGGTGCTGGAAGGTAAGCGTAGCAGGAGAAATGCGGGATTATAAGTGTAAACCGGTAGGGGATTAGTGAGGAGATGGATGTTGATAAAATATATGATTTTATCAAAGATGGTAGTTGTTGTATATAACTGGTGCATATGCCATCATAAATGGAAGACATCAGTTTAATTGTTAATAACGGTGTTTTTCCTTCGGGTTATGTCGTAGACAATAGAATAATAGGTAGACAAACCGTAACAGTTTATAAATAATGTGAGGATGGTAGGCATGATGATTTCATATATAGTTATCAAGGAGACTATGGGGCCGATTCCGATTCAGGCCGGAAATCTCTCCGACCGAGCCGGACCCGGAGAGATTTCCGACCGAATCGGACTCTAGCAGTCCGACCGAATGAGTACGATGCGCACGTATGCTATCGGACTCGATTCGGTCGGACTCCCATTGAAGTCCATGGGAGCCAGTCGTACGACGCGTACACGTTCTCCCATTGACTCAATGGGCACGACGCGAACAAGGACACCCCCTACAGCGTGTTCGCGTCGATGCGGGTCGCGCCGTACATGCACGTGTAGGGGGGACCCATGGGTCCCCCCTGTGTGCGACTCGCGCGGCTACGCGTACAGGGGGGTCCGACACGGACCCCCAAAGTGCGGCTCCGACAGCTCCTTGGAGCCGGACTGCGCGAGTCGGTCGGAGCGGTCGAGGTGCGCATCGTACTTACCCGGCCGGAGAATGTCTCCATTGCGCGGTGCGAGTCGTGTCCGTGCGAGTCGGTCGGAGCGATCGGGTCCTGCGAACGAGTCGGTCGGCGATTTCGCGAGCGCACGCATCGTACTCGCTCGCCCGGACGCACGTACGAATCGGTTGGGAAATAGGGCTCCGAATCGGATCCGGTTAAGCCGATTCCGATTCGGTGCCCTACCGGCCGAGATCGGAATTGACCCCTATATATTAAGGACACCTCTTTTATATGTAGTGAAGCAATGACTATAAGATTTTTATAATTATTGATAAGGATAACAGCGGATTGATCTGGGTTTTATTTTCTACATCTAGCTTGGAATTACACAAGGTACAACACTTGTGTAGAGAAAGACAATTCTATCCAATCAAGGCGAATTGGGTTTTGTTTATAATCTTATCCAGAATCAAGCGGATATGTAACTGTTCCTAAATAAGTGACTAGTGCATTGAAGAGTACTAAGGAAACTCCGTCTTCATCCTCAATAAAGTTTGTTGAAAGGTGAGAAGTCTGGTTTATAATGACCACTATAAGTGGAATAAATAGAACGATTGTTGGGGTGAGACTGACCCATGAAACTTGTTCCATATTTTCTTTCAGCATTACAGTAAAAGTGGAGAATCCAGTGATATTAATAAGGACTCCCTTTGGATTATCTGAAGACGTTGGTGTGGATGTACACACTGTAGGATAATTGAATAGGTAGGTTGTGTGTTTGGAGGATCTGAAATACAGAATTTGGGAATGAGGATAATACTTGTTGACGCTTGGATGGAATGAAAATGATAGGGTGGGTTTGTCCAATGGTAAACTTTGCACTGATAAAAATAAAATAGAAATAGAAATACAAGATGTATAAATTTAGGAATGACATAATTTGTTTATAACGTTTTTTAACTTGAATGATGTCTTTGTAAAAAAGAAGTGGTTAACTTTAGAAATAGTTATGAGATTATATAATAAATTTTGTGGTGTTTTGATGTGTAGGTATAATAATGGTTTTATGTATTGTATTTTTTAGAATCAACTAGGAGAGAGACTTTTAAAATTATTGTCTTGAAAAAGATGGTTTTATAAATTGAATCCATCGAAACGCGTCGACGCCTAAAGATCCATGCAATCCGTGTAATCTGGCGGTGTGCTGATTCTTGATGATTTACGTATTAACAGAGACCCTAGATAGTATTAACAAAACGGATGTGGAATTTAAACGACAAATTTGAATGTCTTTCAGTGTTATTTGTTTTCTCTCATGCTGCTATTTTTTGATAATTGTTTCTATGAACTGTTGTATTGATGAATGGTTTTAATATGTTTGGTTTTTAGTATAAAATGATGATTTTTTAATAATACATGTTTTCTTTTAATAAAAGGAAAAAATTCTTTAGTGCACAAACGTATTAATAAATTGAATTTTTAATAATTGTATTTATGATTGATGTGATTTTATTAGTGGCAATAATTTTCTATTGGACAAAACAGTATATCCTGAGTAATTGAGTGTGAGAATCTCAGTTTCATTTGAGAGTGGATGGTGTTTACAATGTGTATCTGGGTTTTATATTGGTTGTGTTGACAAAGGACAAACTACTTTACAGTTTTGGAGAACCCCAGTCCTTTGGTCACAAAGGGTCCCTCTCTTTGTTTTATATATCATTCTGATATGACCAGGGGAGCCTGTTCTGTAGGGGATGTTTTAGGTAGTACCCTAACATAAACCAATGGCTTGAAAGAGGGCAGGGCCAGAGATTCTTCTGGTCTAATTAAGGTGGTCAAATGTTATCCTTAGAGATCAGGTGGGTGTGTCTAGCAGGACGGAAGAGCCTTACAGGGACTACCCGGCAGCCAGGCAAATATCGTCTAGTAAATACCGAAGGGCAGACAAGGATGTGCAAAAACCTAATTCAATTCATTCCACAGTATGTTGTCGTTCAGTCCTTTGGTGTTTGTGGATAGGCTGAAAACCCAGCGTTGTTCTTTCTTGAACAAAATATTTTTGTCCTACCGGTTGTTGGCCTTTAGGATGGTCCATTTGAGATCATCTGGGGAATAGCGGTTCTCAAGGAAGTGGATACTCATCTTGGTCATGCTACATTGACACTGAATATTGCTCCGGTGTTCCGCGATTCTGGTCTTGATGCCTCTGGTAGTCATTCCTATGTAGCGGAGTGAGCAATGGCAGTGGAAGAAGTATAAACAATTCTTCGTATTACAGTTTTTGTGGCCTCTTTGGATCCAGTTGTGTGTGTAGTCCAATGTGATCTCCTTAGATGTCTCCGTGAGGTGGCAGATAGTGCAGGAGCCACAGAGGAGGTGACCTGTGACCAGTGAGAGGTTCCACAGTGTACTTTGTTCAGATCTCGGTGTGCACCGGGGTCTCTGGTGTACAAGTAGGTCTCGCAGATTTTGCATCCTCTTAAAGGCAAACCATGGAGTCAGGATCTCTAGGTTTCCAGAGTGGAGTATGGGCCATACAATCTTTTGTATCTGGTTGGGGTTTGGTGTAAACGTTGTGATGCAAGTGATGATTTTGTCTTGTTGTTTGGCCCTGCGCTCCAGTAAGGCTTCTCTGTGATTGTTCCTAGCCCTCTTACGGGCTCTGTTGACAACCCGTGGAGGATAGTTGTGGGCTTGAAGATCCTTAGTCAATTCCCTAGCCTGTTGTTCATAATCCCTGACATTGATGCAGTTGCGGAGAAGGCGAAGAAATTGCCCATATGGAAGGTTGTCACAGAGTGCCTTGGGATGATGACTCTCATAAAGGAGGAGGCTGTTGCAGTCCATCTTCTTCTTGTATGTTGTGGTTGACAACCTCCCATTGACCAGTTGGATTTTCTGATCCAACAACTGAAGTTCTTTGCTAGAAACGGTCTTGGTAAACCTCAGATAGGGGTTGAGGGAGTTGATCCAATCAAAGAAGGCCTTGCGGGTATCTAGGTCGCCCTTCCAAAAGATGATGATATCATCTATGTAACGTCGCTACAATTTTATGCTGGCGTTGTAGGGGTTGATATCTGCGGAAATGAACTTGTGCTAAAAATCAGCCAGAAATAGGGGGGCCAGGCTTGGGGCAAATGTGATCCCCATAGAAGTCCCCTGTATTTGGTGGAACAGTTGATTCTAAAATTGGAAAAAGTTCTCCTTTAATGAAATCGGCACACATTCAATGATGAAGTTCACAGGGGCAGTGGATGTCTAGGCTTCGGCGAGGAGGCACGCCTCTATTACCGCAATGGTGGCATCTTGCAGGATATTGGTATATAGAGCCTCCACGTCAAGGGTCAGCAGGAGATTGATGTCTTCTAGTTTGTTGGCCCACTCTATAAGATTCAAAACATCACGTGCGTCCTTAATAATGAGGGAATCCTTTTTACTAGAGGCTGTAAGAAATGGTCGCAAAACTTGCTCTGGGGTTCTAAAAGGGACCCAATGCCCGAGACGATTGGTCTACAGGGAGGGGGTGGGGAACCCCTTTGTGGATTTTCGGCAGTACGTAAAACTAGGGAATCCTTGGTGTAGTGTTGATTAGGAACGCTGCCTCATTCTTGGAGATCCATCCTTGTGATTCTGCTGAGGTGACCAAAGCAGTAATCTTGGTTGCCACTTTACCGTAGGGTCTCTATGTATCCTTGGAAGTGCCTCTCATTAACCAACTGACAAAAGCACTCGGAGTTGTAGTCTGTGGTGATGAGGATCATGATGGTGCAGCGCTTGTCCACTGGCTTTATGTGGATCACGGTGTCGGTCGAAAGGGTCCTTATTGCCTTCTGTTCCTGGGTAGAGAGGTTGTGGAAGGGAGTTCTGGTATCCATATTTTCCACTTCCTTGAGGACAGCTTGCTCAAATGTGAGGACTTGGTGAGGGGTCATCCAAATGGTGGAGGTAAACCTTCTGGTGGAGGTAACCCTCAAAGGTACACGTAGACCAGAATCGTTGGTCTCTTGTGGGGGTTTGTCATGGAAAAAGGCATGGAGTCTGATTTTGCAGAAGAAGGCTTGTAATTCTCTGGCTAGGCGGAATTTATCTTCTTTAGGTGTGGGTACATAGCCTAGACCTTTCTGCAGGACCTTGTCCTCTATGGGTATGAGTGTTCGAGTAGAGAGATTAACCACTAGCTTCGTTGATTTGTTTTGCTCCGGGTCTCCATCTGTGGTTCCGGCTGTGGTTGTTGCCACTGCACATTGGAGGAAGTATTCAGTCAACCGTGCCAATGGGGGTTCTGTCAATGGAATACTTAAGGTCCTTCCTTCTCTAAATGAGGTGGACGAACCAAGGGTTTAGCAGGGAGGGTACTCTGTCACATTTCTGATGGATTATCCTCTTTGTTAACCTCTAAATCCGGCCTTTAGTATCTAAGCAACCTGTGCAACAACTGGTCCTTGTGTCTAACCCTGCATTGTTATCTTATATACCTTTCTTTTTCATGGTGTCCTAATGAGTGAGGAGGGGTCAGCTTATGCTCGGCTCCTGTTTTGGAACACAGAATATTGAAGAATGCTTATAGTTCAAAATGTATTTAGACAAGGGAAGCTTACTTCTACTTTTCTTCCTTCTGCCAATAAGACATCATTTCCTGTAGCTCTATTTCAGCTGATACTCCCATTAGTAGTACATCGCATCAAAGAATGGATAATTTCCTTCGCTGCTAGTATTAGTTTTAAGAGAAGTAATGAATTTAAGAAAAACATGGCTATCAAGTATACTTTGATTGGCTGCACCATTGAAGCAAGTAAGCCTGATTTCTAGACCCTGTACCTCCACCGCACACTCTGGCATTTGTAATTCACGGTGGCCATCTTAACATACATCCAAGCCCATATTGGATGTAGCAATAACACGTATGAAAATCTTGACACACACGTCAGTACTTTCTGGATTTCTTTTTATCGAACCGACATTGGCATGGCAATGTCATCCACCTACAATGAACTTCAACAAGACTGTACTTTTCTTGGACTTAACAAGCCCGGTAAAACTGGAGACACTTTATGGCTGAGTTTCATGACACAGAAAATAGGCACGAGGCATGGAGCTGGCAGTCATTATATGCGATTAAAGTCTCTGAATCTACATTTGGAGAAAGCTGCCGCCTGTGAAAGCGCTCTGTATATCTCAGTCTCTGTAAGAAACACGCGCCTTGGGGAAAGCAACGTTCAACAAATTAGTTTCCCTATCTAGAATCAAGAGAGCGTCCCATTAACATTAATTGGTGAGTCCTTAGTCCTAAAAAACGCGTAATTGAATTGCATTGTCCTCTAAGTGATCATTATTAATTGCTTCCGCGTTATCGCTGCTGTTCATTATCTGCTTTAAGTGAGCTGCAGGAGTCCATCCATCTCCCACAGTCCCCCGGTGCGCCACAGACTGCCAGATCCGGAGCGCGGCCCATCTGCTGCTGTGGGGAGTGACAGGGCCGGAGCAGGTGGTACTTCATCGGGCCTACATCGACCGTGGTGCAGGTGGAATCCCCTCGCCACAGAGGCGGGGCCTTGCTTCTGAAAGGGCCGTAAAAGCTGCAAAATAAACTGCAGCCTTTGCCAATTCTCCAAGCCAGTTATGCACAAATGTCAGAGCCATTGACTTCAGGCCAGGAGATTAGTATTCCGTGCATCCGACGCCCCCACTGAAGTTAATTCACGGCAAAGGTTTTGGGTCATACTCTTAATGCACACCATAATTATAGAAAGTGGCAATTATTTTTGAGGTCGGCATTGTAAACTTAGGGGGCATTGTCAGACTACAGAAATGTAAAAAACTCTTCTATCCACTATGGAAAGCGCGGACTTTAGGAAAGCGCGCCATTAGGATCCGGCGCCCAGGGATCCCGGCCATGCCCTCCTGACTCCAGGGTCGTCCGATTGGCGGCGGTGAGGAGGGAATTACTTCCGGGGCAGGACGTGACGTCTCTTCCTGCCGGGACCGGCGATGGGGGGGGAGAAGTAGGTGGGGGCCTATTTAGGGCACCTTGCCCGGGCCCTCATCCTCTGTTTCTTCAGCGCTGGCCCCGGTCACAGTGGACTCCGTCTCAATCTTCAAGGAGCTTATCTCCTATGCAGGTGGTGGTCAGCGATTCGCGAGCGGAAGCAGGGGCCGGTGCTCGGCGTCATCGATTGCCGGAGTTGGTGGCTGTGTAGCCCGGGAATTCCGTTGGATTGAAGAACGCGCCGGGCCGCCGTAGCAACACGGTCCTCGAGTGGAGGGAGATTGAGGCAGCGGGCAGTCCGACAGGAGTTGGCGGTTGGTGTGCTTTCCGGCAGACAAAGGTAAAGGGAGGGGGGCCTTCGGCCGGTGCAGTGGGTAGTCGCGGGGGAGGCCTTTTGCATCTGAATATAGTCAACGAGGGGAACATGATTGTGTGACCCCTCACGCCTCTTTTTCCTGCGGCTGCCCGGGGCACTGGGTAGAAGACGCACGTCGGCAGTGCGCGCGCGAGGCTTAGTTTGTAGTACAACTACACCCCCTCCCCCTCATTTAGCAACCGCCTGATTGTAGTTTACTGCACTTGTATTAGCAGAACTTAGCCGTGAGTGGGTCGGCAAAAACTAGGGTATACGAGTATACAGTGGGGTTGATTGCCTGTTTTGTGCCGCCTAGTGAATTTACGAGCATAACGGTGCACGCCTAATTACCTGTGTTGAATTGCAATTACAGCAGGGAAAGAGTGTTGCCGATAATAGGCTTCGGAAAGCAGCGGGGATTGTAATCCACTGTTTAAAGTTGGTCCTGTAGAGGGTTAAATTAAAGGAACAATGCCTGCTAAAAGGGGACGCACTGGGAAGAGGAAGGACAATGATTCCGAGCTCTCCCAGTTGCTTAAACTGCTTTTGAATAAATTGGGCAATAATGATGAAGTGGAAGACGAACCAACAGGGCCGGTTCCTGAGCAGGAACCAGCGCCCGGGGGGAAAGATCGCCCTCGCAGAGCTAATGTGCCGCCTAGAGCAGCATTCCCACCATTGGAGAAAAGGGCCAAGACACGCCCCAGTAAGGAGAAAAATAAAAGTAAGAGAGTGGAGCTAGCTGGCGAACACAATGAGAACGGGCAGGATTGTCAGCCTCCCTCCAGGGAAGTTCCCCAGGGGACACCCAACATGGCGACGCCACCGGCAATACCGGCAGTAACGCAGCAGGAGGTTCCCAGTGCAACCGATGGATCACTGACAGAATATCGACAGTCAGAATATCGAGGTACAAAAATATTGTCGCAAAAATATCGATGTCCAGAATATTGAAGTCCTATCTACATAATGGTAAGTACAAAAATATCGAAAATAATATTGTTGTTAAAAATATCGTTGTTAAAAATATCGTTTTATTAAATGTTAAAAAAATAATGTAAAATAAAGTAAATAATACATATAATTAAAAAAACATAGTTAAAATTATTAGAAAATGTTTAAAATTATAAGTAATACATATAATGTAAAAATAAATTAAACATATATATGTCTAAAATATAATATATATACTTACTTAATAATACTTATAAATAATTATTTTAATAACTTATAAATGGTTAAAAAACATATTAAAAATTATAAATACATATATATACACGTACACCAATAATATAAATTAAAAACAAAAAACATATATAACAAATTAAAATATAAAAAAATTAAAATCTTTTTAAAATACATTTTACACTACATTAACTAAAACAGTAGAGAAAATATTGGATAGCGGAGGGGATAAAATTACTATTCCCACTCCAGAGAGTGCAACAGTAGGGAAAGTGTTGGATAGCGGAGGGGTAAAAATTACTATTCCCACTCCAGTGAGTGCAACAGTAGGGAAAGTGTTAGATAGCGTAAGGGTAAAAATTACTATTCCCACTACAGAGACTGCAACAATAGGGAAAGTGTTGGATAGCGTAGGGGTAAAAATTACTATTCCCACTCCAGTGAGTGCAACAGTAGGGAAAGTGTTGGATAGCAAAGGGGTCAAAATTACTATTCCCACTCCAGTGAGTGCAACAGTAGGGAAAGTGTTGGATAGCGGAGATGTACAAATTACTATTCCCACTCCACAGAGTGCAAGAGTAGGGAAAGAGTTGGATAGCGTAGGGGTAAAAATTACTATTCCCACTCCACAGAGTGCAACAGTAGGAAAAGTGTTGGATAGCGGAGGGGTAAAAATTACTATTCCCACTCCAGTGAGTGCAACAGTAGGGAAAGTGTTGGATTGCGGAGGGGTAAAAATTACTAGTCCCACTCCAGTTAATGCAACAGTGGGGAAAGTGTTGGATAGCAGAGGGTTAAAATTAACATACTTTTTATAATTAAATAACCAATTAATATTGAATTAATAATAAATTATTTATAAATACTAATAAATACATATTAATAATTACTTTATTATAATTAAATTACTTCCCACCCTATTCTCCTATAAACCCACAACCCGCTCCTAAAAAACACAATTAATATAATTATCAATTAATTAATTAATAAAAATTAATAACCAGTTAATAATGAATTAATAATAAATTAGTTATATAAATTAAAATGAATATTTACCTTTTTTATATTTAAATTACTTCCCACCCTATTCCCCTATAAACCCACAACCCGCTTCTAAAAACCCCCACAATTCATATAATTATCTATTAATTAATTAATATTAATGAATGACTAATTAATAATTAATTAATTTTAAATAATAATAAAAATTAATAATTATTTTTGTATAATTAAATTATTTCCCACCCTATTCCCCTATAAACCCACAACCCGCTCCTAAAAAAATAACACAATTAATATAATTATCTATTAATTAATTAATACTAATTAATAAGCAATTAATCATTAATTAATAATAAATTAATTATAGATAATAATAAATAAAAAGTAATAATTTTGGGGCACATTACGATACCCGGCGTAAATAATTCCGCCAGGCATGGAAGCGGCAAAAATCCGCCCGCACACACCGCCTGAACACCGACCACGCCATTACGATTACACAAACCGAATACCGACATCGGCGGAAAAAGCACACAAAATACCGCCCGCCAACGACCGAGTCGGAGACAAACCGCCCGCCACGGACGGAAACACGCACAACAACACAAAACCGCCCGCCCTCACGGCCGACACACCGCACGTGAAATTACGATCGCACCGACATGAGCGCGGAAAAACCACAAATATACCGCCCGCCAGCGCAAACAACGCCGATGAGAATCGACACGGCAGAAGCCATGGCGCCCACGTACCTGCACAGAAACCATCCGCACACAAAACCAATAGCACACAACATGGCCAACAAGTCCACACAGCAAGGCACGCACAAATACACAAGCACAGTACATATCCCGAAAACACCCCCCGGACAAACAAAAAATACAAAGGCCAGAACCCCAGACACAACACACCTGAAAACAACAGACCATGAGGACACACCCACATAGGTGAGTACAAAAGCAGCACTCCCACAGACCACAACCCCTTGCTACATTGCAAACCAGAGAGGAGAGGAGAGGACACAGTGACACAGCAAGGACAGCAGCACACCACAGAAACGCACACATCACAACCACCACCACCACCACCACCACCACCAAACACCACCACCACCACCACCACCACCACCACCAAACACCGGCACCACAAACCCCTGCACATTACACAACACACACCGCACCAGCACCACAAACACCATGGCACCACAAAGGATGCCCAAGTTCACGCCCATGGAGCTGACGGTCATGGTCGACGAGATCATCAAGGTGTACCCACAAATCTATGGGAACATGGTCCAGCACACACCACTAGCCACCAGAAACAGAATGTGGAACCGGATCGTAGACCAGGTCAATGCAGTCGGGACCCTGCCCAGGAACAGAGTCGAGATTACCAAACGTTGGAATGACGTCAAGAGCCTGGTCAAGAAGAAGGAGGGCAAAAACAGAGAGCTGGCTGCCGTCACTGGCGGAGGGAATCCCGCGCTCTTTAAGACCTTCAAAGCGTGAGAGGAGAAGGTGCGAGTCGTAATCCATCCGGAGATCCTCGCCGGATTAGCAGGGGGAGTGGAGGCTGGTAAGTACAAACTAATGTATACCAGCACACCGCTATGTACTCACATGCACTACCACCATGCCACAGCTCCCAGGGACAAACACCCCCATGTCCAGCACACAATACACAACACATCACACACACATGCAACAGACACCACCACACACAGCCCAAACCGAACAACTGCAAGATGCGTGGGGACATGTGTACACTAAGCCAGCCACGTAACCACCAACAGGTCCCCAAATATGCCAGAAGCGCCACAACGAGCACCCACCACACCCATGTGTCCGCCACAGCTGCACCAACCGACAAGTAACAGGTAAGTGGCAGGAACACAAAGTGCAGTGGGTGGGACGGTGGACAGCCCAAGTACAACACACACCAGGCCCCAGTCCCACAGCACAGCAAGGAGGAGCATCCCCCACACCCCACACCCACGTGTCAGCCACCGCAGTGCACAACGACAGCCGAAAGGCAGACATCACGGTCCACAGCAATCGGTGTCAGTGGGTATCCAGCCACCCCCACGACCCACAACACCCTCCCACCCCCACAGACCTGCAACATGGAGAACCCCCTCTTAGAGCCATGTGGCATCCAGTACAGTGCACGCACGAACAACTTGCAGGTGGGAAACTGGACAGGGCCGGATTACTGGAGGCATGAGGACCGTAACACGACCAACACATGGGACATGTCACGTAGCAGACGAACACGCAGCACCGCCCACCGTCACGAACAAGTGAACAATGTGCACACGGACATGAACAACAGACTCACACCCCACATGACCCATCACAGACATAGCAACACCCAAGGAGCCACGTCTGCATGCACAAGCCACACTGAATATAGTACCACACGGCAGCCACTGTGCAACTCATCACACACAACCGAAACACCATTGAAGTCCTGTCCATGTAGCCCCAACTGCCTGTCAACCACACACCCCACAACTACGCCTATGTAAGACAAACAACACTAGACGCAACAGAGCGGAACAACATAAATGCACACGAACACCACTGAACCCATCAAACACACAGACACACCATGCACAAACAACATACCATCCATCCCATCCGTCAGCCCCAGTCTCATGAAAGGCATGTCATCCGCACAGCTGCCACACATACAGCAGTCACGCTAAGATACATGCCCATTACCACCCATGTGCCAGAAGTCAATGAAGTGCACGACACACTGTGAGCAACAACACACAACATGGGCCACACCCCCCCCCGAGCACTGCAGTGATGCACATGGCACAGGGCAGCACGCACACTAAGGAGATGGGACAACTGCAATACGTTGGCTGGCACACAACCATCACTCACTCATAACGATGCGTCCAATGCCATGTCCAGTAATCACAACAGACAGCAAATATGCAGGCCATGTCAAGCATGCACACACCTCAAACCATGCACTGTCATGCTGCCACAACACATGTCACGTTCGGCACCCATGGCTCACAGCATGTACCCCAAAAGCATATTCCCTCCCAAATGCGAATCCGGGGCATGGCCCCCATGTTGCCATATGTGTTCCTAAGCGTTCCATTTGAACCCCAAAAGCATATTCCCTCCCAAATGCGAATCCGGGGCATGGCCCCCATGTTGCCATATGCGTTCCTAAGCGTTCCATTTGAACCCCAAAAGCATATTCCCTCCCAAATGCGAATCTGGGGCATGGCCCCCATGTTGCCATATGCGTTCCTAAGCGTTCCATTTGAACCCCAAAAGCATATTCCCTCCCAAATGCGAATCTGGGGCATGGCCCCCATGTTGCCATATGCGTTCCTAAGCGTTCCATTTGAACCCCAAAAGCAAAGTACAAACCAGACCCAGGATGGGCCAGGAGCCCGCATACACCAGAGTCACAATAAGTAGGGGCACAGCAACACACCCATCGGCATGGCCAATCCGTCCCATGCCACATGTGCACAGCACACAGTCCCATTGCCAAGCACACACAACTACAGATGCTACAGCCACACACACGCCTCCGGGAATCCCATGTACGAGATTGCACGAACTGTCAATGTCAGACGACAAATACATACTTCGCCAGGTGCAACACAATAACTAATCTCATTCTCTCCACAGGTGACGAACTGCTGGATGCTGGGGATGGAGCCAGCAGCCAGCACAGCCAGCCTACAAGCCCCCAACGAGGACACACGGATCTGGAGGATCTGTCCTCCTCTTCGGACACGGACAACCAAGCAGGCCCATCTGGTGTGGCAGGGCCCAGCCACTCCCCAGGACCCCTCCTACCCACCAACCCATCATCCAGGGCTGCTGAACATTCACAGCCCCCTGCTGCCACTGTCGTTGCGGCCACACCCACGGTCATTGTGGCCACTACCACTGCCGCAACCGCCACCATCGCCGCACCGACCACCACCGCCGCCACCACCGCCACGTCTCCGCTGGCACCAGCCCCAGCGCAGGTGGTGGCCCGGACGACTGGATCCACCCTGGGAGCCACAGCGAGGACCGTGGTGAGCAATGTGGCTAGTGGGCAGGCCGGTGGCAGCAGGACTGGTAGGAGGAGCAGGGTCAGGGAAACGCCAGCCTCCCCTGGGAGCCATGCCCTGCCTCACATGGCCAGAGTCCTTGGGGCCTATGAAGAGGCCCAAGGACAATGGGTCCGGTCTGCCTCAGACACGCGTGAGGTGCTGGGGGTGTTGAGGTCCATGGACGCCTGTATGGGCCAAATCGTGGACCTCATGGGACAGCTGGTGGTGGCGGTGAGGTCACAGCCAGGGACAGCAGCTCCCCTCCGCCACCACCTGCCGGGGCGCAGGGTGGAGCAGCAGTGTCCAGTTCCCCTGCGTCCACAGCCAGTGATCACACCTCAACCACCAGCATGTCGCAAGCAGGCACCCCCTCGCAAACGTGGAAGGGGCCGTCCGAAGAGGAAACAGATCTCCCGGGAGGACTTCGCACGCTCCAGTCGCAAGTGAGGCAGCCAGCCAGCCTTCCGCCAGCCTTCCTTGACCAGCCACTGCATTGACTTGGACTACGATCCCACTCCACACAGCCATCTGGATGGCATGTGTGTGTTGGACTATGGACATAGAACCAGTGGGTACACCCTGATCATCACGCAGCCATGACCGACAGCTCATTGTCACTGCACGCACCACTTTTGTCATCATCTTACACACAATCACATGTCACAGTTTGTAATAAATGCACCTTTTTCACTAACTGCTGTTTGTGCCCTGTGTCTTATTTGTACGGAATACAACGGCCACCTTGGGCGGAAAGGCACCTGATGCGTGGCATGGCATTTGAATCCGGAGGGCCTGTAGGGACCTAGGGGTGGGAGACAGAACAGGAGCACATTCAATGAGTGTGTCACACACCCATCACACAGTACATGTCAACAACTACAAGCAATGTACACACATCGCACAGAGCAATAGGGCACAATGCCACAGCCACCAACAGTGGCATACTACCCTGGCCATGGAGCGTTGACACACAGCACGCAGTGAACAAACGGCCACCCTGACACAGCACACACACACCTGCACAGATACAGCCACATCAGCCGTCGTACATGGACACTCACCGTCAAGTGAAGTAGCGGGCGATGAGCTGCTGCCGCACATTACCAGCTTCCTCCTCTCCGCTGTCCTCCTCACTCGAGCTGTCCTGGTCTGCGGGCTGGGGCCCTGGTTGATCTCCGTCATCCACGATGAGGGGGATCTGCTTCCGAATGGCCAGATTGTGCAGCATGCAGCACGCCACCACTATCTGGCACACCTTCTGTGGGGAGTACGCCAGCGCACCCCGGTGCGGTCCAGGCACCTGAACCTGGACTTGAGGAGGCCAAAGGTACGCTCGACCACACGTCTGGTCCTCCCATGTGCCTCATTGTAGCGATCGTCTGCTGGGGTGCGAGGATTCCTCAATGGACTGAGCAGCCATGCCCCATTCGGATACGCAGAGTCACCTGGGTGTGAGGGACACAGAGAACCGTTGCTAATCCAACTGGACAGGGGACAGCATCGCACAGCCAGCACGCTACACCACTCCACATACTCACCGACAATACAGGCACGATCCTGTTGCATATTGGACATCAGTCGTGGCAAGATGCTGTTGCGCATTATGTGTGCGTCATGGGCCGAGCCTGGGAACTTTGCACACACGTGGGTGATCACCATGTCCGCAAGGCACACCACTTGCACATTCAGGGAGTGCGTGTGCTTCCTGTTGCGGTACAGGTGCTCAGTGGCCTGTGGTGGAACAAGGCCGACATGTGTGCAGTCAATGGCTCCAACGACGTGTGGGATTCTGCCAAGGGCATAGAATGCACCCTTCACTGCCGCCAATTCACGAGCCCTGGGGAAGCGGATGTACCTGTTCCGGTACAGCATCATGGCTGCCAGTACATCCCTCAGCACCTTGCTGAACATGGGCTGGGACATCCCTCCTCCACTGCCCACTGTGTGCTGGAATGACCCAGTGGCGAAGAAATGCATGGCGGCCATCACCTTAGCCGTGGGGGTGACAGCAGTCGGATACACCCTGCGGGGACGGAGATGGGGTTCTAACATGGCACACAGTCGATGCAGGGTTGGCCTGTCCAGCCGAAACTTCCTAATGACCTCCGTATCCTCCATGTCTGCCAGCAATTGGTATGGGCGGTCAATGTTCGGTCTCCGCCTAGGGACAATGGCAGAGGACACATGTCAAAGCAACACGACACATAGCAATTTCGCATACACATCACTGACATGACTGAGCAAGCACATGAGCCACAGCCCAGCTGTCAAGCTGGGACGGCACGGCCACAATACACTTACACAGGTCTCCCACCAATGGCAATGGCTAGTGATACAAACCACTGCCATGTGCATGCACATGGGGATCTAGGCCCCAATGACTTGCGGGGCGTGCTGATGGGGACTGACTGCATATCCGTCAAGCGGCAACGCCACGGCAACATGAATGTCTGCTGAGCATGGAACTGCTTCCGCGGCTGGATGAGTATGGCACACGACGACGACGATGTGGGCACAGGCTGAGCGGCCAAAACAAGTGGGACCTGTGGCACGAGGGGATATGAGACAGTAGTAGGTGTCAGCACTGCACCCTATGTACAGCACTGTACGGATCACACCTCCCGAAACATTGACAGGTGTCCACATTGACAGCCCCATGCCAAGACGGCTGTGTGCTTGCAGTCACACGTCACAGGTGAGAGGTTACATTGCACGTGCCAGGTGGCAGACGTACACAGTGGGAGCTGGCATGTGTGTGCATGTGTCTCCTGTTCAGGATCCACCACATGGGCGCTGACTCTGTACTGACCATTGGACACAGCATGTTCCGTGGAAGGCTTGTGTGTGTGGGATGGTGGCACTGGATGTGCCTCCGTTGGGTGGGGGGCCATGCACAGGGCGGGTACGTCGATGATTGCGCATTGTTGGTCACGGTGGGTGCACCCACTCAGATGTGTTGCCCTGTGTTCAATTCCTATGTCCCCATGATGATGGACTGTAGATGTGGGCAGACTACACATTGGTCGATGTGCTGTCTATATGCATGTGCCTTCACACCAGGCACAGCTGCCCCTGCACATGTGACCCCTGCTGGACTCGCTGCTGGGTCTGTGGAGCTGATGCACCTTCTGCGCGTGGGGCGGACAGCTCTCCTCACTTCCCTCATTGCGCATGTCATGACTTTGCCGCAGGTGACATGGATCATGGAGGGCCCACATGTACGCGTGGGTAGGCTACACATGATTGTACACTGGTCGCCACCCCCAGTCAGTGTTTCGAATGGGAAGGTTGTCGTGCTGGTGGTATGTTCGATGTGGCGGATGGGCGGGCCTAGGTGCGGGCTTACATTCCGGACATGGGGGGTAGTTGGATTGGCGACTAGTTGCAGTACACACGGGACACGTCTCTTCCTTTCCACATCTGGGTCATCCCTTGTACTTACTGACAGTGATACAGTCATCTTCGCCCCAGCCCTCATGTCCTCCCCTCGCTCCCCCAATATGCATGCTCACCTGCAAGGCTAGCGCTTGCACAGGCAGCCCCAAGCTCGCACCAGAGAGGGCAAGGAGTGTATGTGTGGGTCCAGTTGCACGAGTGGGCTGTCTCAGGGTATGATGTGTCGCGGGACGCCGTCCACCTGCGTGGTGCCCCAAATGGAGACCCGGCCTGCATGGACTATGCATCACAGTCTTCGCCTTCCGGATCCGCCACCTGCGACACCCAGTGGCTGTGGCTGCCCTTGCGGCCAGGCCGCGTCCGTCTGTGGCTGATGGCCCACACATTCACTCTTTGGCCTCTCAGGGGAGGGCTCGGGGGTGGTGGCGGACGCGCTTGCACTTAGTCGCAATGGCATGTGGCGTGGTTGGTATGATGGGCAATGGATGGGATGGTGCGAGCCACCTCCCGTGACGTCAGTGCTGCTCGTGCTGTGGTGCGTCCCCCTACACTTCCATCTGACTTGTGCCATGCTAGACGTTGAGGTTCTATTGCCTGCGTGATATGACCAGGAGGAGCGCGAGGAGACCTCTCACACACCATGCTCCACTGCCATCCCGTGCCCTGTATCGCCTGTGCGGATTGACTATGTTGGGGTTACACCTGGTCGACTGGGGCTGTGTGTGCCTTGTCAGGGGCATGGCGGGCGCACAACAGGATCCAGCTTGTCCACAGAGGGTGGGCTGAGGTGCGCCTGGTACCGCTTTGTACGTGTGCCCGGCTGCTATGCACACACGTGTTCACTCCCCCCGACAGGTGTCCTCTCACAATGCCCAGGGAAGCGGTGGTGTACTGTTCATGACCCCTCCCAACACGGCGTGCTCCAACTTGGCATGTGCGCATCTACCCGTCGCACCCACCCACCTGAGCACTGCGTCCATACGACTTCACACGACACATGTGTGTCTTCCACAGTAGTGCTACTCATTTGCGTTGACATCCAATACCAGTGGACTACATGGTCATGTCACGACTGCCGTGTACTTCACATACTCTCATCCTCTCTCATTCGTACTTGTGAAATGAGTCAGCGGAGACAGTTTTGGTTTCAAACATTATATTGAGTCTTCTGTCCTCTGTGATGCAGTATAGTGGACACTACTGGCAGCGGAATACATGTTGAGGATATACTGAGCATGATTGCAAATGGGATAGGGAGTGGGGTTACATGTGATTGGCTGTTGCATGTGGGATGTGGGCTTCAGAGTGACATCTGCTTGGCCAAGGCTGTGCTAATGTACATTTACGTATAGCTGCGGAGCTGCGGACTTTGACACAGACGGTATACATGTAGCCTACCAGACCGCTTGGCATCATGGGCACAGTCCATCTCAGTTCCATGTGACAGGTTTGCTGCGGTTGTTCCTCATGCACGCGTGCATGTGAGATGACATCAGGGCATGTGCTTGCGTGCATGCAGCGGCGTGCCACTTGTTGTTGCACTGTGGTGGTTACTGGACATGTCACAGTCACTGGGGTCGTGTTGTTGTTGTATGCACTTGTCGTCCATGCAAAGGTCCTGGTATGGGATTCCCGGGGCGGGGGTGGGAGGGGTGCAGCACCCACAGACTCCAGGCGACCTATTCATGTCCACTGAGCGGTGTGTGTGTCCATGGGCGCTGGATCCATGTCGTGTCCTGGTTGTTCGTGCAGTTCCGTCCATGTGGGTGCGATACACAGAGCCCATGCCACTGCCTCCCACGATGCATGCGGTGTTCCTGGATGTGATGGGGAACAGTGTGCATGTCCCGGTCATATCCGATGTCATGGCGATGTCGTTGATGGTGTGGTTACAGTTGCCGGTCGTTTGGTATGGCTGTTGTGGTGGTGACTGGCCAGTCCATGCGGAAGCTAAGCATGGGTGCGGGGTTGGACATCATAGGTCACTCGGGGAACCTGCGTTGTGGTCCGACGTATTTACAGGTTGTCAGGTATGCGATGCCGTCCAGCAGGGCTTCCATGTCATTGGTGGTGTACATGTTTGCCAGCCAATGAAGCGGATGGTGGCTGTCAAGGTGTTGTTCGTAGGTTGTCCCTTGGAGGACCATGATGGGGCATGCTGGGTGACATTCGATGTAGCTGTTATCGATGATCCGTCGTGTGGAGGCACAGTGGTCCCATTTCAGTGCGGGTGCGATGTTGGCCACATACGCCATGCCCCCATAGGCAGAGCAGGCCCTGTCGTGTGCGTCCAGAGGGAGGAGTAGTGGTAGCAGGTCCGCCTTCAGACATGCCGGGTTGGAGAGGCATATCTCGACGGGATGCTGGTAGGGACACCTCCGACAGTAGAAGACGGGCATGACGCAGCTGAACAATGTGATGCGGTAAGTCAGTCGGTAACTTACGTTCAGCAGGGACAGGAGATCGCATCCCAATGTATGGCACAGGTTGGTTTTGTACAGCTTGAGCTGTTCGGCGTAGTTGGGTAGGTGTGTTGCGGTTGCCATTTCGCAGCGGTTCGTTGAGGTGGCGTGCTCCGGCTGTGTGTGCAGTCTGCAATGTGCACGCTCCGGGGTTGCTGTGAGCTCTGTGTAGTCATAGGGAGACAGGACTTGTGTTCTGTTGGCTTGTTTGGAGGACACGGGCCCTCTTCCCACATGCTTCTCAGACAGTTCAAGGTCAGTGCTGTGTGACTCCTTCCAATTAACTTGCATGTGGCCGACATGGGGGAGTGTTTTCTTCTTTCTTCCCCGTCCGTTGTGTGCTTCTGTGATATGCGCTATCTGCCGTGTGGTCGGTCTCCTCGGCATGCCTGTGTTGGTCTATTCTTGGACAATGGCTGTATTCACCGGCTTCTGTCGTAGGGCTGTGGTTTCGGAGTTGGAATGGAAGGTCATTCAGTGCTATCTGCTCTCCCTTGTGTGGGCGGCAGGCTGCCTTTCCGCTCTGCGTTGGGCCTTGTGTGTGGATGTTATTCTTGGGCCACCTGTTGTCGGTCCCCGGGCTCTTTGGTGTTCCGTTTTATATGTCTTGTTCATATGTGCAGGGTGGTATGGGTGTTTCTGTGTGGTACTGGCGTTCCTCTTCCCGAAGGAGCCCTGCTTCTCCTAGTTGGTGTTGCCGCCGCTGTGTGCTACGCCATGTTTGTTACACTGGGGTGTGTCCTGCTGTTGCGTGTCTTCACTGACATGTGTGCGTCGGTTGTGTGGCGTTGGGTGTTGTCCGTGAATTGGGCATTGGGGACATGTCTGTGGCCGGCCTGTCACGTGTCATGTGCGTTCGGGGTGGGGCTGATGTGTGTGCTGCTTGGTTGTGTCCCTGTGTCTGTGTGCGACGCATGCATGGCGCTGCGGTTGGCCTCTGCGTTGTGCGCATGTGTGGCGGCGTCATCGGCGCTTTGGGGCCGTGACGGGGTGGTTGGTTCCTAGTCCCAGGTGGTGTGTACACATGTGTTCTGCGATGTTACGATTTGGCCTGTGTGTCATATGTGGATGCGATGGTGGATGTGTTGTGTACACGCGCTGGTGGGGGGTTGTCCGCTTTTTCCGCCCTTGCACTGTGTGCGCTGTTTGCGTGCACTTGTTGTGTGTGTGCCTACCTGCGTCTCCGCGGTACGTTGCGTCCTTGGTGGTGCATCAGCAGGAGCATGGGGACGGCCTGCAGTGCTGGATTCATGCTCGGGGAGCCGCTTTTCGTTGTCCGTGCTCGGCGTCCGTGTTACCGCTTCGGTTTGTCGTACGGTATCTCTTGGCCGTGGGAGCCGTTTGTTTGCGGCATCGTAATTTATGCGCCGGGCGGGACGTGTTTCGTCGGACGGTGTGTGTCAGTTGGGCTGCGCCGCTACGTGTACGGGCGCACTTTGATGGCGGACGGTGTTGCTGGCTTGCCGGCGGTGTTTGGCCTGCTTTTCGCATCGTAATTGGGCGGGCGTGTGGACTGCTGCGTGCCGGCGGTAACTGGTGCTTTTTGCATCCGCCAGCACGGCGGTTGTGCTTCCGCCCGCCATCGTAATGGGCCCCTTTGTTTTTAATAATTGAATTACTTCCCACCCTATTCCCCTATAAACCCACAACCCACTTCTAAAAAAATAACACAATTAATATAATTATCTATTAATTAATTAATATTAATTAATAACCAATTAATAATTAATTAATAATAAATTAATTTTAAATAATATTAAAAATAATAATAATAATTACTTTATTATAATTAAATTACTTTCCACCCTATTCCCCTATAAACCCACAACCCGCTACAGCACTAAAATACGCAAAAATAAATTTTCATAAAAGTAATTACTGCTAAAAATTTTAAAACATACATTAAAAAAAAACTACACTTATACCAAAAAATTACATCACATACTTTTAACACACATACTAAAATACAGAACACTAATATAAATATCGATATTATTAACAACAATATTTTTACAAACGATATTACTGTCTTCGATATTAAAAAAACGATATTTCTTACCTTACTCTCGATATTCTTGCTGTCGATATTCTTGTACCTTGATATTTCAAACTCGATATTGTTGTAGTTTGAAATAAACAACTCGATATTCTGTCTGTACACCGCAACCGATGTGGGGGCAGTATTAGCGGAGATACGCGGGGCGCTGAGGGCATTGGCCCCCGCAACCCTGAATGCAGTTACAGTAGTACAGGCACCTGTGGCGAATACCGTGTTGGGGGGGGGGAGGACCAGCCCAGGGCATACTTTCAGGGGTGCTGCCTTCTGTAGTACAGACACCTGCAACGCACATCATGGCAGGCAGGGGGGGCGAGCTCTGGGCTCAACATCAGGAGTAGTGCCTGCGCGAGTTTTTGAGGGATTTTAATGGAAAGGTGGTTTGGCCAGCGCCACCGGTTACCAGTGAGGCCTTGGGTTTGTTCACCGATGCAGCAGGTAGTGTTGGTTTTGGGGCAGTGTTGGGGCCTCGCTGGTGCCGGGACGATTGGCCGGCAGCTTGGCACGAAAGTGGGCTGACGAGAAATATTGCCTTTTTGGAATTGTTCCCCATTGTAGTGGCAGTCACAGTATGGTCTGACTTCTTTTGCAACAAGTCAGTAATTTTTTGGTCAGATAAGATGTCTGTAGTGGAGGCTATTAATAGGCAAGGTGCCTCTTGTACCCATGTTCTAAGACTGTTGAAGCATTTGGTGCTGTTATGTCTGAAATTAAATTTAATATTTAGAGCGGCACATATCCCAGGTGTTGAGAATCAGGCAGCTGACGCTTTGCCTCGCTCCAAGTTGCAGGATTTCCGGAAGTTCCACCCACAAGCAGCGGACCAGATGACAGTGTTCCCGAGATCTCTGTGGAAGATTGGAGCCCAGCATTAGCGGGTCTTGTAGGGGCCTCACTGAGCGAGCGCACCCGGAAGGCATACCAACATCATTTTAAAGCTTACAGGTTTTTTGTGCAGCGGCAAGGGATTGTGAGCATGTTCTCATCAGAAGCCATATGTGGTTTCTTACAGGCATTGAGGGAGCAAGGTAGACCAGTGTCTTACGCAAGGGCCCACTTAGCAGCGGTTGGGTTTTTTGCAAAACTGTCAGGGTTTCTGGATGTGGGCAACTCATTCTTGGTCAGGAAGGCACTCGCTGGGTGGGCCAGATTAGAGGGTTTTAAGAAAGATGGCAGAAGGCCCCTGGACTGGCGCATGCTGGGTGATATGGTGGAGGCCCTCTAAGCGGTGTGCTCATCCGCTTATGAGACAACCCTGTTTGCCGCCGCTTTCACATTAGCTTTTTAAGGGGCTTTCAGGGTGAGGGAACTGGTGGGGACCTCGAGAGTGGATATGGCTGGGGGTCTGCAATGGCAGGATGTGAAACTCTGTCAGGGAGGGCTTGCCATTACGTTACGGAGATCTAAAACAGATCCTTTTGGCAAAGGGACTACGTTTCAGCTTAAACCTGCCACGGGGGCCCTAGTGTGCCCAGTTTCGCGGATGGAAGCTTACTTGGCTGTTCGCCCGCAAGGGCAGAAGCACGCCCTGTTTGTTCATGAACAGGGAGGGTGCTTATCAATATACCAATTCAGGGCAGTGTTCAGGAGCACCTTGAGAAGTCTGGGTATAGATCCCACTGGTTATTCTACACACTCATTCAGGATTGGGGCGGCAACCTTGGCAGCGGGAGCAGGTCTGTCAGTTAACCAAGTTAAGCGTGTGGGTTGATGGTCTTCCTCATGTTTCAAGCGCTATGAGCGTCCTGACTTATTGTGATATTGCTCATAATGTTCGTGCGTGGCCATTCTGATGTTTTTTCTCTCTTTCTGCAGTAGCATGCCTTCTAAAGTGATATGGGTGTTGGGACACTCTTTCGTGTGGCGGGCCGCTTACCGATTGCAACAGCAATGTAGGTCGAAACCGGCGTGTTTGGAAGGGACGTCATTCCACTGGCGGGGCATTGGGGGCCTCCGAATCGGGCAGCTGCGGCGGTTGGTGGAAGAGACGAGGGTGCACGAGGGACTCCAGTCCCTGGATTTAATCATCCTGCATTTGGGTGGGAACGTCATGGTGACTCTTGGTCGTCGGGCTGTCAGGGAGGCTTTACTGACAGAATTCGCATGGTTGGGGAGAACATTCCCTGGGGTGCGGATCGCATGGTCATTCATGATACCGCAGCATACATGGGGGCCCGGAGTGAGGTTGAGGGCTTTGAACGTTTCAGTGAGGCGCCTGAACGGAGAATTGGCCAAACTGTGTTCCGGGCAGGGCCGCCTTTGTCACATACCTCACCGATTGCTCAGAGGGGACCAGATGTTCCATCGCAATGGCATGCACTTGTCGGACATTGGAACAGACTTATGGATCGATGGCATTTGGTCATTTGTGAGGAATTTGTTCTGTGGTGGGGTGGGCGAAGGACCGGTTGGCCCTAGTCGCCCTTGTGGCGGTAAGGAGGCCACAGAAATGGACTTACATTGTTAATGGGAGTCCTCCTGCATACTCCCTAGGCCAGCACTGAGGGGGAGAGATGGTAAGCTCATCCCAGAGAATGGGGACACCGGCTGGGGGCAAGGGCGCCAGGTACAAACTAGGGCACGGGCTGCGGCCCCTGGTTATACCCTACGAGCCCCCCTTTGAACAGCCTGGTGGTGGAGGGGTGGGTCCCTAGGGTTGCGGACAAGGACCAGATGGCAGGGGCTCACCTCTCAAGGACGCAGGTGGGTTGCGCCTTGCGTGGTTCTCAGTTGGGGGACGCGAGCCAGAGGGCCCCTTAGTGCTGGAGCGATAGAGAATTTTTGTATATAAATTAAATCTGTCATTTCTTGCGGATGGTTTATGATGCTAGGATCAAATGTAAAATGTAAATATTGCTTAGTGATCTAGTTGATAAATATGCATCTTAGGAAATGTGAAGTTGATTAGATAGATATTATCATGTTTATGTGTGATTGTTTGGATTAAACATGGCCTCTTTTTACCCACAACTCTGGTAATCAAGTCTTGATTTGTGGGTTCCGTGGGGGCGGGACCGGGGTCAACCTGGGGGGTCCGGGTCCTATGATCCTCGCTACGAGTTGGCCATATATAAGGTTGTGAGCTACCATGGCCAGAGTTTCTTGTTCTCGGTGTTATCCTTCCACCAAAATCTATCCATTATGAGTTAAAGTGCCTGAAATGGAGAACAACTTGTGGGACCTGTAAATACCTGGTCTTTTCCTGCAGGTATTTTTGGAATCTAGTGACTTTCCCACTCAGATTTACCAGTTGCTTCGCAGGATGGTTGAGAGGGGGTCCAGGGTCAGAGCATGCTTCGGGCTGTTTGTGGGAGCATTACGTGCCCCCGTGCTGCTGGAGGGGTCAGGTTGTGGCTGTGTGGAGCTGCCTCTGGGCCCTATGCTGGGCTCTGGCGGTGGTTTTATGGGGTTTGGAACACACCTGGTAAAATTGGGGGCCGGTATTTTCGTACCAGGAAATTTCGGATGCAGGATCACTGGGCCACCCAGAATTAGCAGCGGTGGATTTGCCCCGGGGATACCGCGTTCCTTACTCACAATGAAGGTCAATGTAGAAAAAGGTAAAAACCTTCTTATATGGTTACCTCTCTCAGGTAAGAACTCACCTCACATACATAAGGAATGGGAAGAGAAAGACTAGAACTCGAGGAGATGAAGATTCCGTGTAAGTAATCAGGGTATTTTTGAAACAGTGAGACGCAGCGGCAATCTTTCATTACCTCCTCATCCATTTCTTCTCCTATTATCAGTGGCGGCTCCTCCGCTAAAGCAGAGGAGCGTCGCCCCACTGAGCAGGTCGAAAAAGGAAAAAATAAAATGATAATAACTCATTGTTATTATCATTTTATTTTTCTCCTTGCTCAACTGGGTTGGGGCGGGGCTGCTCTCCTCACAGAGCAGGGCAGGGGAGGAGTGGTTTGCCCACTCCAAGTGCGCAGGACACTTTGGCCAGCCGTCTCAGCCGGTCAAACCGCCATGCGCACTTTGCATGTTCTCCATGCAGGCTGCGTTGCAGCCTGCATGGAGAACATGCCCAGCCTCCCATTCTCAGGGCACTCAGACCAATCACACCGTTGCATTGCAGTGTTGTGACTGGCTGTCGGGAGGCTGGGAGCCGGGTGCATCCTGCTTCCTGCCCTGGAAGCGAGCGAAGAGGACAGAGAGGAGGCGGCGGCGGCAGACAGGTAAGTATGCATTTACATTTTTCTTCATTCCCTCCTCCCCAGCGACCCGTCCTCCCACTGCCTTCAAATACCAGCCGCCACTGCCATTCCTTACTAAATACACTACGTGATGCAAGGCCTCACCACTGCCACATCTAGCAAGCACACTCTAAAATAAAAAAATAACAACCCCACCCCCTTTACTATTAGAAGGAGATAAGGGCAAAGCACATCCTTTTCTTTTTTTGTGCGCCTTCCGCACACTCTTTTTTGAAAAAAATGTTTATTTTATTTTGCCATAAACAATGAGAAGAGAAACAATACTTGATATAGCACAATACTCGCCAGTAGGTGCAAAAAAAACCTAACCCACAGCAATGTACAGCAATCTCCACAAGAACATACCCGGTACACAGAACCCCAAAGGACAGCAGCATAAGAAATATTATTTATCATCAGCAAGCAGTTTCCCCATGGTACATTAACATTAATCATAGTTCCTGACTTGGTGTGTGACCAATCTTGTCATTGGGGGGCCCCAGACCATAATACTCAATCCAGCTATCATAAATCTAATGAAACTTGCTGGGGCAACCCCAGCTACGATAAGTGACTTTTTCAGCTGCCATGTAGAGGTCCATTCCCCTCTGCCATTCATGAATGGATGGAACCTCCTGAGCCCCTCATAGTCTAGCCACATCTCTCTTTGCCACAACCAGCCCTAGGGCACTAAAAAAAAGTTTAAATCTTGGGGTATCGACATCACAGAGAAATCCCAAGAGGACAACAAATGTTGGTTCATGCGGAATAGTGACCTCCAGAATAGCATTTAATTCCTGAATAATCCCAGTCCAATAAGTAAGGATGAGAGGGCATTCCCGTAGTGTGTGTATGAATGACCCACTTGCCTCACCACAACGTAGACAAGCTGGTGAGGTGGCCCTCCCTATAGCATGGGGCCTGCATCTGTCATTGTAAACTTTATGAAGTATTTGAAACTGTACTAACTACAGATGAGATTTTTTAGCCACCTCCCTATGGTGCATAAGTGCCGCTTCCCAATCAATGCCTTCCAATTCCCCCACATCCCGTGTCCATCTCTCTCTGAGTGAACCCAGATTATCTGGCATATTATTATCGTCCTATATGTCTGAGATATAGCTTTCTTTCCCAGTTCTTCTATCAGAAGGCACCCCTCCAAGGGCGTGTATTCCAGGAGCTCCATTTTACCCAATCCTTGGCACGTCAGGCGTACCGCAGCTGAGCGTTTTTCAGAAATTGGGTCGGGCGCAGCTGGTATTCCTGCTGAAGGGAGGCAAAGTGCATATTGTCCCTTGCCTCTAGTACGTTCCCAATAGTGGATACACCAATTGTGTCCCAGAATTCAAATCCCTGGAGTTTCGCGAATTTAACCAACCATTGACACTTCCAGAAGGGCGTTTTCCGGGGAATTTTGCGCTCCTGCCAAATCATCCTCATAGCCTTCCGCCATGCCATCATTGACACCTGGGTGGCAAACGGCAGTAGCTGCACCCGCTGTGGAGGTAGTGTAAGTATGGTCTATGTTCCAGCATAGTCCATTCTAATCAAAAGGTGGAATGGTGATGTGGTGCAAATTCCAATCATTAATATTAATCAAATGGGCTGCCCAGTAGTATGCCTCAATGTAGGGGAGAGCGATCCCACCATTAGAGGGATTGCATTGCAGGTCTCTAAGGGACACTCTAGGTTGACCTCCATCCCAGATCAAAGACCTCACTTCCCCCTCTATTTTGGTAAACCAGCATGAGGGACTGGATAATAGATATTTTCGGAGGACATATAGCAGTTTAGGGAGTGTAATCATTTCTAAGAGGGCTGCCATCCTAGTAGGGAGAGGGTTTTGACTATAGCAGTGTTCCCTCTGTGGTGTCATAAAGATCCACAAATATTTAAAGCCATCTGGGCCACTTCCAGCCCAGCTGGAGCAAGGAGGGGTCTACCCGGCCCGGGGTGTGTATAGCACAGATTTGTCCCAGTTGATCTTATATCCCAAATACTCACCGGAGTCCCTAAAAATCAGGAAGAGTTCTGTGATTGTTATTTCTGGTTTAGTAATGTATAACAAGATATCGTCTGAATAGAGCAATATGTTTTCCTCTACCACGTCTTCAGCTGTCATGCAGAATACCCAGACAACGGAGTGTGTTCTAATCATACAAGCAAAGGATTCAACCATTAGGACGAATAAAAGCAGGGACAAGGGGCAGCCCTGGCGCTTCCCCCTCTCTATCAGGAACTCTGAAGACAACACCCCATTTACCCTAACAACTGCCACCGGATCTCGATATAACACAGCCACCCAATTCCTGTATCATGGGCAAAATCCAAACATCTGCAACGTCCATTTAGGAAAAGGCCAGTGTACTGCATAAAATGCTTTTTCTGCATCTAAAGATAAGAAGACATGTGGATCCTGGCAATCCTGTACTGTGGCCAGCCAGTTGTGTGTGCCATAGGTTATGTCGGGTCAACCTTCTGGGCATAAAACCCGATTGATCCCAGTGGATCAGAGGCACAATAACTTGTAGCTAGGATCGTGGCCAGGATTTTCACGTCAATATTAAGCAGCGAGATTGGGCGGTATGAGTTGCACCGGTCTTTGGGTTTCCCCTCTTTAGGGATTACTGGGATGATAGCTCTCCGGAGCTCCAGGGGGAGCTCACCCTGCTCGCCCATTTCCTGGAATAGATTCTGTAAATGTGGACCCAGTAATCCAGCGTATCATTTATAGAATTTGGCTTGCATGCCATTTGGGCCCGGCACTTTATACGGTCTTAATTTTGCAATGGCCGCCTGTACCTCATTAAGTGTCGAATCCCCCTGGTAGTGCGATTCGTAGTAATGGGCGAACCCCTCACCTATCTGTGCATCTATATCATATGTATTCCCTGTCTGGGTAGTGATAATATGGACCCAATGGGCCTTCAATTCTTTTTTACTCAACCATGCTAAGAGCCTGTACACCTTGTCTCCTGTCTCGTATAAGCAGCGGAGCGTGGTTAACAGTTGTTTGTGGCCCCTTCCTGAGCCAGATCTCGATATTCAGTCTGCTTAACTACGAGCTGTCGTAGAATTAGGGGGTCCACCACGGACCTGGACGTTCAAGCTGCAGAATCTGGGACTCCAGATCTTCCAGTTATGCCACTTCTCTGTGCTATTAGATTTTGAGCCCTGTCTCAGAGCACGGTCCTATAGGCCTCGTTCTCAGCAAAAAAGAGTTCAGTGCCAACCTGTATGCCTCTAGCCACTGCCCAAACCCTCAGGTCCCATGCATTAAATTTCCACCCCATGGGCTTCCGACCCCCAAAGCATCCCAACCTGACCAGCAGAGGCGAGTGGACCCCTTGCCATGTATTCTGCCTGTTCAACCATCCCTACCTCTCCCACCGGTACAAATACATAATCCAGTCTGGAGTAGACACTATAAGCACCTGTGAAATAGGAATATTTTCTTGCCTGTGGAAACCTACGCGAGCACAAGTCTGATAACCCCATCGATTCCACAAATTGTGCCAGTGCAGTCGCCAAATCGGGCACTGTGGGAGGTCCAAGATCGGTCAAGATCGATGGCCATAATATCATTGAAGTCCCCGCCCAGCACATTGAGCGTGGTAGGCGACTCAAGGAGTATGTCCACAATCTTTGCTAGGGAAGGTGCCTGCAGTCGGGGTGCATACGCACTCAGCAGGGTGATCTCAGTTCTCCCCCAATGGCCCTGTATCCTGACAAATGTGCCATTGGGACCTGTCCATGTCTGGCTAACCCGAAATGGTAGATTCATTCTAATCAGGATAGAGAATCCCCTAGACCCAGTGGTATATTCCTCATGGGCTGGTGTAATAAAGGCCATTCACCACAAAACGTGGCAGTGAGTCCCCTGTAAATGTGTTTCCTGGCAGAGGTCCACATATGGCTGTAGCCTCTTAATGTATTGCACCACCAAGCCTTGCTTAATTTTGTTGCCCAATCTATTGACGTTCCAAGTTAAAACGGAGAGACCAAAGTTCTCTAAGGCCTAGACTGTCCATGCCCTATATTGAGTGTCCTGGGTATAGTGGAGAAGCTCTCGTACATCTAGCACGATCAATCGTTGTGGTTGGTCTACTCTATTAGCAACAAAACCAAAAAAAAACCTCAACAATCCTGGCTCTGAACCATCCCTCATCCTTACCTCCCACTGCATCCCCCAGCGCCAAACTACATAACTCAATCCAACTATGTGCAAGGAGAGTATGAGAGGTCTGTAGCCCACCATCCACCCCAGCTCACAAACCCAAACTATAAAAACACTTCAAAACACAAACCCAAACAACTTACACACTTCAGAAGATAAGCAGGTGTATATCCAGTCCACCCACCACAGAGAGGTCACAGGGAAGGGAAAGAGGGAAAAAAACACAGGTCCCTCAGAGTGTCTCAACCTCCAGTTGGATGGACCATCTCAGCTTCAGATTTAACCTGAAACTGGAAGTGATATCTCGCTCGAGGGATGTGGATTTCGTGTGCTCTCGTTCCAAGTTGGCAATCACCAAGGTGAGCGGGTGCACTCCGTCTGAGTCCGAAGACAGCTTGCCTTCCGTGGGGCCCTAGGAAACCCCTTCTGGAGGTCTACCCAGCTTAGACTTTTTAGATTCCAAACTCAACTCTCCCTCTGTATTGGAGGAGGCCCCCAATCTGTAGTCTCATTGTGAGGTGGACAGAGGAGTCCCTCAGCGGCCTCTCGCCATGGCCCGGTCCCGCCTCTTCATCATAGACTGTTGGTCTTTGGGTCTCCCACCCCCTCCTAGAGGGAGTGCAGGCCAGACCACTCCTCCTCCCACCTGCGACAGTCTAGGGCGTTCCTCCAGCCAGGCCCAGACCTCATCCAGTGACTGGAAGAAGAGCAACTTTCCTTGGCATAGGACCTTGAGCTTCGCTGGAAATAGTAACATGTATTGGAGCTCCAGAGGTTGCAATTTCACTTTAACAGAATCAAATGTCCGGCGCTGTCTCTCAACCTCATGGGTGTAGTCTGAGAAAACACTGATTATGGAGTTCTCGCACTGAATCTCCCCTTGCTATCACTGGCCTCGGAGCGGATCCAGGTGGGAGTTTCCCCCCAGCGATCTATGTGCCCTTTCTATCACAAAACAAAAGGAGAACTGTTCAGTCAGGAGGGTGGCCCTTAGCCACTTGTCTAAGAAGGCACCCGTATTGGATCCCTCTACTCCTTCGGGGAAACCCGCAAAGCTTTAGTTGTAACACTGTGCACAGTTTTTGGCATCCTGCAGCCTCCAGATCACGTCTTTAGTTGTGGTGCGGATTCCTGTCACATTTCTCTGGAGCGCCTGGACCACATCCTCCACCTCTGAGATCCTATTTTCCGCAGCTGCGACCCTTTCAGATACCTTGTGCAGGTCTTGTCGAAGGAGAAAGACCTCTGATCTCATCTCCCCTATTCTCCCCTCCAAGGCCTCCTGGGAAGCCTGGATTACCCGAAGCAGCTCCGCATTGTCTGGCCACACAGTGGTCTCCACTCCTGGCTCCGATGCGAGGGTTATTGCTTTGGTGTAACGGCCCATTTTACCCTGCTTAGGGGGTCTGGGGTCTTTGTCCTTAGCCATCGTGCCTGCACTAGCCTCTACTCACCGGGAGGGCAACAAACAGGTCACACCCTGGTCGCGGCAACCAGGTACTTTATAACGGAGCGACAAATTCCACCGTGGTTCTGCCAGAATGGGGGTCCCAGCAGTCCAACCTTCACCCAGTCACCGACTGAAAGCGGCAATGGCCTGGGAGGACAGGGCCCCAGCACTGAACCGCAAGAAGGTAGCCCCAGGGCCAGGCCCTCAAAAGAACCCCTGGCCGTCCAGCTCCAGCCACTAAAGTCAGTTATCGCCTGGGTAGGGCCCCCAATAGCACCAGTAGACCAAGGCTTCTCTGATCTCTCTGGGGGAGGGGCACTCATCTGTGGACACCTTCTGGCCCTATATCACCCGCTGCAAGCTTCCTCAGTCGGATTCAGGCTCCGGGCCCATGCTACACTCAGGCCAGCAACTCTTCCATGCCTCTCCGGGGGTCTCAGGAGTTGGGGGGGCCAACAACAACAGACAGCTGGGACCCAGGCGCAGTCTCCTCCATTGGCCCCCGGGCCCGCTCCCGATCCTCTGGCCACGCACTCCCAGACTCCAACTCACGGGGTGGGGGGATGTGGTTCACTCCCCCATGACCACGGTGTACGCTCCCCAAAGTCTCATACCGGAAGCCTGGTTCTTCACTCCCAGAGAGTTGCGCCTCGTCAGCCCAAAGTACCTTAGCCACCCAGACTCACCGTAGCTCATTCTATGTGGGCGCAGTCTTCTGTGCCTTCTGTGCATGTCTGGAATCAAGGCACCAATCGAGTCTCAGCTCCCTTTTGCAGGTGAGGTGTTAAGCTGCAGCCCCGCATGTCAACACTATGCAGGGCCGCCTTCACCGAAGTCTGGTCCCCTCTGTCATCGGGACGGAGTCTGAATTACACCGCGTCTCCTCTCCAGAGTCGGCTCCGGCTCCCTGGTTCTCTTGGCAGCCCCCTCCACCAGTGCTCCGTCAGGGCCGTTGCACAGGAGCTGCGGCCTACGAGATGCCTGTCCAGGCCTGTCAGGACATCTCTGCCCCTCAGCGTCCCTCATTAAACTACCTCAGGGGAGGCAGTAAGGGGGGGAGCAGTGAGGGGGTGACGTGGGTCCAAATCTGCCGATCCCTCCGGTGCCACCGCAGGATCTCTGCTCCCTCTCTTGTTGGATGGGGCACAGCCTCAGCTCCCAGCCGCTGCCATTTCCAGCATGAGGCAGCTCCTCCAGAGTTCCCTCGTTCAGCTCGCACAGGGCCTGACTAGGATTCGTTCTGCCACTTCTCAACTGCTCTGAGTGTTTGGAGCACAAGGAGGTGAGCAGATGGCGCTGAGATGGCAGGATATAGGCATGATTTGATGTTGGTCACCAGAGCTCGTGGAGAGCGTGGCTATCCGCCTATCTTGCTCGCCACGCCCGCCCCTTTCGCACACTCTACCAGTAAGTCATCCAAACACTACCTCCATGTTCATATTTTTTACCTGTCATTACCTTTATGGTGGAATCTGCCTTTGCATCATGGTTTTTTACTATTTCCTGAAGGATAGCTTAGTATAGAACTTGTATTTTATGGCCATACACACTCACTTGATATTCTCTAAGCACAGGTAACACCTTCTTGTGGTGATTAGGTGTTTGGATGCCATATTCCCCAGATGTCGTAAAGACCCAGGGAAAGTAACCAATCAGCCAGGATAGTGCTGCTATCCGTGCCAGCATCACGTTTCAGTGGAATCTTGTGTTGGATTTACCACTGAGAAAGGCAGAGGAGCACATCTTTGAGGGCATTAAGCGATGATTTCAAAAGTTGTGGGGGTACGTTTACACCAAAGAGTTTGTAGTGCCTCCCTTCCAATTGGCCTTCCACCACTATGTGCCTCCCAGAGATATTTGTTGAGACATGGGTGACAAATAATGGAAAGCTTTTATGCAGGAGGACTGCAGTATCCCTGGATTGCCTGATGTATCACACCTGAAAAACCCTGTTGTACCAAAATCTGGCAAGGGCAGGGCACCGTGACCCCAGCAAGGGGAGTAGTGTGGCTGGTAGGTGACGCTTAGAAAATCTAACAACTCCCCAACCTTTTTATGGGGTCGTTAAGACCATTTACGATCCATGACAATTCTATAAAGGCAGTTACGGGGGTCATGGCAGCTTGTGCGGTGCAAATGTCATGGTGCTGGGCTCCCACATCTGGCGGAAAGCTCTATTTGTGGGACCATTATGTACAGGATGTATGGTGATTATACCTCTTAATTAGGCTGCACTGAGGATAAAAATAAATGCAGGCACTTCTGATAACTAAAAAACGTGTTCCCCAACTACTCCCAATAGCTCCCTACCCAACAATTTCACCCCAGAAGTATCTGTTGCACTAACAGACCCACTAAACAAGAAAAATAAACTAAACAGGAAAGAAAGGAAAAAGGAGGAAGTTAAATAACAGCACAACTCTCCCCAACAATTCTTAAAATGCAGAAGTGCAATTCTGCTAGTGCAACATTAGCCTGTTAGTAATCAGGTGGGGAGACCTCTCCTATCAAGGACTCCACAGCAGTTGCAGATGCTAACAGGTGTCACAGTAACGAGAAAAGAGGTCAACCTAGTTCAAAGTCAGAGACCTCTTCTGCAAGGGGGCTCTTGGGACCCAGGTTTCCTAGTTGCATGACCCCCTTTGCCTGACCTGCTTCCTGTTAGCACAATCCCTCCACATCATAGGAGTCTGGAGATTCACCCATGGGTCCATGTCATCCACAACAGCATCTTCATCTGCGTGATTTGCTGCCACTGGGTGTCTGCCACGGCAAGGTCCTGAGTTAACATCTTCAGCCCGTGGCGGGAGGGGTTTGCATTGCAAGTCCCTCTTCTCCACCACCTAGTCCCATGCTGCTTTAGGGGTGTTGAATAAAAAGGAGCGGGAGTTGTGAAGCACTTTGACTCTGGCAGGGAACATGAGCATGTACATGAGTTTCATGGCCTGCAAGTTTTGTTTGACTGTCTCGAAAGATTTCCTCTGCTTTTGAATCTGATGGGTATTGTCAGTCAAGATAAGGATTAGGAGTGGTGCTGTTTGTGCTGATTTTACAGCACGGGACAAGAGGAACTTTGTGGAATCTTGCAGTATTTTTAGGTAACTCCACAGAATTCGCGGAGTGAAACTATGTGAGTTCTGCCCACTCCTAATAAGTATGCAGGTGGACTGGAAGTGAATATTGTCCTGCACCTTCACCCTCCTGAGGAATGCATCTCTGTCCTTCAAAACCCAGGCAATGGGGGGCCAAAGGGAAGAATCAGGTGGTGGATGTTGCAACAGGGATCTGTGGACTCGTTCAAGGAAAATCAGGTCAACATTTGGTCAGCTGGTGGCCAAACTGTTATCCAGTATTCAAGAAACATTTTGGGTGAAGAGCCTTCCATCCCCTCCGGGAACCCCAGAAGCACAGATTATTTCACCATGCTTTATTCTCTGCATTATCAAAAAATTTCTTAGCACTCTGGAGGACGTAGTGAGGTAAGTGATGGTGGACTTCAAGCTCTGCGATACGACCACCTGTCTCGGAGACCTGGTCCTCCACATTATAAAAATCTTGTTGTAGCAAGGCACAATCTACCCCAACCTCTCCGATCTTGGTGTCAAGCACAGACCAGGATGCCTGGATTGTTTGGAGGATGGCATCAATATGGCGACAGATTTAGGCATCTCCAGTGGGAGAGTTGTAAATTTATCTATTTAAGTTTACATTGAACCTGCAAAGAGGCGGGATGGTTCATCCCCATATCTGAAGCAGCGAGGGTCCGGCCGGGCATTTAAAATGTGGGGAACTTTTGCCGGTAATTGGCAGTGGTTCTTGTGGTAAGTCACCTCCAGTGGATAGGTTACCAGCCCACAGCTGCCCAGGGAGTCTCTCGGATCACATAGCCCTGTAAGGAAGGGGCTCCACCTGCTGTTCATCTCTGATGTAGTTCCATTCACAACAGGAACATATCAGAATTTCTTCAGGGGAGGTGTTGATGGTTGACCAGTCAGAGGTCAAGGTTGAGAGGTGCCTTAGCCTGCTTGCACCACCATGTCGGAGTCCTATGGTGAGCAGCACATGCAGTCGAGGGCCCCCCGGCATGTCAAGTATCCCATACCTGTGTCAAGGAGTTTCTCACTTTCAGGCTGTAGTCTGGCTCACCCTCCACAAATCCTCGTTGGTGTCCCCACATTGCCCAGGGTCTCCCACGAGGCATCCAGTGTATCCTAGGAAGATCCCAAGTTGTCCCCTCAAGTCTTGAGATCTTGGCTAAGGACGGAGGTCGTCCACTCCACCACATGGCCTCAGTGCGCTGCAGCTGAATGTGATGCTTATGTGGAACCCCAGATGTTGGAAGGGAGAGAAGACACCTCTCCAGGGCCATGGAAGATCGACCTCACTAATCAGCCTCTGCGGGCCCTGACCTTAACATCCATCAGTCTTCACCAAGCTGTGTCTTGCCTCGGGCCGAAGTGGAAGGGGCGCTGCTTCCTATTCCAGGGAGTTGTGCCCAGGGGGCCCAAGTCTTTGTTCCAGGGGTAGGGCCTCAATGGGGCCTAGAAGCTCACAAAGGTCACCCCTGAAGCATCCAGGTTATGTCCATTGGTGGGAGCCCCCACACCACCTGCTATCCCCACGGGCAGCACATGATGTGCAAAATATTCTGGGGTCAGCCGGACCACCAGGGCCCTGTATCTGTCAGAGGGCTCCCCCAGCTGTCGGCATGCCTCAGCAGCCCCAGAGCCACAACTACTCATATATGGCTTGTGGCACAGCTCACCACCTCAGCAGAGAGAAGCTCGGATTGTGGGGTGGGGCGTCCCCCTGGGTCGAACGCAGGACTGACTAGGCCCTCAGCCACCCAGTAATCATCCAAAGGCTGCAGAGACCCCAGAGACATTCCTCCAAATGCAGGACAGGACTTGAGGGGGAGCTCTGGGTCCACAGTGCTGCTCGCCAATCCAGCGAGTGGCACAGTAGTGAAAAAATGCCTGCATCCTCTTGAGGCCTTTCAAGCGTATGTGGTCCAATCATGCATCGTTAGGTGGCGGGACCCTAGCATCTTGAGGCAATGAAGAAGCAGTGCGGGATAAACAGCTGGGGTGAGGGGACTCAATGGCAGCAAAGAGACCAGAGATGAGCTGCCGATGTCACACCATGTCTTTAATGCTGGAGCTATCTTCGGGCTCTGAGGAAAGCAGGAAACAATGCGTGCATCTCCACCTTGCAGATAGGAGCTACTGCATAAAATATACCCGCCTGCCATTGTAGACTGTCTCCAGTAAGTTCATGCCCGATTGTGTGCATCCTGGGCCTCATTAGTAGCAAGATGGGGATAGCGTAGTTGGGGGGATTGTCGGAGCTTGTAAGAGGGAGACGGACATCTTGGCCACATAGGCCTCACACCTCCAATGCTAACTGTTCTTCACTGGTTTAAACATTTGGTTTCAGTTTGTCTTAACTATAATTCTCTGTCCTCTGGAATTTAATGTAACAATGTAATTCAATGCCACGGAGTTTGATGTTAAATGGTACAGTATCAAATGGAGCATAAATATGGTGCTGGAGATAGTTATTTGCCCATAGGGAGGGATATTAGTGAGCATCTAACGAGTCATTTATATCACACTGTATTTTTAGTTTCAGAATGCCAGCTTCAAATTAAGAGAACAGAGAGTTGTTTACAGGGAGATAGTTTTAAGATATATCCTTTCATTGTTAACATTAGAAGCAGAATATTCATAGCAGATTATTAGAGAGCTTACACTTGCCATAAGATGCCTATTCTGACCTGTAGACATCCGTGACCGACAGTGTGATGAGGCAGAACGGTAGTAGCAGGTGTTTCTGTTTTCTCTCTTATCCCATTCCCCTTTCCCTGCTTCTACTGTTTGTTCCACATACTATGTCTGTCTAGTAGTGGTTGTGATGAGGGGTAGAAATGTGTATTGCTCCCCTTGGATCCAGACTACTAGGGTAGAGTTTTGTGACAAATAAGTATAATTAGATGAAATACATGTTTTTATTTTGGTGAAATCAGGAAACATTTCTAATATATAGGAACTTGGTTTTATGTCGGAACCATGTAGGCATTTATCACGCCTGCCTTTTCAACGCCGTCCGAGCCATGAATGTGTCTTTACAACTCATTCCTTTACCTAGGAAGTCGTTACAAAGACTTGCCTTAGGGAAAGCATTGGAGTTGTAATAACACAATTTACTATTCCAACTCCCGTCTGTGCAAAGGTACAGAAAGTGTTGGACTTAAAGTCCAACATAAGTCTATCAACGCTTTCCTTAAGACAAGTCATTGTAAAGACTTGCATGGTAAAGGAATGCGTTGTAAAGTTGCATTCGTGGTTCGGGCCGCGTTGTTAAGGCACAGCGTGGTTTGAGCCATGTTGTAAATGCTGTTTCCCTAGGACCTTTAATTGTAATTTTAAAAGATTTTTTTAATTTGAGAAAATATAGCAAATTAAATATATCAAATAGTTCTTGCAGGTAAAAGTAAGATGCACTTATGTATATATGTCTTTTCAGTACTGAGGTAAATGTGAAAGGGCTGAAACACGATGGCTGATAGATGGTGGATTTGAACTTTACACTTGTGAAAATAAAGAAAAAAATGTAATTGTACTTTTGAAAGAACTATTTTACAAATTAGTGGAATGGAATGCAACCAAGATCAATAAAATATAGTTTATCTTTCACACTTTTTGTTGAAATGCTGAATGAGGTGACTTATGAGCTCGATTACCTTTGTGTTTTTTTTTTTGCACTTATGCCACAAGCTATAACTTTAACTTTGTAATTGGTCAATGGTGCTTCCCTCTGGGCTACAAGGGGGTTTTTCATACTTGGGCCGCATGGATACTGGCCTGACTTTGCTGCCTTATGCACTTGGGTGTTGAAGAAGATGGCCTGGTTATGGTGTTTTACATACTTGTTAACACAGGCTTCCTTGCGCCATGGATTGTGTTTGTGCAGGAAGAGACACCTTCCTGCCCGAAAACAAGTTTGAGAGGCAACAAGGTAAAATAAAAATAGGCGTATCTTTTTGGCGTATTCCCCGGTTTACCAATTTGGGTAAATATGGTAATGTGTCAAAAACCATGGGAGAAGATGGCGACAGCGTAAGACGTGTCTTGCCGTCCCTCCGACATAGCCGTTCTAAAGCTTTGTTATCGCACCCCATCCGCCGCTATCGAAAGGCGGGAGACGAGAGTGAGACCCCGCTGATCACCTGGGGGCCATCTGGAGAGAGTTGCAATCTCCGAAAGTGAGCAGAGACCGAGCGGTCCGGCAGAGCTGCGGCCTAAGGCGCCGAGGGGCGGTGCCGCGATCTCCCTGAGGGCCGCGACGCACACGGAGCAGGTCCACGCCGGCTGCCGCGATCTGAAGCAGACAGGGGGCGGTGCTCGAGCCCCCTGCCTGGACGGTGGGATGCCGTAGCATCGCGGTGAGGGCTGCTGCTTCTGCCTGCGCCGGAGTGAACTCCCGACAGTTGCGCGGCCTACAACCGCGGAATAATCCCCGGCATAAGAGCTGCCTTGAGTGCGGACCGGTGAGCGGGAGAGCAGATGTGCGGGAGCGGACTGCAGGCCCAGAGGGCGCACACGTGGGAGCAGCCTAGAGGCTCTCGAATGAGCCAGTCTACATTACCGGGCGGATGCTAGAGCCCTCAAGCACCATAAATGACATGGCCTGGTGACCCCACAGCAGATGCCGGTGAGTGAGCAGCGCGTGGAGTGAATGGTCGCGCTGCCCCCTCCGAACACGCAGCCCCCTGGGGGCGGGATTGCGGGGCTCCCCTGGGCCTGCTCCCTAATCAGAGGCTGGGTGCAGCGTGATAGAGGCTCAGAAGAAGAGAGGGGGTGGCCGGTGGGGCCCGTGGAGATCTCGGCAGCCGTACTGCAACGGCGAGGGCCCACACCTGACCAATTCTCACCGGGAACTGATAGCTGCGTGCTATCTCAACAAGGGGCCCCTACAGTCAAGGCACGCCATCACAGCAACAGTGAGAGGCCCAAGTGGATCCGGGGGCCCCCAACCCTCACCCACCACATCCTTGGGCCCGGCGGCGCAGCTTCCTGGCCTCGTGCCTGCCCGCCAGGCGAGGGACGCCTGGCTCCAACGTGAAGGGGAAAGCCGGCTCGCTCAGAGAGCCCAGTGGACGGAGGCAGGCACCAGGTGCACCACTCATGGCGAGTACTAGGCTCAAGAAGAAACGCTCCGTGAAGGACATGTTGCAGAAATAAGCCGCACAGGGCCATGCTTGCCAGGGGGAGGAGGCGTCTTTGAGGTCGCAAGATGGAGCGGACATGCCAGCGACAAAGGCCTTTATGACGTCGCTCTTCTCTGCACTCAGAGAGGACCTTCAAGAGCTCAAAGACCAATTGGCAGCAGACCTCCGGGAGGTGCAGCGAGATGTCTCGGAGATTGGGGACCGGGTGGTGACGCTGGAGGAGCACGAAAATGGGCGCGATGAAGAGATGGAGATGATGCAACAGGAGATACTGAAGCTTAAGGAACAACATATCGAGCTCCAGGGACAGGTGGAGGACCTGGAGAACCGCTCCCACCGCAACAACATACGCATCCGGGGAGTGAAACAGGGGGCCGAGGAGGGCGACATTGGGGAATTTGTCCAGGCCCTCTTCCGTCGAGTGTTGGGCCCGGAACACACGACCGAGGTGCAGATCGACAGGGTCCATCGAGTGGGACCGCCCCGCCGGGGCTCGGCCCCACCACCGGATATCTCAGCATGTGTACACAATTTTCAGCTAAAAGAACTCATCCTCCGGAGGGCCCGAGACTCGCACCCCCTGCAATTCAGAGGGCACTCCCCCTTGTTCTTCCAAGACTTCGCTGCTGTTACCCTGTTCAAGCGGAGGGAATTCCGGCCGATCACCTTACACCTGAGGGAGAAGGGGATCCCCTATGCTTGGGGGCACCCCTTTCGCATCATCTTTAAATATGATGGCAGACTGCGACAGCTACGATCGCTGCAGGAGGCCACTGACCTACTGGGCCTCCCTCCTACAGACTCGTCGACCTGCCAGCAAGCAGCGGCCTCTGCTAGTAGAAACAGAACCGGACGCTGGCAGGTAGTGGGCAAACCTTCCCCGTCTCACAAACCGGACTCGGCAGCGATGGCGAAAGAAAGAGAAGAAGTCCTGGCCTCGCTGAACCGCAGCCCTGCCCACTCGTCTCCCGCCTGATACTGTAGTCTAGATCACTTTGGGGGACCTTACCGCCGCTGGACTGGAGGGCCGCCATTCCTAGACTCTAGTGGAGCTGTTTGGGCACACGGTCCCTGATCCGTGTCACTCCGACGAACTCTTGTCATTCCCGCAATGTTGCGGTAGTTCATCTCTCAGTTCTTGTACTGACCTTCCTCGGGTTGGACTTCTTGGGCTTGAGATGGTTAATGTTCTGTTGTTCAAGGGGTTGCTTTCTATTTTTGGGGTGGGGAGGGTTCTCTCTCCAGTGAGCCTTTTTTCCTTTGCATATACTTTTGTCCAGCGATGTCTGCATCCCTCCTCCCCGGGGGTCCCCTTCAAGCCCTGTCCCTCAGCGCGCCACCCGTGGCCTTAACGGTAGCACTGGTAGGTCCGTCTTTCATAGATGGAAATCAAGGTAGTTAGCCTCAATGCTCGGGGTCTTAACAACCCCACCAAACGGAAAGCAGTCCTCTCCCTGCTTGAACACTCTGGAGGTGATGTTTGTCTTCTTCAGGAAACCCACCTACTTCATAGCAACACGCACCGCATGCACCATAGACACTTTCCCCTGCAGTTTTGGTCCTCTGGGAATAGTAAACGGGGTGGGGTGGCTATTCTACTCTCCAAACGCTTCAGGGGTTCGGTGGTGGGACCTATCGCGGAGATCAAAGGGCGCCTACTAGCGTTGCGCTTCCGTATGGGGCCTTCTCACTTTACTTTAGGGTCTATCTACTCCCCAAATGAACGACCGGAGAAACTCCTGCTGGCTGCCTATGCTGACGTTCTTCACACACCCGACTCTATGGTGGTGGTGGGCGGCGACCTCAACTTAGTGATGGATGCCGGGCTGGACCGTTCTGGCTCGCGGTCCGGGGGTGCGGGAGCTTTGTCGGGGAGCGGTGGCAACTGGCTGCGCGATGCGGGGATCAGAGACACCTGGCCTTGCTTGCACCCTGACGTGCAGGACTTTTCATACTACTCAGTGGCCCATAAGACCTATGCCCGCCTAGATCACTTCCTCATTACCCCAGCCGCTTGGGCTTGCACCACAGATTCCACCATCGAGGCCCGCTCCCTGTCTGACCACGCGCACATTACTTTGACCATGCGCTTTCCCTCTGTGCAGTCTTCCCCCTCCTCACACTGGCGCCTGCAAGACTCACTGCTTCGATCCCCGGCAGTGGTGGACGACATCAGGCGTTGTCTTACCGACTATCTAGCGCTTAATGATGTGGGCTCTAAGCCGCTGTCCTCGGTGTGGGAAGCACTTAAATTGGTCGCGAGAGGGGCCCTCATCGCCAAAGCGGCTTACGAGAACAAGACCAGACAGACCAAGCGTGCAGAACTAGAAGCTAAAGTTAGAGAACTGGAAGCTATTCATAAACGCACCGGTGCCCCCAGAATTTGGCGGCAGTTGGAAAAGGAGCGACTCCTGCTCTGGTGTCTCGATCTCGACCGGGCTGAGCATGCAGTGGTCCGACTGAAGCACAAATACTATGTGGGCTCTAATAAAGAGGGCCGCATGTTGGCCCATTGCCTCTGCAGCCAGCGTGCGGCGCAAGCTATCAAAGCGATACGGGGAGAGAACGGGTCGGCAGTTACGGATGATGCCGGGATAGTGACGGCCTTCCGATCTTTTTACAAAACCCTTTATTCCGCGGATCCTTCCATTCTGACTGATCCCAATGAGTACCTTCAGGGTGTGGCGGTCACTTCTCTCCCGTCCAGCGAGGCTGAGGCCCTGGAGGCCCTCATACGTATAGAGGAGGTGATCTCTGCTATCGCCCGGTTGAAGCCCCTGAAGGCTCCGGGCCCCGGCGGCTTTAGCGCTCTTTTTTATAAAACCTTCTCTGCCGAACTCGCCCCGCTGCTCACCCGTTTGTTCAACTCCTTTGCGGACACGGGTTCCCTTACGGCCTCCATGTTGCAAGCTACTATTTCGGTCATCCCCAAGCCCGGGAAAGCTGAATGTCGACGCAAAGCTGTTCTCTAGCATTCTGGCCTACAGATTGAATTCTCGCATGCCCGGCTTGGTCGACCCAGACCAATCTGGCTTCATTACGGGTCGGCAGTGTGGGGACAATACCAAACGGATTTGCCACTTAATCGACAAGGTGCAACGGTCTAAAGAAGAAGCCCTACTGCTAGCAGTCGATGCAGAAAAGGCTTTCGACCGTGTGCATTGGCCATATTTATTTGCCACTCTCAAGATTGGAGACCAGGTTTCGGCGATGGGTAGCGAGCATTTATAGCGCTCCATCAGCGGATGTACGGGTCAATGGCTTGCTCTCAGATGGCTTCGCGGTGGGGAGGGGGACAAGGCAGGGTTGCCCCCTCTCCCCTCCGCTTTTCGCCCTTTATATGGAGCCCTTCGCCCAACGGCTTCGGGATAACCCCATGGCGCAAGGTATCCTGTTTGGGTTAGATCACCATCTCATTAGCCTCTATGCCAATGACGTCATCTTCTCGGTGGCTTACCCCCTGATCTCATTGCTGGCTATTGTGGATGATCTACGGGCCTTCAGCCAAGTCTCTGGCTTTAAAATTAATATGCAGAAGTCTCAAGTACTCAATCTTACCGCAGCACAACCAACAATCGACGCCTTACGGGCCCGCTTCGCCTTCCACTGGGTGTCGGACGGTATTACATACCTTGGGTTGGTCCTCCACAAAAGTCTCGCTAAAACGGCGGACGTGAACTATACAACTCTCCTCTCTCGCATCCATGAGGACTTGGCCCGCTGGCGGCGCCTGCCTTTGACATGGCTTGGGAGGTTGGCTGCTGTTAAAATGAACGTACTACCACCGGCCCTGTATCTCTTTCAAACGCTCCCCTTGGAGCCCCCGCCGCACTCGCTCCGCCACATCCAGACCGCGATCGAGCGCTTTGTGTGGGGCCCGATCTCTCCTCGGCTGCAAAGGACTCTGCTACAACGCCCTAAGAAAGAGGGCGGCCTCGCCTTGCCTAACATTACACGCTACTTCCAAGCCTCACTACTACGGTACCTTGTGGAATGGAACCGTCCTATGACAGAGAAATACTGGGTCTTCATGGACCAGACGGTGGCGGGCCACCACATCTGGCGAGAGGCCTGGTTGCTGAAATCCGCTCGCGCCTGGGGGCTCTACTCCTCGCCAGTTACCCGCCCCACTCTGCTTGTCTGGGATAGGGTTTCTATAAGGGCTAACCTGACCACGTTTCTCTCGCCAATGACCCCGATCTTCTCAAATCCTGCCTTCCCACCTGGGATGGACAAAAGAGTCACTACGCGCTGGTTGGAGGGCGGTTGCAAGCGCTTAGGGCATCTATTTGACATCCAGGGTCTCATCCCCTTCAAAGAGCTGCAGGGGGACTACGGCCTCTCTGGCTCCGATCTCTTTCTACATTCACAAATGACGCACTGGATCTCAGGTGCCACAACGCGCCCCTTGGCTATTAGGCCGATGCGGCCGTTCGAGAAATGGCTCATCAGTAAAAAGGACGATCGCAGGCTTATTTCTGAAATATACTCATTCCTCACCCTAGGCATCCCGAAAGTACGCACGGCTGGACAGAGGCACTGGGAGGCGGAGCTGGGACGCACACTGTCAGATAAGGAATGGGAGGATGTCTTTTATAGGTCCCACCACACAGCACATTCCATGGGTCACGCTGAAACTGCTTTTAAAATTGCGTCCTACTGGTACTATACCCAAGCCCGCCTAGCCAAGTGGCACTCTTGATGTGATGGCCTCTGCTGGCGTGGGTGTGGTAGCCCTGGTACCCTCCTCCACCTGTTATGGAACTGCCCAAAGCTCACGAGATACTGGGAGAGAATACTTGATGACATAGATAAGGCCTTCAACACCACCATTCCCAGGCTTCCAGCTTACACTCTCTTAGGATTACCCAATGCGCTGACCTTTCCCCCTGCGCTCTACTAGAGGGAGACAGATGGCGCTAGCGCTGAATGCTGCACATCGGGTGATACTGGCGGGGTGGAAATCGGACAGGATTCCGGAGCACACGCAATGGCTGCATCAACTATGGTATCTCTTAGGCATGGAGAGACTTTCAATGGCTACTTTGGGGAACCGCACAGACTACGCCAAGATTTGGGCTCCCTTTATATCCATCCTTTCCACTGAATTCCGAGAACTGTCCTGCCCTAGTTATCTCCGGATTTTGAAATTGATTCCCGAGGACAGTGCGGCGGCCTAGTGTGGTAGTTCCCCGCTGGACTTCCAAAACCCTTCAGACTCTGTGGAGTTCCGCATCTAACAGTGCTTACAGGCTGGATTCCTTTCTTTTTCTTTGTTTCTTGCTCACTGGGGAGGGAGGGTGGGGGGTGGGTTTGGGAGTTGACTCTCTTTTGTTGTTCTTTGTTTCTTGTCAAAAGCAGAATCACTAATACGTCACTATCTCTTACAGGCTTTTGGCTTGATACTGCTCACAAGCTTTGCAGCGCACCAGACTTTGTAGCTACCATCCGTAGTGGGAGCGGCTTGCCGATTCCCCCCTTTTATACACGGGGCCGGTCCTGTCTGGGTTGTAGGCGACATGCTGTGTTAATTATCAGTCTGAGTGTGCTTCTATTTCATTGTCTTGCTATCTTGAACTGACTAGGCGTTTGCCGGCCCGCTGGGTTGTAGGCGACGCTGTCCTGTATTGCCATGCCTTGTGTTCTGCCAATAAAATCGATTTAATACTAAAAACCATGGGAGACACCCATGGAATGCCTCCCTTGTACAGAGAAAGGCAACGTAGCGATGATTTGCATTGCTTTACTCCAGATCTATGGAGCCACTAAGGGTCACGCAAAGTGGCCCTGCGTGGCTTCATAAATCTCACTTAAGGTTTGTGTCACGCATGTACCACGTTGCGTGGTGCAAACGCGACGCAAACTGGCTTGTAAATAGGTCCCATGGCATTTTTTGAAGCAATAAGGATAATAAATAATCAGATCCAATCTGAGCAAAATCACTCCCTTTTTTTGGGGGTGGGGGAATATTTCTTTATTATTGATTTAACAACCATACAATAGATAATGGACATTATACAGTTTAGCAGTGTGTATTACCAGCATAGTACGCATTTCTCTGTTCCTTCTTTACTTGCCCTATAACAGGCCTATCACAGTGTACAAAGTTTATACCTTGTGTAGCGCCACACAAACTGCATAACTAACTACTTATAACATATACCAAACAGTGTGCCCCCTACAGGATGTTACATGCTGTTGTAATTTATGTGTTGTGAGGAGGAGGAGATTGATAGATGTAGTAATGTTATGGATGACCAACACAAATGAGGGCAATGAGGGGGCGCCGTGAGGGGGGGCATTCATCATGCCAGTACGACGCAGCCAGGGTGATCTGCGTATCCTCCCAGTGTGTGGTAGCTCCAGTGTATTCTGTGTATTCTGCTATTCAGGAACTAGCACCCAGTAATCTAACCTCAATCACTGCTAGATATGTTTTCCAATCTGGGGGGTTAGGTGTGACCGTGTATCCTGGCATATCGCCTTGCAATATCTCCATTTTGGCCACAATTCCATTTTGTAGGCTTGTGAGCCATAATGAAATGGGGGGTGATATCGATGATTTCCAGTTCATGACTGTTTTACATTTGGCCATCACTAACGCCGGGTCAAGGAACTTACTAAGGGCCTTGCGCACTGCTACTCGGGAGGTAACCCCCAGCAAAAAATGCGGACCATCCATTAGTACCGTTTCACCCACAGCCTCTGTTAAAACCTCTGCTATCATCGTCCGATAAGATGTCAAGTGTGTACACGACCATACCATGTGGGTAAAATTATGGCAGCGTGGGCAGGAGTCCAGAGGGCCTTGATACATCCGTGCAAGTCTGTGGGACATAAGGTATGTATGATGAATGAAATTAAATCGGGTGAACTTAAGTCTGGCATTCATAGAGATGCACTTCGGCACCCCCAAACATTGCGTCCACTGCTTGTGGGAAAGTGTTGTTGAGAGCTTCCTGCCCCAATAAGTGCAGAGTGCGGTAAGGGGAGCATATCTGTCCCTGCGTATGGGATCACATAACAATGTAATATCATGACAGCCAGTCCCGTGTGTAAATATAGTTTGGAGGGTTCTAGATGTTTCGGGTTCATCATGTGTTTTACCCCAGACCTTATGTAAGCGTTGAGTGAGTGAAGCACACAGGAGGAAGTAGCCCGCTGGAATCCCATAATCATCTGTCAGGTTCTCAAACGTGCAAAGAATCTTATCTGTGAACAGGTCTCCCCAGGAAATAAGGCTCACATTAGTCAAGGCAATGGCTTCTGGTCTAGAACCTAGGTCTATGCAACTGGGCATCACCCATAGGGATTTTTAGAAATGGGGTTTCTGGTTGGCTAGGGTATGTACCTAAGTTAGGCAGGACCCACCACTCTTGTCAGGGTAAGGGAGTTACACACCCAACATAACCCCTGCTCACCCCCTTGGTAGCTTGCCAGAGCAGTCAGACTTATCCCATGGGCAATGTGTAAAGCATTTGCACACCACACACATACACCAGTGACACACTGCACACACCACAAGAAGAGACCACACAGTGGTATATAAAAATATCTCATATATTGTATATAAAACACATAGCCCACAATCGTAAACCACTTTGCCAACCAGGCAATTATCATTACATCACAGTTAGGGGCCGATTCCGATCTCGGCCGGTAGTGCTCCGAATCGGATTCGGTTTTACCGGATCCGATCCGGAGCCCTATTTTCCGACCGAGTCGTACGCGCGTCCGGGCGAGCGAGTACGATGCGTATTCGCCGACCGACTCGTCCGGGCGACCCGACCGCTCCGACCGACTGGTTCCCGGATCGTACCGCTCCGACCGACTCGCTCGGACCCGATTCGCACCGCGCAATGGAGACGTTTTCCGGCCGGGTACGTACGATGCGCACCTCGACCGCTCCGACCGACTCGCGCCGTCCGACTCGAACTCGCTGTCGGAGCCGTACTTTGGGGGTCCGTGTCGGACCCCTGTCACGCGTACCCGTGCGAGGCGCACACAGGGGGACCCATGGGTCCCCCTACCTGTGCGTGTACGCCGCGAGCGCTCGCGGCGTACTCGCTGTAGGGGCGCCCTTGTCTGCCTCGCACCCATTGAGGCAATGGGAGCCCGCGTACGCGTTGTACGACCGGCTCCCATTGAGTTCAATGGGAGTCCGACCGACTCGTGTCCGGTGGCATACGAATGCATCGGACTCGTTCGGTCGGACTGCACGGGTCCGATTCGGTCGGAAATCTCTCCGAGGCCGGCTCGGTCGGTGAAATTACCGACACGAATCGGAATCGGCCCCTTAGTGCATAAAGTAAATACTTATAGGTTGCACACAGTGCAGAGACAGAATATCGATGTAAAAATATCGAATTGCAAGAATATCCAGTCAAGAATATCGATGGTGCAAAATATCGAGGTAAGTTTTCTCGTTGTTAAAAATATCGATTTATGTGTTTTCTAGAAATATCGAAATTTTAAATATTGATGGCAAAAATATAGTTGTAAATAATATCAATTTGTTTTTTATGTAATTTTTTTGTAATGTTTTTTTTTTGTGTAATTTGGCATTAGTTATTTTATAATGTTTAATTAAATTTTTTATGGTAAAATATTTGTTTTTGTTGGTTTTACAATAATTTTTAGGAGCGGGATGTTGGGCTTATAGGGGATAAGGGTGGGTAGTAATTTTAAACTTTTGTAGAAAAATTACAATATTTTTACATTTGAATACTTTTTAGGAGCAGGATGTTGGGTTTATAGGGGATAAGGGTGGGGAGTAATTTAAAAAATTTGTTGGGAAAATTAAAATGCTTTAAAATTTTTATACATTTTTAGGAGCGGGATATTGGGTTTATAGGGGATAAGGGTGGGGAGTAATTTAAGAATGTTGTTTAAAAAATGAATTGAAATTAATAAATGAAGAAATATAGAATTAATAGTAAAAATATATAAATACAAATGTTGAAATTTTTTCCAAATTCAAAATTGTTTGGGGTGCGAATATTTTGATGTAAATTGTGTGAATGTTTTTTTAAATTTGGTAAAAATGTTACAATTTAATAATAATTAGTGTTTTAAATTTTAAATTTAGGAATATAATTTAGTTTTGTAATTATTTTTAGTGTAAAATGAGTTTAAAAAGGGCTTAATATTGGATTATAAAATATTTATGTTTATTTGTAATTTATACTGTAATCTTAATTATTTTGCTTTGTTGTGGGAAGTGGTGTTTTAAATTTTTATTTAAATTGTTTTTAATAAATGTATTATGTTATAAATTTGTATTTTAAAATATATTTTTAAGATCAATTAGTGAATAATTAAATAAAATTTTGTTACATTTTAAAATTTGGCAAAGGATTTTGAATTAATAAAAAAAAATGTATAATTCAAAATTAGTATATATTTTTATTTATTATGGTTTACTAGCCAACACTTTCCCTTTGTTCAGTTGTGTTTGGAGTTGGAATAGTAAATTATTATGGTTTATTATCCAGCACTTTCCCTGAGTTTAGTTGGATTTTGGGTTGGAATAGTAAATTATTATGGTTTACTATTCAACACTTTCCCTGTGTTTTGTTGTGTCTGGAGTTGGAATAGTAAATTATTATGATTTATTATCCAGCACTTTTCCTGAGTTTAGTTGCTTTTAGAATTGGAATAGTAAATTTTTATGGTTTACTATCCAGCACTTTCCCTGAGTTTAGTTGGATTTTGAGTTTGAATAGTAAATTATTTTGGTTTACTATCCAGCACTTTCCCTGAGTTTAGTTGGATTTTGGGTTGGAATAGTAAATTATTATGGTTTATTATGCAGCACTTTCACTGTGTTTAGTTGTGTTTGGAGTTGGAATAGTAAATTATTATGATTTATTATCCAGCACTTTCCCTGAGTTTAGTTGGATTTGGAGTTGAAATAGTAAATTGATATGGTTTACTATCCAGCACTTTCCCTGAGTTTAGTTGGATTTGGAGTTGGAATAGTAAATTATTATGGTTCACTAACCAGCACTTTCTCTGAGTTTAGTTGGATTTGGAGTTGGAATAGTAAATTATTATGGTTTACTATCCAGCACTTTCCCTGTGTTTGGAGTTGGAATAGTAAATTATTATGATTTATTATCCAGCACTTTCCCTGAGTTTATTTGGATTTTGGATTGGAATAGTAAATTATTATGGTTAATTACCCAGAACTTCTGCTGAGTATAGTTATTTTTGGAGTTGGGATAGTAATTTTTGGGGGATATTTTCCAGCATTTTCTCAGAGTTTAGTTTATTTTGAATTAAGCAATAGTAATCATTTATTATTTATTATGTATAATTTTTGTACAGTTTATATGTATTTTGAAATAAGTAAATAAGTAAATAGACGTATGTTAGTTTTTATTGGCAACATTTCTCTATGCAAACCCATATATTTTTTTTCCTCAATTACATTCTTTTCATTTGCTTCTGTTATAACAGGTATTATAATATTAAAAACATAAATCAGAAATGTTGATGTTATTTAGATTTTATTATAAAGTATAATATATTTGTAACATTCATTTTTCATGTACAATTGTAAGATAGATAATATATTTTCACATACACATTTTTTTTACAGTTTTGAAAAATGATATATTTTTTGGTAGTATAGTCATGTAAAGTAACATATTTGTAGTTCTTTAATTACAGTTTCATTTTTATTGTTTATTATTTTTTATGACAAAAAAACATTTGTATACATTTTTGTTTACATTTTCTAATACATTTTATATAATTTTTATGCTTTTTGTAAAATTGTATAATATGTATTTTACAAGGTTATATTTGATATATTTTATTATTTAGTATATTGAATATTATTTTTAATAAAATAATATTTAATATGTTAAATAATTTGCTAAATTTTTAACAGAAATATTTTGTACCATATATATTTTTTATCACATTTTCATATTTGTTGTACATTTACAGTGTATGAAACAAAATATATTTTAATATACATTAAATACATTTTTTGGGGGGTAAAATAACAGTTAATGTATATTTTACAATTTTTTAAATATTTTTTAAACATTTAAAAAAACATTACAATAAATAAAATTATACATTTAATTTTTCGATTTTTTAATATTTCTCCATTGTTGTCTGTGGGGAGTTAGAGGCCTATTAGGATGGCGGGCGTACTTTCCTCCGCCCGCCACCCTAGCGGTGCTGGGACCGGCCGCCAGTGGTGCGGCGGTCCCGCACCAGCGATTAGGATGCCACCGCCACCGTGGCGGTGGCATCCTCCATTCCTAGCATTGTGGCGGGCGGTGCACACAGCACCGCCCGCCACAATGCTGGGAATGCACTGTGTGCATTGTCATGCACAAGGTGACAGGCACCGCCCGGTGCCTGCCACCTTGTCCATGACAATGTAGGGGGGTACCATAGGTACCCCCCATGTGCACCCCCCACCCCCCTAATACCCTGGGGGCCCCCAACTGGCCCCCAACAGCAAACTCTGCATGCCGGAAAGGCTGCTTCCCGCACCCATGCTAATATGGATGGCGGTGTCTAGCAGACACCGCCACCATATATAGCCCCTTTTCCGCCCGGTCGACTGGCGGAAAACCGGCGGACGGTCTCTCCGTCTGCCGGGGTCCCCCCCGCCATACTAATATGGCTTGGGAAAATGGGTGGCGGGCGGAGGGAAATGTAGGGCGGATCGCCATCACCATGCGGGCGGTGGCGATCCGCCCTACATCGTAATGACCCCCTTAGTCTTTTTTTCATTTTTATCATTTTTATTACGCGGCCATTTTATTTCATTTTCCTCACTTTTCTGTCTATTTGTTTCATTTTTAGGCCATTTTGGAAGACAGAACCTCGCGGTTGGGAGCTGCGTTTTGTCGGTTAAGTTAAGTTTAATTTTATATATTTTTAAGGTAGTTTTAGGGTAGGGCAAGGTAGTAGTAGTGTAAATAGATTTGGTAGGGCGCTATTTGTTCATTTTTGGTGTAGTTAGGTGTTGTTTTGGTAGTTTAGTGTTTTATGTGTTTGACATAGTGTTGGATAGAATTAGAATGTTATGTAGTGTTAGTTATCTGTTGTTTAAATATATCATTTTGTATTTAATGTTGATATTAATGCTTGTGGGATTGTATTTGTTGTTGTTGGTGGGTGTTCTTTTCTTTTTTATTTACAGGTTTTCTGTTTGGTGAACGGATGGAGCTGATGACGCGTTTAAAAAAAAAAAAAAATTATTTAGGGGCCCATTACGATGTCGGGCGGAAGCACTACCGCCGTGCTGGCGGATGCAAAAACCACCAGTTACCGCCTGCACGCAGCAGTCCACACGCCCGCCCGATTACGATGCGAAAAGTCAGCCAAACACCGCCGGCAAGCCAGCGACACCGTCCGCCATCAAAGTGCGCCCGTACACGTAGCGGCGCAGCCCAATTGACACACACCGTCCGACGAAACACGTACCGCCCGGCGTACAAATTACGATGCCGCACACAAACTGAACCCACGGCTAAGAGACACCGTACGTCAAACCGAAGCGGTAACACGAACGCCGAGCACGGACACCGAAGAAGCGGCTCCCCGAGCATGAATCCAGCACTGCAGGCCCTCCCTATGCTCTATCTGATGCACCACCAAGGACGCAACGTACCGCGAAGACGCAGGTAGGCACACACACAATAAATGCACGCAAACAGCGCACACAGTGCAAGGGCGGAAAAAGCGGACAACCCCCACCCCCGCGTGTACACGACACATCCACCATTGCATCCACATATGACACACAGGCCAAATTGTAACATCTCGTAACACATGTGTACACACCACCTGGGACTTAGGAACCAACCACCCCGTCACGGCCCCAAAGCGGCGATGACGCTGCCACACATGCGCACAACGCAGAGGCCAACCGCAGCGCCATGCATGCGTCGCACACAGACACAGGGACACAACCAAGCAGCACACACACCAGCCCCACCCCGAACGCACATGACACGTGACAGGCCTGCCACAGACATGTCCCCAACGCCCAATTCACGGACAACACCCAACGTCACACAACCGACGCACACATGTCAGTGAAGTCACGCAACAGCAGGACACACCCCAGTGCAACAAACATGGCGAAGCACACAGCGGCGGCAACACCAACTAGGAGAAGCAGGGCCCCATCGGGAAGAGGAACGCCAGTACCACACTGAAACACCCATACCACCCTGCACATATGAACAAGACATACAAAACGGAACACCAAAGAGCCCGGGGACCGACAACAGGTGGCCCAAGAATAACACTCACACACAAGGCCCAACGCAGAGCGGAAAGGCAGCCTGCCGCCCACACAAGGGAGAGCAGACAGCACTGAATGACCTTCCATTCCAACTCCGAAACCACAGCCCTACGAAAGAAGCCGGTGAATACAGCCATTGTCCAATAAAAGACCAACACAGGCATGCAGAGGAGACCGACCACAGGGCAGATAGCGCATATCACAGAAGAACACAACGGACGGGAAAGAATAAAGAAAACACTCCCCCATGTCGGCCCCATGCAAGTTAATTGGAAGGAGTCACACATCACTGACCTTGAACTGTCTGAGAAGCATGTGGGATGAGGGCCCGTGTCCTCCGCACAAGCCAACAGAACACAAGTCCTGTCTCCCTACGACTACACAGAGCTCACAGCAACCTCGGAGCGTGCACATTGCAGACTGCACACACAGCCGGAGCACGCCACCACAACGCACCGCTGCAAAATGGCAACCGCAACACACCTACCCAACTACGCCGGACAGGTCAAGCTGTACAAAACCAACCTGATACATATATTGGGATGCGAACTCCTGTCCCTGCTGAACGTCAGTTACCGACTGACTTACCGCATCACATTGTTCAGCTGCGTCATACCCGTCTTCTACTGTCGGAGGTGTCCCTACCAGCATCCCGTGGAGATGTGTCTCTCCAACCCGGCATGTCTAAAGGCGGACCTGCTAGCACTATTCCTCCCTCTGGACGCACACGACAGGGATTGCTCTGCCTATGGGGGCATGGCGTATGTGGCCAACATCGCACCCGCACTGAAATGGGACCACTGTGCCTCCACACGACGGATCATCGAGCACAGCTACATCGAATGTCACCCAGCATGCCCCATCATGGTCCTCCAAGGGACAACTTACGAACAACACCTTGACAGCCACCATCCGCTACATTGGCTGGCAAACATTAACACCACCAATGACATGGAAGCCCTGCTGGACGGCATCGCATACCTGACAACCTGTAAATTCGTCGGACCCCAACGCAGGTTCCCCGATTGACCTATGATGTCCAACCCCGCACCCATGCTTAGCTTCCGCACGGACTGGCCAGTCACCACCACAACAGCCATACCAAACGACCGGCAACAATTACCACACCATCAACGACATCGCCATGACATCGGATATGACCGGGACATGCACACTGTTCCCCATCACATCCAGGAACACCGCATGCATCGTGGGAGGCAGTGGCATGGGGTCTGTGTATCGCACCCACATGGACGGAACTGCACGAACAACCAGGACACGACATGGATCCAGCGCCCATGGACACACACACCGCTCAGTGGACATGAATAGGTCGCCTGGAGTCTGTGGGTGCTGCACCCCTCCCACCCCCGCCCCGGGAATCCCATACCAGGACCTTTGCACGGACGACAAGTGCAAACAACAACAACACGACCCCAGTGACTGTGACATGTCCAGTAACCACCACATTGCAACAACAAGTGGCACGCCGCTGCATGCACGCAAGCACATGCCCTGATGTCATCTCACATGCACGCGTGCATGAGGAACAACCGCAGCAAACCTGTCACATGGAACTGAGATGGACTGTGCCCATGATGCCAAGCGGTCTGGTAGGCTACTTGTATACCGTCTGTGTCAAAGTCCGCAGCTCCGCAGCTATACGTAAATGTACATTAGCACAGCCTTGGCCAAGCAGATGTAACTCTGAAGCCCACATCCCACATGCAACAGCCAATCACATGTAACCCCACACCCTATCCCATTTGTAATCATGCTCAGTATATCCTCAACATGTATTCCGCTGCCAGTAGTGTCCACTATACTGCATCACAGAGGACAGAAGACTCAATATAATGTTTGAAACCAAAACTGTCTCCGCTGACTCATTGCACAAGTACGAATGAGAGAGGATGAGAGTATGTGAAGTACACGGCAGTCGTGACATGACCATGTAGTCCACTGGTATTGGATGTCAACGCAAATGAGTAGCACTACTGTGGAAGACACACATGTGTCGTGTGAAGTCGTATGGACGCAGTGCTCAGGTGGGTGGGTGCGACGGGTAGATGCGCACATGCCAAGTTGGAGCACGCCGTGTTGGGAGGGGTCATGAACAGTACACCACCGCTTCCCTGGGCATTGTGAGAGGACACCTGTCGGGGGGAAGTGAACACGTGTGTGCACAGCAGCCGGGCACACGAACAATGCGGAACCAGGCGCACACGTCAGCCCACCCTCCGTGGACTAGCTGGATCCTGTTGTGCGCCCGCCATGCCCCTTGACAAGGCACACACAGCCCCAGTCGACCAGGTGTAACCCCAACATAGTCAATCCGCACAGGCGATACAGGGCACGGGATGGCAGTGGAGCATGGTGTGTGAGAGGTCTCCTCGCGCTCCTCCTGGTCATATCACGCAGGCAATAGAACCTCAACGTGTAGCATGGCACAAGTCAAATGGAAGTGTAGGGGGACGCACCTCAGCACGAGCAGCACTGACGTCACGGGAGGTGGCTCGCACCATCCCATCCATTGCCCATTATACCAACCACGCCACATGCCATTGCGACTAAGTGCAAGCGCGTGCGCCACCCCCCCGAGCCCTCCCCAGAGAGGCCAAAGAGTGAATGTGTGGGCCATCAGTCACAGACGGACGCGGCCTGGACGCAAGGGCAGCCACTGCCACTGGGTGTCGCAGGTGGCGGATCCGGAAGGCGAAGACTGTGATGCATAGTCCATGCAGGCCGGGTCTCCATTTGGGGCACCACGCAGGTGGACGGCGTCCCGCCACACATCATACCCTGAGACAGCCCACTCGTGCAACTGGACCCACACATACACTCCTTGCCCTCTCTGGTGCGAGCTTGGGGCTGCCTGTGCAAGCGCTAGCCTCGCAGGTGCACATGCATATTGGGGGAGCGAGGGGAGGACATGAGGGCTGGGGCGAAGATGACTGTATCACTGTCAGTGAGTACAAGGGATGACCCAGATGTGGAAAGGAAGAGACGTGTCCCGTGTGTACTGCAACTAGTCGCCAATCCAACTACCCCCCATGTCCGGAATGTAAGCCCGCACCTAGGCCCGCCCATCCGCCACATCGAATATACCACCAGCACAACAACCTTCCCATTCGAAACACTGACTGGGGGTGGCGACCAGTGAACAAACATGTGTAGCCTACCCACGCGTACATGTGGGCCCACCATTATCCATGTCACCTGCGGCAAAGTCATGACATGCGCAATGAGGGAAGTGAGGTGAGCTGTCCGCCCCACGCACAGAAGGTGCATCAGCTCCACAGACCCAGCAGCGAGTCCAGCAGGGGTCACATGTGCAGGGGCAGCTGTGCCCGGTGTGAAGGCACATGCACATGGACAGCACATCGACCAATGTGTAGTCTGCCCACATCTACAGTCCATCATCATGCGGACATAGGAATTGTACACAGGGCAACACATCTTAGTGGGTGCACCCACCGTGACCAACAATGCGCAATCATCGACGTACCCGCCCTGTGCATGGCCCCCCACCCAACGGAGGCACATCCAGTGCCTCCATCCCACACACACAAGCCTTCCACGGAACATGCTGTGTCCAATGGTCAGTACAGAGTCAGCGCCCATCTGGTGGATCCTGAACAGGAGACACATGCACACACATGATAGCTCCCACTATGTACGTCTGCCACCTGGCACGTGCAATGTAACCTCTCACCTGTGACGTGTGACTGCAAGCACACAGCCGTCTTGGCATGGGGCTGTCAATGTGGACACCTGTCAATGTTTCGGGAGGTGTGATCCGTACAGTGCTGTACATAGGGTGCAGTGCTGACACCTACTACTGTCTCATATCCCCTCGTGCCACAGGTCCCACTTGTTTTGGCCGCTCAGCCTGTGCCCACATCGTCGTCGTCGTGTGCCATACTCATCCAGCCTCGGAAGCAGTGCCATGCTCAGCAGACATTCATGTTGCCGTGGCGTTGCCGCTTGACGAATATGCAGTCAGTCCCCATCAGCACGCCCCGCAAGTCATTGGGGCCTAGATCCCCATGTGCATGACCATGGCAGTGGTTTGCATCACTAGCCATTGCCATTGGTGGGAGACCTGTGTAAGTGTATTGTGGCCGTGCCGTCCCTGCTTGACAGCTGGGCTGTGACTCATGTGCTTGCTCAGTCATGTCAGTGATGTGAATGCGAAATTGCTATGTGTTGTGTTGCTCTGACATGTGTCCACTGCCATCTTCCCTAGGCGGAGACCGAACATTGACCGCCCATACCAATTGCTGGCAGACATGGAGGATACTGAGGTCATAAGGAAGTTTCGGCTGGACAGGCCAACCCTGCATCGACTGTGTGCCATGTTGGAACCCCATCTCCGTCCCCGCAGGGTGTATCCGACAGCATTCACCCCCACGGCTAAGGTGATGGCCGCCATGCATTTCTTCGCCACTGGGTCATTCCAGCACACAGTGGGCAGTGGAGGAGGGATGTCCCAGCCCATGTTCAGCAAGGTGCTGAGGGATGTACTGGCAGCCATGATGCTGTACCGAAACAGGTACATCAGATTCCCCAGGGCTCGTGAATTGGCGGCAGTGAAGGGTGCATTCTATGCCCTTGGCAGGATCCCACACGTCGTTGGTGCCATTGATTGCACACATGTTGGCCTTGTTCCACCACAGGCCACTGAGCACCTGTACCACAACAGGAAGCACACGCACTCCCTGAATGTGCAAGTGGTGTGCCTTGCGGACATGGTGATAACCCACGTGTGTGCAAAGTTCCCAGGCTCGGCCCATGACGCACATGTAATGCGCAACAGCATCTTGCCACGACTGATGTCCAATCTGCAACAGGATCGTGGCTGTATTGTCGGTGAGTATGTGGAGTGGTGTAGCGTGCTGGTTGTGCGATGCTGTCCCCTGTCCAGTTGGAATAGCAACGGTTCTCTGTGTCCCTCACACCCAGGTGACTCTGCGTACCCGAATGGGGCATGGCTGCTCAGTCCATTGAGGAATCCTCGCACCCCAGCAGACGATCGCTACAATGAGGCACATGGGAGGACCAGACGTGTGGTCGAGCGTACCTTTGGCCTCCTCAAGTCCAGGTTCAGGTGCCTGGACCGCACCGGGGGTGCGCTGGCGTACTCCCCACAGAAGGTGTGCCAGATAGTGGTGGCGTGCTGCATGCTGCACAATCTGGCCATTCGGAAGCAGATCCCCCTCATTGTGGATGACGGAGATCAACCAGGGCCCCAGCCCGCAGACCAGGACAGCTCGAGTGAGGAGGACAGCGGAGAGGAGGAAGCTGGGAATGTGCGCCAGCAGCTCATCGCCCGCTACTTCACTTAACGGTGAGTGTCCATGTACGACGGCTGATGTGTCTGTATTTGTGCAGGTGTGTGTGTGCTGTGTCAGGGTGGCCTTTTGTACACTGCGTGCTGTGTGTCAACGCTCCATGCCCAGGTTAGTATGCCACTGATGGTGGCTGTGGCATTGTGCCCTATTGCTCTGTGCGATGTGTGTACATTGCTTGTAGTTGTTGACATGTACTGTGTGATGGGTGTGTGACACACTCATTGAATGTGCTCCTGTTCTGTCTCCCACCCCTAGGTCCCTACAGGCCCTCCGGTTCCATTGCCATGCCACGCATCAGGTGCCGTTCCGCTCAAGGTGGCCGTTGTATTCCGTACAATTAAAACACAGGGCACAGACAGCAGTTTGTGGAAGAGGTGCATTTATTTCAAACTGTGACATGTGATTGTGTGTAAGGTGATGACAAAAGTGGTGCGTGCAGTGACAATGAGCTGTCGGTCATGGCTGCGTGATGCTCAGGGTGTACCCACTGGTTCTATGTCCATAGTCCAACACACACATGCCATCCAGATGGCTGTGTGGAGTGGGATCGTAGTCCAAGTCAATGCAGTGGGTGGTCAAGGAAGGCTGGCTGGCTGCCTCACTTGCGTCTGGAGCGTGCGAAGTCCTCCCGGGAGATCTGTTTCCACTTCGGACGGCCCCTTCCACGTTTGCGAGGGGGGGTGCCTGCTTGCGACCTGCTGGTGGTTGAGGTGTGCTCACTGGCTGTGGACGCAGGGGAACTGGACACTGCTGCTCGACCCTGCGCCCCGGCAGGTGGTGGCGGAGGGGGAGCTGCTGTCCCTGGCTGTGACCTCACCGCCACCACCAGCTGGCCCATGAGGTCCACGAGTTGGCCCATACGGGCGTCCATGGACCTCAGCACCCCCAGCACCTCACGCGTGTCTGTAGCTGACCTGGCCCATTGTCCTTGGGCCTCTTCATAGGCCCCAAGGACTCTGGCCATTTGAGGCAGGGCATGGCTCCCAGGGGAGGCTGGCGTTTCCCTGACCCTGCTCCTCCTACCAGTCCTGCTGCCACCGGCCTGCCCACTAGCCACATTGCTCACCACGGTCCTCACCCTGGCTCCCAGGGTGGATCCAGTCGTCCGGGCCACCACCTGCGCTGGGGCCAGCGAAGACGTGGTGGCGGTTGCGGCAGTGGTAGTGGCCGCAATGACCGTGGGTGTGGCCGCAATGACCGTGGGTGTGGCCGCAATGCCCGTGGGTGTGGCCGCAATGACCGTGGGTGTGGCCGCAACGACAGTGGCAGCAGGGGGCTGGGAATGTTCAGCAGCCCTGGATGATGGGTTGGTGGGTAGGAGGGGTCCTGGGGAGCGGCTGGGCCCTGCCACACTAGATGGGCCTGCTTGGTGGTCCGTGTCCGAAGAGGAGGACAGATCCTCCACATCCGTGTGTCCTCGTTGGGGGCTTGTAGGCTGGCTGTGCTGGCTGCTGTCTCCATCCCCAGCATCCAGCAGTTCGTCACCTGTGGAGAGAATGAGATTTGTTATTGTGTTGCACCTGGCGAAGTCTGTATTGGTTGTCTGACATTCTCCGTTCGTGCACTCTCGTGCACGTGTGTCCCGGAGGCGGGTGTGTGGCTGTACAATCTGTTGTTGTGTGTGCTTGGCAATGGGACTGTGTGCTGTGCACATGTGGCATGGGACGGATTGGCTATGCCGATGGGTGTGTTGCTGTGCTCCTACTTATTGTGACTCTGGTGTATGCGGGCTCCAGGCCCATCCTGGGTCTGGTTTGTACTTTGCTTTTGGGGTGCATATGGAACGCTTAGGAACGCATTTGGCAACATGGGGGTCATGCCCCAGGAACGCATTTGGGATGGAATATGCTTTTGGGGTGCATATGGAACGCTTAGGAACGCATTTGGCAACATGGGGGTCATGCCCCAGGAACGCATTTGGGATGGAATATGCTTTTGGGGTGCAAATGGAACGCTTAGGAACGCATATGGCAACATGGGGGTCATGCCCCAGAAACGCATTTGGGATGGAATATGCTTTTGGGCTACATGCTGTGAGCCATGGGTGCCGAACGTGACATGTGTTGTGGCAGCATGACAGTGCATTGTCTGAGGTGTGTGCATGCCTGACATACCCTGCATATTTGCTGTCTGTTGTGATTACTGGACATGGCATTGGACGCATCGTTATGAGTGTGTGATGGTTGTGTGCCACCCGACGTATTGCAGTTGTCCCATCTCCTTGGTGTGCGTGCTGCCCTGTGCCATGTGCATCACTGCAGTGCTCGGGGGGTGTGGCCCATGTTGTGTGTTGTTGCTCACAGTGTGGCGTGCGCTTCATTGACTTCTGGCACATGGTTGGTCATGGGCATGTATCTTAGCGTGACTGCTGTATGTGTGGCAGCTGTGCGGATGACATGCCTTTCATGAGACTGGGGCTGACGGATGGGATGGATGGTATGTTGTATGTGCATGGTGTGTCTGTGTGTTTGATGGGTTCAGTGGTGTTCGTGTGCATTTATGTTGTTCCGCTCTGTTGCGTCTAGTGTTGTTTGTCTTACATAGGCGTAGTTGTGGGGTGTGTGGTTGACAGGCAGTAGGGGCTACATGGACAGGACTTCAATGGTGTTTCGGTTGTGTGTGATGGGTTGCACAGTGGCTGCCGTGTGGTACTATATTCAGTGTGGCTTGTGCATGCAGACGTGGCTCCTTGGGTGTTGCTGTGTCTGTGATGGGTCATGTGGGGTGTGAGTCTGTGGTTCATGTCCGTGTGCACATTGTTCACTTGTTCGTGACAGTGGGCGGTGCTGCGTGTTCGTCTGCTACGTAACATGTCCCATGTGTTGGTCGTGTTACGGTCCTCATGCCTCCAGTAATCCAGCCCTGTCCAGTTTCCCACCTGCAGGTTGTTCGTGCGTGCACTGTACTGGATGCCACATGGTTCTAAGCGGGGGTGCTCCATGTTGCAGGTCTGTGGGGGTGGGGGCGGTGTTGTGGGTCGTGGTGATGGCTGGACACCCACTGACACCGATTGTTGTGGACCGTGATGTCTACCTTTCGGCTGTCGGTGTGCACTGCGGTGGCTGACACGTGGGTGTGGGGTGTGGGGGATGCTCCTCCTTGCTGTGCTGTGGGACTAGGGGCCTGGTGTGTGTTGTACTTGAGCTGTCCACCCTCCCACCCACTGCACTTTGTGTTCCTGCCACTTACCTGTTACTTGTCGGTTAGTGCAGCTATGGCGGACACATGGGTGTGGTGGGTGCTCGTTGTGGCGCTTCTGGCATACTTGGGGACCTGTTGGTGGTTACGTGGCTGGCTGAGTGTACACATGCCCCCACGTATCTTACAGTTGTTAGGTTTGGGCTGTGTGTGGTGGTGTCTGTTGCATGTGTGTGTGATGTGTTGTGTATTGTGTGCTGGACATGGGGGTGTTTGTCCCTGGGAGCTGCGGCATGGTGGTAGTGCATGTGAGTACATAGCGGTGTGCTGGTATACATTAGTTTGTACTTACCAGCCTCCACTCCCCCTGCTAATCCGGCGAGGATCTCCGGATGTATAATGACTCGCACCTTCTCCTCCCACGCTTTGAAGGTCTTGAAGAGCGCGGGATTCCCTCCGCCAGTGACGGCAGCCAGCTCTCTGTTCTTGCTCTCCTTCTTCTTGACCAGGCTCTTGACGTCATTCCACCGTTTGTTGATTTCAACTCTGTTCCTGGGCAGGGTCCCGACTGCATTGACCTGGTCTACGATCCGGTTCCACATTCTCTTTCTGGTGGCTAGTGGTGTGTGCTGGACCAGGTTCCCATAGATTTGTGGGTGCACCTTGATAATCTCGTCGACCATGACCGTCAGCTCAATGGGCGTGAACTTGGGCATTCTTTGTGGTGCCATGGTGTTTGTGGTGCTGGTGCGGTGTGTGTTGTGTAATGTGCAGGGGGTTTGTGGTGCCGGTGTTTGGTGGTGGTGGTGGTGGTGGTGGTTGTGATGTGTGCGTTTCTGTGGTGTGCTGCTGTCCTTGCTGTGTCACTGTGTCCTCTCCTCTCCTCTCTAGTTTGCAATGTTGCAAGGGGTTGTGGTCTGTGGGAGTGCTGCTTTTGTACTTACCTATGTGGGTGTGTCCTCATGGTCTGTTGTTTTCAGGTGTGTTGTGTCTGGTGTTCTGGCCTTTGTATTTTTTGTTTGTCCAGGGGGGTGTTTTCGGGATGTGTACTGTGCTTATGTATTTGTGCGTGCCTTGCTGTGTGGACTTGTTGGCCATGTTGTGTGCGATTGTTTTTGTCAGCGGATGGTTTCTGTGCAGGGACGTGGGCGCCATGGCTTCTGCCGTGTCAATTCTCATCGGCGTTGTTTGCGCTGGCGGGCGGTATATTTGTGGTTTACCCGCGCTCATGGCGGTGCGATCGTAATTTCACGTGCGGTGTGTCGGCCGTGAGGGCGGGCGGTTTTGTGTTGTCGTGCGTGTTTCCGTCCGTGGCGGGCGGTTTGACTCCGACTCGGACGAGGGCGGGCGGTATCTTGTGTGGTTTTTCCGCCGATGGCGGTTTTCGGTTTGTGTAATCGTAATGGCGTGGTCGGTGTTCAGACGGTGTGTGCGGGCGGATTTTTGCCGCTTTCATGCCTGGCGGATTTTTTTACGCCGGGTATCGTAATGGGCCTTTTAGTTTTTTGATAACAAGTTACTTTACAATTCCTTTTTTGCCGGTTTGTCGGAGCATTTTTTTTCTAAACTATTTTTCGGGTTTTTGAGGGTTTCGTAATTAAAAGGATTGCGGCGTTGTACCTTTTTATATAGTTGTATTTTTGCATTTTTTTGGGCTTTGTTATTGAATGGATTCGAATTTACTTTGTCTGCTATGGATTTTATCGTTTTCGAGGATATTCTAATTTATTATTATGGGTGGGAAATGTATTTTGTTTAATTGTTTTTTATTTTTTTTATTTTAATAATTATATTATGTTATATAATTTTGTGCTCGATTTAAAATTTTATATGACAATTATATTTATTAATTTAAAAAATGGAGAGTTATGTTGTTTACATGTTTTATAGTTATTATGATGTTTAGTATTTTGTTTGGTTTAAAGTATTGATTTAGCAATCATGTCTAGGTATTCTAGACCTTGGGTGTTTGGATATAATTGAGTGTTGTGTTGTAGGTACTCGTACATTATTTTTGTTTGTTTAATTAGTTTAGGGCCTATTCTAGTTAGGGATTGCTCTAGTCTGAGTTCTTGATAGCTCTGTTCCGCGTTGTTAGTTTTGGCTTTTTGAGCTATACTACTAATGTAGACGTTCCACCAGGGGATCTGGAATTTTGGTTGTCTACGGTGCCCGGACCTATGTAACCTTCCCACCCAGGTGTCTTCAAAGTAGTCTAGGAAGGGAGTTAGTTTACTTTCGTTTGCTTGATAGAAAGGGCTTTCCAAGAGTATGTTATAATGGTTGGCTACTTCAGTTGTTGGGACATAGGCCAGGGCTATTAACTTTTTTATGTGGTAGGCAAAGTTGCCATTGGTGGCATAATCTATACTCAGAGGAGATTTTTGTAGGTGTCTCCAGATACTCTGATTGAAGTGGTAATAGCAACCTTGGATTGCAGTGTGTGGGTATAATTTTAAAATTGACTGAATCATTGCTTGCTCAAAGTCAATGATTATTGTTTGTGGAAAGTAATTGTCAGTGAATTGTTTTAGTACTATCAGGAGCTCTATATAGGTGGTGTTTTGTTTATTAGGGAGTAATGCATATATGAAGGGGATATTAGTATCTTCATATTCGCCGTGGATGGTATATAGCTGGTAGAATGGTTTGGGGCAAACTTTGAATGTGCCATCCATCGTCCATGTTTCGCAGTTTTTAAGTTTTTGTAAATTGGTGTTTGTAGCAAAGATGATAATTCATTTTTCATGACTTTCATTGTCATAAAGAAGGAATTTTTCATCTTTGTGGGTGATGGTGTATTCAGGTAACATTTGTATTCCTCCAAAAGTTTGGGGGTAGGTGGTGTTTGAGCTGTAGCTCTTTTAGTTCTGGCGATACATTTTTTTAAAGTGGGGATGGATGGTAGTTGTCCTGTGACATGTTCAGGATCTCGAGTTAAATTTATTTTTAGTATTTGGGTACTTGTTTGTTGGGAACTTGTACTTGCTTCTCTTATTTGTTCTAGGGCATCTCTGATTTCAATTTCAGTCACATTGGGGGGATGGTTGTGTTCTTTAATACTGACTACATTGGTTTCTACTGTAGTGGCTCTCCCATAGCAAGCATTAGAGTACAATTTGCTAAATTTCCAATGTGTTTTGTTTTCAATTACTTTTTCCTGTGTATAAGTGTAGCCCATGTAGCAAAGAAGTAGTTTCCCCTTTTGCGACGTTGGGAATTTTGCTCCTTCTGCCATTTATTTGTCTATCTGTGAAGATATATATGTATATATGTTTATTAATTATGCAATTTTGAACAGTAAACATGTTAGTATAATTAATATAATTGAAAATATACTTACATTAGTGTTGCTTTAGTTTTCTTGATGGATATGTTTAGATGGTCGTTGTTTATTCACTGTTATATTTTCGGTTGGTATGAAAGCAAAATGTTAATGTTATTAAAGTGTTACATATATTTTTATTTAGTAGTAAAACAATTAATACTTATTAATTGTAGTTGATGAAGTTTATTTCTTTGATGTTGTTTAAGTTTGTAGAAGCTGTGAAGAGAAAAGTATTTATTAGTTAAAATTTCTTTTTTATTTAATTTTTCGTTTAGTAGTTTGCTCTATTGGTTAGTTAATTTATATACTTACTTAGGGGGTGATTAGGATGGCGGTCGGATCGCCATCGCCGGCACGGCGGTGGCGATCCGCCCACCATCCCAACCCGATTTACCCCCGTCTTATTATAATGGCGGGGGTATCGCGGTGGACGCAAAGTGCGTCCGCCGCTTTTCCACCGGTCGGCAATCGTTCCAATTGCTTGCCGGGCAGAGCTGGGGCTTAATATGGTGGCTATGCCTAGCAGGCACCGCCATCCATATTAAGATGTATGGTTTTGAAAGCCTTTCCATGGCGGCGATGCCGCCATGGAAAGGCTGGCGGGGAATCGCTTTGGGGGCCCGTTGCGGGCCCCCGAGGGGGTGGGGGGCTGCACTTGGGGGGTACCTATGGTACCCCCCCACATTGCCATGCACAAGGTGGCAGGCACCGCGCGGTGCCTGCCACGTTGTGCATGGCAATGCACAACATGGCACTTTGGCATTGTGGCGGGTGCTGCTTACAGCAGCACCCGCCGCAATGTAAAGTATGCGGAATGCGACTGCCAGGGTGGCGGTCACATCCTAATTAGCGGTGCGGGACCACCGCACGTCTGGCGGCCGGTCACAGCACCGCTAGGGTGGCGGGTGGACTAAAGTCCGCCCACCATCCTAATAACCCCCGTAGTGTGATCTTTTTCTTTAATGTTGCTTTTGTACTTTTCTTCGAAGTTGTTTGTTTTCACGGTTTTTGATGCAGTTGTAGTGAAGTGTAATCTGTGAAATAAAAGAGAAAAGGTTATATTTTTAGGTAATTTGATTATTTTTATAATTTAGCGACATATGTATGAAGTGAAAGAATTTCTAATCCTTAATAGTGATTTTTAAGGAATTGTTATTAAGGAGTTGCAATTCTTTATGCATGTAGAAATTGCTAAATAAACTGTGATATCTACACATTCCATAATAGCAAATTGAATCTTTTCTCATTCATTCCTATGGGCCTTTGGAACGAATGGGAAAGCATTTGCAATTTGCCATTACCTATTTTGCTATTGCGTTTTGGGTTGATGCATCCTAAAAGTATTTTGACTGGTCGCAAATGGGCTGATTCTGTGCATTAGCCCGTTTGCAACGGGTAATAAGTTTGATGAATGTGCCCCTTAGCCTTTATTTTAATTATTTTTGTAAAATAAAATTATATACTTACTATTTTTAGTTGATGAAGTGTCTTTTGTTGATGTTGTTGTTTTGTTGAATTTTGTAGAAGCTGTAAAAAGAAAAGTATTTGTTAGCTATGTTTTGTATTTTTATTAAATTTATTAATTTTAAATACTTTAGTTTCTTTTTGGTTAAGTTATATACTTACTTTGTTATATCTTTTTTATAATGTTGATTTAAATTTTGTTATGCATGAAAATCTTTGTCTTGTATTTTCTATGTGGATTTTTAATGAGGTTTAATCTGTGATATTTAAAGAAAAACATGTAATAGTTTTAGTTAATTAAATAAAAAAGGCGAATTATTTATATTTTGTTATAAAGTTTTGTTCTTACCTGTATTGATGGATTTTCGATATAGTTGGATGTGTAGTTCTTTTTCCTTCTGTGTTCTCTCTCGCGCAAAGTATCACTCTTCTTCCTTGTTTGTCCGATGTACGGTAAAAGTGGTATTGATTAATTCATTGTTTTTATAGTGTTAATTTAATTAGTTAGCTTTTTCTATTGGTTTGTGTTGCTTTAGTTTACATTTATTGGTCGAGATAAGCTTTTTGAATTTTTTAGCAGTTACCTTTTAATTAGTTTAATATTTATAATGTTTATTTAATGTTTTTATTTATTTTGTTTAGTGTTGTTATTTAAATTTATATGTTAATAAATGTAATTTAATTTATTTATATATGATATATATTAATGTTAGTTTATTTTCGGTCGGTGTGATATATTTTTAATGTTGTATTGTTTATTTATTTATTTGTGTTTGTATTGTTATTGTATTTGTTTTAATTAATGTCAATTCTTTTTTAATAACTTTTAAAGTTTATTTTAAATATTTGGTCTATGGAATTTAATTATATAACCGTAAATACAATATTTTTATGTTTAAATGTTTTTTTCTATAAAGTTTATATGTATTTTATCGATATTTGTGTTGTTGATATTGTAAATATCGATGTTTTTGGTGTTAACATTTTATTTTAATGTTATCGATATATTTGTATTCTTTAATTTTGTTGTCGATATTTTTGTCATCGATAATTTTTTCAACTATATTTTTTTATCGATGTTTGTGTAATTAATTTTTTTATGTATAGGGTGTCGATATTTTTGTATACGATATTTTTTCTGAGATATTTCTGTAGTTCGAGGTTTTAGGAGTCGATGTTGTATCAGTGAACCGTTGCACATGTCATAAAAACAGCACCCTACACTATGCAGATAAGGTATATTCTGAAATAATACTTGTTATAGTCGGGTGTGTCCCAGTCGCCCAGTATCCCAATTCAGTTATGTTTTGGCCTGCTAACCAGTGCATTGGCCATTGCAATTGCACGGCCGCATAATAATATTCATAATTTGGGGCTCCCAGGCCTCCCTCCACCAGGGGGCATATAACTTCCCAAGAGACACTCGCTTTCTACCGGTACCCCATATTAGGGCAACTAGGAACATCCTAAGGCCTTGAAAAAAATTCAGGGGGATTCGGATGGGTTAGAGCGGCAAAGAAAAGAGCAATCTGGGTAACACTGGCATCTTTGAAATAGCTATGCAGCCCATTAGGGATAACCGCAGCTTAGTCCAGAATGATAAAGAGGACCTGGCGTTGGCCACTGCCCTGCCCAAATTACCATCTAATAGACCTTTTGGGGAGTGATACACTCGGACTCCCAGATACTTAAAGGAGTCACAGGACCATAGGAGTGGTGTAACCGGGATTGTCATCCTTTGGTCGGGAGACCGTAATGTCATCAGAAATAATTTGGATTTGTCCCAGTTCACCTTTAAGCCTGATGCTAGGCCAAATCGGTCCAGCAACGCCATAAGATCCAGGGGCCAGATGTACGACCCATTTTTGCGCTCACAAACGGGAGAACAGCCCGTTTGCGCCCGCAAAAAACGGTAATGGCATGTACAAACGCTATTTTGCGAGTCACTGACCGCAAATTAGCGTTTGCAACTCTCGCTATTAGGAAGGAGCATCCTTTCCTAATAGGGAGACTCACTGCCATGTACTATTGTTTTGCGACCGCAATGGTGGCCGCAAAATACTCGCAGTTTACCACCTACTTCAAGTAGGTGGTAAACCACTCGCAAATGGGAAGGGATCCCCAGGGGACCCTTTCCCCTTTGTGAGTGTGTGAGAAAATATTTTTTAAGAGCAGGCCGTGGCTCCAGTGACCACTGCCTGCCCTTAAAAAATTAAACTGAAAAGTTTCATTTTTCATTTTTAAATGCATCCCGTTTTCCTTTAAGAAAAACGGGCTGCATTTAAAAAAAAGACCTGCTTTATTTAAAAAGCAGTACCAGAAATGGTGGTCTGCTGACCCCAGCAGGCCGCCATCCCTGAGAGTGCTAGCCATTCCCAATGGGGTCGCAAATCGCGCTTGCCTCATGAATATTGTTGAGGCATTCAATTTGCAACCCCATTGGGAATCACTAACAGTGTCTGTGACACTGTTGTACATTGCATTTTGCGAGTCGCAAATTGCGAGTCGCAAAGCGATGCAATTTGCGAGTCGCAAAGCGATGCAATTTGCGAGTCGCAAAATGTAAGGGTCGTACATTTGGCCCTAAGAGTATTGTTTTCTTGTCCCGCAAATATACTAATGCATCGTCTGCATACATATATATTATGTGCCAGTGCTCAATTTGCTCTTATCCCCCAACACTCAGCCCGCTGCCAGAATGCGCAAGCGAGTGGCTCCATCGCCAGTGTCGGGGATAGAGGGCAACCTTGTTGGGTGCCCCAATTTATGGTGAAGGAGTCAGCAATAGTAGTACCTGTTTTTACCCGTGCCACCGGTGAGCTATACAGTTTTGAAATCCATTTGAGGAATTTGGGTCCCATCACAAACTTAATAAGCACCAACCTCAGGTTGCGCAATCCCAGAGTGTCAAAAGCCTTCAGGATTACGAGGGAGGCAACCCAAAAGCGGGCTCCTGTCTTGCGCGTCCAGTCCATTAACATAAGTAGTCTACACATATTTAGGAGGGTGTTCCTACCAGGTCCGAACCTGTTCTGATCATGATGCACTACTGTTTGTAAAACTGAGGTCAATCTATTGGACAGCACCCTTCCGATTATTTTGTAGTCTGAATTCAGAATTGATAGTGGATGATAAGACCCCATAAGTAATGGGTCTCTGTCTGGTTTGGGCAAGACCACCAGCGCCGCTTCCCAGAGGGAAGGGGGCAACTCTCCCTTAGCATATGCCTTGGTGTAAATATGAAGCAAGCGAAGGATCAATTGCGCGCTGTAAGCTGAGTAAAATTCCAATGGCCAACCATCAGTACCAGGGCTCTTACCCTGTTCCATCTGCTTAATGGCATCTACTATCTCAGATTCGTAATGGGGGATTCCAGCTCCTCCCGTTGCGAAGGCTGAAACCGGGGGAGAGCAACACCTTCTAAGAAGGAACGTGTTGAAGTCAGATCCTCCCTCTGTGGAGCTTTGTACAAGGATGCATAATATGAATAAAAACAGTGTTAATTCCCTCCTTTGTATAAATATTATGTCCCATACCATCCCTAAATGCGTAATTGGGTTCCTGGGTGAGTCTGAGCGTAGTAGCCACGCCAGCAGATTACCATCCTTGTCGCCCTCAGCATGTCATCTAGCCAAGTGTTCCCTGTGATCGAGGGCTCCCAGCTTTTCTAGTGTGGGTTTGTACGTTAGGCAGGCCTGAGCCAGTGGTGCCACAAGCTATTGGTCAGTGGGGGATAATTGCTCGTACCGCCGTATATCAGTCTCAAGGGTGTTGAGTTCTTTGCGAAGGACTAACTTAGTGCCATAAACCGCTTTGATCATATGGACGCGGAGCAGGACTTTAAATGCGCCCCATTCAAACCCCGGCACCTGAAGCACTGCCATAATTATTTTTGAAAATAAGAGTTGATGCTCTCAGAGAGAGTGGAACAGAGTGGACCATCACAGAGTGCCTCCAAGGGCATGCACCAAGTTGGGATCTTGGGCTTAATTCTCCCCCAGGTCTATTATAGCTGTAAAGGACAGTGACCTTAGAGGGTGCGTCTGCGGTACTGCGCTCGTGGCACCCTGGTAAGTGCATCCGGCAAGCAGTAAACAAGATCAGTTCTGGTGTGTAAGTCATGCAACCCTGAGTAGTATGAATATTCCCTGGTGTCCGGGTGTAGACCTCGCCAAGCGTCCTGCACCTGCGTATAAGGGGCCTATTTCTGCAAATGTTGTGCTGGAGACACTGTCTGTGCTCCTGGCAGTGGGAGGTGAGAATGGTCTTTTTCGAGATCAGGGGTGCAGTTATAATCCCCCTTCACCCCCCCAGTAAGTCAGGCCAATGCATTTCTCAGCAGCTCTGGGGTCAAGGAGCCCCAAAAGGAAGCTTGGTTAGCATTAGGGGCATAAAGTGACACTAATGAAAGAGGAAGTCCATCAAGCAGCCGTTCCAGTATAGGATATCCGCCCTCAGGGTTCAAGTATGCAAAACCTCTAGGGGTGTCCCGGGAGCCACCCAATCAATGCCAACCTAGCATAACTGGAGTATGTGGTTCCTAACAGTACTCCCCTCCAACGCCTGCGCATAGACTCAAGTGCATGTGATCTGAGGTGTATCTCCTGGAGTAGCGCAATTTGAAGCTTACGTCTGCGGATATATTGATACACACAGTAACGTTTAGCATAACCATTCAAACCGCGGACATTCCAGGTCAGTAGCAACATTGAGGACCCCTGTGTACTAGCGTTATCAAGCATTTCAGTGCTCCCTGGACTGCCCCCTCCAACAACAACCCGCCCAGCGTCACTCCCCCTGGCCTCTCCGCCCCACAGCATACCACGTCCTAGACTAAAAGAAAGGGGAAGCACACACTGTGAATAACATAAAAAGAACAATATAAACACCCAACTCCCATTCCCAGGCCAGCTCATCAATGGGTGGCCAACCATTGGCACTGTAATGCAATACTAACAACTCTAATTAATAGTCTTTACCAGTGGTTAATTGAGAATAAGGGGGTCAGCATCCAACAACAGCGGCAGATCCGCACGATGGTGGCCCCTACCCACGGCCCTTTTTAACGATGTCAATTATTAAGGGGGTCATTACGAAGGCGGACGGACTTATGTCCGTCCACAATCATCATGGGGATTGGGACCGGCCGCCTATATGGTGGCGGTCCCGCAAGTGCAATTACAATGGGACCGCCACTGTGGGGGTCGCATTGTACATGTTTACTATTGCGGCGGGTGCTGCTGGCTGCAGCACCCTCTGCAATGGTAAAAATGCATGTTGTGCATTTCCCTGCACTACGTGGCAGGCACCACGCGGTGCCTGCCACATGGTGCAGGGAAATGTTGGGGGGCACCATGGGTGCTCCCCAAGTGCACAACTGAAATGCCCCTGCAAATGGGGGGGCATGCAATGGGCCCCCAAAGTACATCCCCGCCAGCCTGTAAATGACAGTTGAACCGCCATACATAGGCTGGCAGGGAAACAGCATCCTAATCTGGCCGATGGTGCCTGCTAGGCACCGCCACCATTTTGTGGATGCGGGGTGGGTCCAACAGGCAAGTGTCGGACCCGTGGCGGATGGACTTCCCGTCCGCCAGTGTCGTGTAGTTCCTATATAACCTATACAGGATCTGCGCGTTTGGATAACATAAACTGTGGGATTGGTGGCAGACTGATTCCGTGCACCCCCACTGGATACGTTAGCCTGTCTGAATCAGCTAGATCACAGTGCCACTATAATTTCCTCTTACCAAGGAGAGAATAGATTCTGGCAACCTCAGAACATGACAACCCTGATCCCTCAGAATCGTGGAAACAAGATACTCCCTTTCGCTCAGTCACTCGTGCTTACTTAGTTCGTCTCAGATAGATACATAGAATAAACGGGCTGGGTGTTTTCAGTAAGAATCTATTGAACAGTTGTTATTCTAGTGTAGAATAGATGAGCTGCAACAACCATTAGACAGTAGCAGAGATATATGATGAGAAGTACTACGAAAGTAAAGGGATGGTAAAGTTCTACCATCTTGCAGAAAATATGAATATATACATATCAGTATATAAAACACATGATAAAGTGTGCGTACTTCTACGATGCCTCCCTAACTAGATGTACCTAAATGTACCTAACATCTGTGTAGGTGTTATGCCAAGAATCCCTCTAGGATCTAGTCAACCCCATTACCTGAGGATGAGAGAATATGGGACTCCGTCCTGGTCTCAAGTTGGACACCCCGCGAGGGATGTTAGACCACTGCGAGCTGGAGCGTCTGCATGCAGGAACCTCAGCGTCTCTGGTCAGTATGTCAGCCAGGAAGTCTCGGTCTCTTCTGTCCTTCTAAGCAAGATGTGATGTATATATACCCATAGGTCTCCCCAGGGGTCCTACCTTGCTGTGTTACTGTGTCGGCCTAAAGGATGACGTCGGGCCTGAACTTTATACAGAGATATCATACAGGAGATGTTTGTCCTGCTGTGCTTCCAAGAAGCCTCATGTATAATGTATGAGATTTGAACTAGGGGGAAAACCGCGTTCTGAATGCAGTGTCGTATCTAAGTAAAAGGTCAGTCCCTAAGAACCGTTATGCATGTAATGTAGGGAAGAATATAGGTGAAAGGTTGCAATGTTACCTGCGCCTATATAGGGTACCTATATGGAATATAACACCCACTCCTCTTCCGACTGGGCGACATATGTAACTTATTACCGTACTACTAGCCTAACTAGATATTGGTACGCACAAAGTTTAAAAACATCTGTTTAGCTAAAAATGTTTAAAACTTCTAAAATATTTCTAAAAACTGTCTAAAAATAATTTTTTGCAAGCCATAGCTCTAAAGTTTCCTTAGTTATAGTCCGAAGCACTATAAGCATTAGAAAGCCATGTATGCCCAATAAATGAAAGGAATGTCAATTTTGTTTTGAGTTCCAAATTTGAGCTTGTTTTAAAAAAGGGCGAATTTCTTCCATGTTTATGTGTCCTGGCTGGTAGACACAACATTTCCGTTGCTTGCTTCCGCAGTAGACGGCCCCTGTAGCACCTCGCAGAGCACAGATGATGTCCCACACTGTCCGCAGCCGGTGCTGGGGTAGCATGTGCGCCGTCCAAAGCCTGGGTGTCAGAGGAGGAGCCGGTGTCCATACCAACAGGTGCTGTTACTACCTGTGGGGGCTCAAGGAATGCCGCCATCAACATCGGAATACGCTGAGGACACTGCAGAACTTGGGCCGTTATCGGGTCCAGTAAAGCATTCACGTCCGGTTGCGCACATGATGGGAGTGTCAAACAAAGGTCTAACATGCATTCTTCTCCGCAAAACAGGCATCAGAGGACAGGTAAGATGCAGTCCATCCAGACTGGTCGAAACGACAAGAACCAAGATGCACTTAGCTCTCTTAGGCGAGGCATGCCTAGATGTTGTACCATACGGTCACGGTATTTACGCTCCAGGAGTGCTCTTTCCATCTCCTTGGTGACTGGGACGTCCATTGCGTAGCAAATGTAAAACAATCAGGATACCTGCTACTAGAAACAGGATGAGCGGAAGTCCTCCAAAGATGCTTCCGAATACGGAGTGTATGAAATTTGGTATAACTCCAAGTACCGTCTGAAAGGTGCTCAGAAGTCTAGAACCTATGGTCTTAAATAGGTGGACTATGCCTGTCGTATCAGACATGTTAAAGATACGATTTACCATTTCTGCGAAATGGAAAGGGCAGTTTGTATGAATAAGCGCCTGTATCTCTGCTGAAGACCTTGCGATCTGGAGATCAAAAGTCTCTCGAGTGGAGGTTAAGGGCACAGACTTCTGTAAAAGCATGCCTTTCATTCTGCTTAGAGTATCAAACCATATTAAAGAAACATTCAGTGAAGGCCATAACGGCGCCTCCCTGACTGTATGTGTCGGTGGAAACAATACTTGCATACAACAAGTAACCCTGGAGCTCACGGTTACCAGATATGCGATGCCCGGGAGCATTCCGCAGCAGCCTTGACTGTTCAGCATCAAGTAACTCCATTTGAAAGTACCCTGAATGCTGGAGTAATCACTGCAGCTGGGGCACCCCTCAAATGGCAGGAAAAGTTCGCTACAGAACCATTACAAGCCCTGTGCAGCATTATATCCTGGCATATGAGTGATCCACTTAAAGTGTTCTCACAGTTTGTACCACTTAGAAACACTTCTCGATCCCCACTCCGGCATCGAAATCTGTATGGTAATACCCATGATTCCTTAATGTATTCCATACCCATTTCTTCATATCTGCCTGCCTGCTTTTGTTCAAGGCAATACTGAAAGTGAAAAGTAGTGACCGGTAGAGTTATGTGGCCATGGATTAGCCATTCTGTGGATGGTAATTCTGCGACTGTAAATGCTAATCTATCCAGTTTTTCGATACGCAGCATTGTATATTTTTCTCCCCTTTGTGCCATTTCTATCTGTTTATCTGTTAGATTGTATTCAGAAAACAGCGACGTACTGTTGATATAACGCCAAGGCACATAGCCTGCACACAAAGATTGCAGCGTCCAGCTTAATAACATAATAGAACGTAATTGAGATTGCCCGTGTTGTAATATGGCCAAATCTTGTTCTAGTATGTCTATCGCAGAAGATACAATGTTGCCTAAGGAATATATCCTTGAGGTCAATGTAGTTAACCCATTGTCTACCACTGCTAGAGATTTTTCTAGATTTATACGGTCTATTTCACGTAATCTCTCTGCGGCCTCTTGTTGGGATATTTTCCATATTTCATTATAGACAGCATAATAAAAACGTTTCTGACGTGGCTTCCTGGGACCTAGTAAAAAATCCCTGAGATCCACATCCTGTGACAGTAAGGATAAGTGTTGTTTCACCTTTGTGAGTGTTGAGGTTTTTAGCCAATCAAGGCACAACTTCCCAACACTGTCGGATGTCACTACCCCTGGATGTTCTCTCTGTACATAACGTGGATCTGGCCTATGGATACTGAACCCTTCGGTTTTACCCATGAATCTCGCCTGACAACTATTGGTGTCTGTTGGCCAAATCAACCATTTCTTCCAATCGGGGTCTGATCTGTTGTATTGTATAATGTCATTTAACGTAATCTCTTTCTGTGATGTAATGTTACCCTCGGCGTGTGATGGAGTTGCCAGCCGAGGTGTGTTCAAGTCTTTGTTCTTGGCTAGTCCAAGGCAAGACGTCTGTTGCACTGTCTCGTTCAAAAACATGATTTGTTGAGGGATAAGGCATGCTCTAAACAAAGCTTCTACTCCCTGTACTTGCCATTCTCTAGTACCCCAGACTGATTTTAAGTCCATGGTGTCTTTCCATAAGTCGAAACCTGTTCAGACAACTGGGCAATAAAGGAAGCAGAGTAAATCTGTTTGGTGTTGTTAACATATTTTTCTGTGCTGATGTTGGTGCAACCTTAAAATAATATGATGTTGGGTCAGACATATTAAACCCTGAAAAATATGGAAACTTTTGTGTAAATGTTTTTGAACTGCCTTTCGGTGGTGTTGGACAATGTTCCCACTGGTGGTAAGTGAACACATTTCTAGGATTAGCGGATTTATTCAGAAAGTGATGACCATAGTGTTGATAAAAATACATTGTTTCGAAATCCGACGTGCTTTCCAATGTTTCACTATTAGAAAATGCAGCAGATTTTTCCAAAGCATACAACATGTTATTTACAGTTTCAAAATCCCAATCATTGGAAAATGTACTTGAGGTAATGATATCACTCAACGATATTTTAAATAAATGAGGAATTCTCAAAAGTTCGGTCAGACCAAATATATCGAAATCAACCTTGTCCCAAACTATACCATCAGGTATAGGAACTGCTGTAATGTTCACTGATGACAAGTCTCTTTGTTCTCGATGAGCTGATTGGTGTGGTTTTATAATTAAATTCACCTTTTGGGCTGCAGAGCTTTGTCGAAGGTATTTTCCATTAACAAGCATGCTAAAAACTATTACTAAGCCTAAGCAGAAAAGAAAGAAAAGTATCCCGGTGATTACCCATAATTCTACCCAAGGTGACACCAGGTAAGTCTTTTTAAGAAAGTTTAGAAAGTCTTTAACTTGCTGCTTGCGCGATTTTTGGGCTGGCATCGTTTCCGGTTTACTTGGATCCAAAGAAAACGTATCAAAGTTTATGAAGTAGCTAGAAGCAGTTCGATCAATTGTTGGTATTGCATCAGGATTTGTAGAAATCGTAGTTTGCTCTTGTTGAGGCATGTTGATGTAGACATATGTATTTGGTCAAATTGAAATTTGTCTTTCATTTTGGCTCTGAATTTGAACTTCAGGTTCAAGGGGAACGAGTTCCATAGCATTATTGCATAGTCCATCATTCCGTGCAGGGGACACTTCGAACGTGATGAGTCTTTCCGTTTAAACTTCTTAAATTGTAGCGAGAAGAGGGCGTCTGCTACTTTGGAGTCCATGTGGTCTACTACTCAGTATCAGCCACATAGTGTGGCTTGATTAGGTCGATTGAGACAAATCTTCTCTCCTTTTTTCTGGCAAGAGGCAGTAGAAGAACAGTTCTTGTTACTTCAACTGCTAGGACCTGTACAGGCTTTCTGTATGATGGCCCAAATTCTTTCTTGTCCGCTATTTTCTCTCTGACCAGATCCTGACTTTTGGGATCCAGACAGGTCTTGCCGTGACTGATTTGACTTCCCCAGTGGCGGTCTGCTTCATATGGACATTACTTTGTTGTGTCCTGGACTCATTTAGATCCTGTAAAACAGCCAAACGATCATGGATGTCAAAAGGCGTTTCATCCGCCACTGCGCCTTCACAATCAAGATCAGGTACCCACATTCCTGTCCCAAATAGGACCTCATATGGAGTGATCCCCCCTAGAGAACTTCTTGGCTTGTTATTCAATGCTCGCTGCACTCCATACAGATGTTTTACCCAACTCTCACCCGTGCCTAATACTTTAGCCGTTAAAGATTGCTTTAACTCTCGGTTTTTCCTCTCCACGACCGAATTTCCCTTGGGATGGTACAGAGAGGAGTACTGCAAAGCTACACCCAATCCTCACATGGCCTCCTTGTAAGCCCGAGAGCTAAACGCAGGGCCCTGGTCAGAATGTAATGTGCCAATTGCGTATGTCCCTATAAAGACTCTCAAATCTTTTATAACAGTTCGAGCATCAGCCGAGCGTTGGGGCCACACCCATAGAAATCTTGAGCAGGAATCCACTGCAACCATGTTATACCTGTAAGCCCCATCTCTTTGTAAGGGGCCGCAGTGGTCCAAGAAAACACACTCTAGTGGTTTGTCAGATATTAATAATGGTGTCTGTGCTGGACGTGGTACGGTGGAACCTTTCATCTGCTGGCAGATGTCGCATTTCAAGACATAGGGGCTCATTACGATGCCGGACGGAAGCCCATCCGTAGTGTTGGCGGTGGCGGAAAACATCTTTTTTCCCGCCCCTGATGCTTATATTGGGACCACCATATTACAATGGGCCTACAGAGGCCATTCTCCGTCCGACGCGGTTTTACCGGCTCCGCACGTTTTCTCGGTACGCAAGGGTGGCGGACGGAGCCTATAGAGCAAGACCGGCGTGCGGAATCACGTTCCGTCCACCAACCAGATTACGATGTAACAAACAGCCCTTCCCACCGCGGCGCAAAAACCACCACATCGCGGATGGCGGAAGCACAACTACGGAAAGGAAAAGCCGACCCAGATCACATCCAGACCAGTTGAGCCACCATGGATCCAGCGCTACAGGCCTTTCCGCTGCTCTACCTGGTGCACCTCCGGCAGATGAGAAGACGACGCACCCTACAGCAGAGGTACGTCCAAACACCTCCACGCATGCAACCCCTGTACAACTACAACTCCCAGCAAGCGTGCAGGCCGGGCCGGCCCCACGGTGTATGTGGCAACCTGCCAACTGCAATGTGCGAGGCCCACCCAATTCACATGAGTGACACCCTCAGGGCCCCTGAAGGCAAGTGGGGCCAATGCCGTGCCCCGCCGATGATGAGCGCGCACCCCGCGACATTCAAAAATGTAATCCACTGGCGGCGTTCATTGGCAGATGGCGCATTCGCATAGGCGGTGCCACACCGCTTCGAGCAGGAAGCGATGTCCGCAATCCTGCATCACTCAATTGGGGACAATGCGTGTTTACGCTGTGGATGCCAGCTACCGTGCCTGCAAACACATCATGCATTTGCATTGTCGCCATGCGAATTGCATCACACACACCAAAACATCAGCCGAAAGTGATGTGTGCACCCAGTGAATTCATCATAGAGTGTGACCTTTGATCCAAGTCTGCACACACATGGCTTGTCCAAGAAAAGGAGAGTGAAATTACATTCTTTATCATGCCTCGTGGCCAGCATGGCCTTAAATGAGTCAAGGAGTCCAAAAGACCAAAGGGCTCTCGCACTGTACCAATGTAGTGTAATGAAACTAACGACCTGTTAACACTGCCTGTATATCTCTTGCTATGTGCTTAGTGAATCCTTGGCCATGGGCCGTCTTCTGAAGGGCCAGTGATGTAGGCTGACAAATCGAGGTGTCCATTTTCTGCAACTCAGACACACTGGTAATCCCTAGTACTTACAACACACGTACTGGTGTGGTATGCAGTGTGCCTAGCTGCCATTGCCTGTAAATGTCTCACACACGTCATAGGAGTGCACATGTGTAGCAAAAAATCATCGCCTGGATGACATCATCTGTCATTCACAGCCATGTGTGCATGCATACACAATCCATGTGTTTATGTACCTCATGAAGGTGAACATGGTAATGTCTGTCATGCAAAATCACCACACAGTCACGATGTACTGACCCCATAATGTTCACATTTGTCTGCCCACCATGCTGAATATACATGTATCATTGTCCAGCTGACACTCACTGAACTAATTCCGTAATGTCGTCGTGTATTGTGGGACTGAAGTCTGAGGCCGTGCAGTGACAGCAGCCACATGCAAATCTGCATAGATGCTGCGAAACAGAAGTGCTGTGGCATCAACCACAGGGCAGACCAACCTTGATGTAGCAGTATACTATATGCCATACACATCGAGCTACTATGGATGTTGAAGTAGTGAGTATGTCGAGTGAGTGAAGAAAAGTAACGTCTGTATGCGTGTCACTTGTGCTTGTCACGTGTCCAAGACTCAAGGCAATGTTGTGCTTGTGTGAGTCTTCGCTTAAGCTGTGTACCACATCTCTCATCTTTGACTCATCTCATGCATGTGTTCTCTGACAGGATACGTAGGAGGAGACCACCTATCTTTCGACTTGTCCCATACCTGGCGACGATGGAGGACATCGACATCATCAGGAAATTTCGTTTGGATCGCCTCACACTGCGAGAGCTATGTGCTCATTTGGAGCCCCATTTGAAGCCAAAGCGAACATATCCTGCTGCATTGTCTGCTACAGTGAAAGTGATGGCTGCACTGCATTTCTTCGCCACTGGGTGTTTCCAGTACACTGTGTTCAGTGCCGGTGGGATGTCACAGCCCATGTTCAGCATGGTGTTGTGTGACGTCTTGTCAGCATTGATGCTGTACAAGGACAGCTATGTACACTTTCCGAGGCAGGATGAAGTGCCATCTGTGAATGTGGTGGGAGCTATTGACGGAACCCACATTGGCCTCGTTCCACCACAGGCACGTGAACACATTTATCGCAACCGAAAACACCACCACTCCATTAATGTGCAAGTGGTATGCCAGATGGATCAGATAATCACACACGTCTGTGCAAAGTTTCCTGGTTCTGCACATGACTCCTACATCTTGCGGAACAGCAGCATACCACAATTGATGGCTAATCTGCACCCCGAGCTGGCCTGGCTTGTTGGTGAGTGTGCTGTCAATGACTGTGATGTATGTGTGACATGCTGCTCTCCTCACATATTCTGATTGCAATGTTTGTCTGTGTTCCTCACTAGGTGACTCAGGGTATCCCAATCGTCCATGGTTGATGACCCCACTGAGGAATCCAACAACGCCCGGGGAAGTCCACTACAATGATGCCCAGGGGAGGACACGTCGTGTGGTGGTGCGCACTTTTGGACTGCTCAAGTCTAGATTTAGGTGTCTAGACAAGAGTGGTGGTGCACTACTCTACTCCTCACAGAAGGTGTGCCAGATTGTAGTTGCCTGCTGCATGCTACACAACCTGGCCTTGCGCAAGAAGATCCCCTGATTCTGGACAATGATGAGCAGCAGCAGCCCCCTGCTCCAAACCCACACATGCCCAGTGACAATGACAGTGGTGAGGAAGAAGGCCTTGACGTGCGTCAACATCTCATCGCCAACTACTTCCATTGAGTGTAAGTTAACAATGAGCGACTATGGCTGTGTCTGTGTGCTATGCTGTTGTCTCCCAAACTTTGAGGATTGTTGCAGGGATTCTGTCCACACACAGAACTATGCGCAGGATTAGAGGACTTGGGCAGGCCGGGACCGAGTCATCTGACCACCTGAGCACCCTGAAGCACTGGACCTAATAGCCATAGTGCCTCACTAGCTCAATCACTCACTGTCAGTGATACAAGCGCACAGACACCCCAGGACACAACACTCTCAGATCTCACAGGAATAGCGTTAACAAGACACACCCTGTCGCCCTGACTCTTATACTTGTCCACAAAAGGTTCATTTGAAGACAAGAAACAGTTCAGAAGTTTTATTTCAACTACCGTGTAAGAACATGCAGTATACAGCACCAAAGTATTTGAGAAATGCATTTTGCACAAAAACATTTAGCAGAGTAACATGTCCACATATCATTAAGAAAGATGGCATATCAATAAGCACTCTGGATGAAGACCCACGAACCCATCCCCCTCCCCCTGCTGGAAGAACCTGTATCAAATGTCCCTAAACTATGGGCTTTGTCAGCAGAACACACTCCTCAGCCCATATATGGTCAAATGTACATCACATGTTCCATGTCGCTCTTCTCTCTGGATAGTCCCCTCCCCAAGTGTGGTGCACCTAGCCCGCTGCCCCATAACATCTAAGAGGCACCCGTGGTCACTCGCAGCTGCGAGACTCTGTTGAGTCGTGGTGATAGGGCCTGACCAGAACAGAATGACAAGGGACATTGTTGTTCGACCACGGACAGAATGTGCAGACAGTACTCCAGGAGCGCGGAGAGATCAAGCTCTGCGGACAGTTCCCATGTCATAGACAAGAATGAAGCTACTTGCAGGACTTCAAAGTCAGGGATTTACAAGTGCGTCAGCTGCACGATGGAAGCCTGACTCACAATATGTGACAATCACCCCGACGGACATATGACAGCCTCCCCTTCCTCAGTTCTGTGGTACCAAGCAAAACAGACCGCAGAGGTCAGCAAAGTCAAAGCTAATGCAGACAGGGCCAAAGTCAGAGATGGCTTAGAACCTTTGTTAGAAGGATGCGAGAAATATTGAGACAACATTGAATCAGTTGCCAACAGTTCCGGATGCTGGTAAGTAGTTACGGATCCAAGAAGGCACATGCAGCTTCGAAGGCAACCAGTTCCAAAAGACGATCCAAATCAGCTTCAGCAAAAAGGACCGCCATCCATTCCAGTAGCATGAAGGAACAGATGTGCTCCTCGCACCACGAGGACGAAAGGAGCATTTCATGGCAAGCTGGAAGTGGCTCGATGTAGGCATGGCACAGGAGCCGTTGCGCAAACGCACAAGTGCAGCTGGCAGCCTGTCTAACATGTTGAAAGGCAACCCATAAACGGCTATCCCCGGAACAGTCCTGGTCGTGGGCCAACAAAGGACTCACCCACAGGTCATAATCCAGATCAGCAAGAGATGTGTTGGAAAGGCAGAGATCTATGGCCCATTGAAAGGGGCATCGGCGACAGTAGAACACAGGTTGCACGCAGGTGAAATAGGCATAGCGGAAGGTCAGCCTATAACTGATGCAGAGCACAGCCAATGGTACACATCCAAAGACGAGCTGCATCCATTCACGGTACAGTTGCAACTGACCGGGGTTTGCCTGGTTCACAGGACGGGCTGCCATTGCGTGAGAGGAGCTGGAAAACCAGCAATCTGCAGTACTGGCAAAGGGTTGATGTGAAACCGCCAAATGCAGTCGGTAAAATTGAGGAGTGACACCTGGTCGGGCTCCATTAATAGTGTGCAACAAAGTGACAAGGCCAAAACCTACAAGTAGAAAAAATGTGTAAGGTCTTCAGTATCAGACGCTATTGATATTTGGTGTGTCAGTAGCCCAAAAACAAGTGGGAGAGACGTAGTGCAAGTGTTTCTATTTACGGGACGCCTTCCCGTAAACCGCAGCAGTTGTGGTCATTCAGGATTAGATAACTTCCGTTGAGAAGGAGATTTGGCGTGGGTATGTCATCAGTAACTGTTGTTCATGTGGAAACAAATGCAAAAGGACTGGACATGACCCCTGAAAAGCCCCGTGTAACTGTACTTGAGATTGTGAAGGCGACAATGTCACCTTTGGCCACATGACAGGATGTGTTTTGATGCTGGCTCTTGTGGCATTCTTTGATCAGCGCTGTGTGTGTTGTAACAACCTACGTCATATCCATATTGATGTTATTAGGGGATGGGAGCACACTACTTCACCTCCCAGCACAGTTCACCCCTTGGCATTCTGGTAAATGCAGTTCGGTAAAAATGCTTACTTGCAATGTAGCTTTGAGTGTTTCACCTGAGTTGGGCAGTGAGAGGTACAGAGACATTAGTGTATTGTGGCAGCTTTCTCAGCAGACACCGATCTCAATGGTATAATTTCGTGCAACACATGTGTCTAGGGATTGACGGCACTAACCTGCATCCAGCCGTGGTGACTCACTTCCACGGAAAAAGAAGTAAGCATTTCAACTGCAGTGCATTTACCAGGATGCTGAGGGGTAAACTGTGCTGGGAGGTGAAGTTGTGTGCTCCCATTCCCCTTCTGTCCATGTTGATGGTGTTTGCCTGTGTTAACTGTTATGCATCTTGTACAGTGTTGCCTAGTGAAGTGCTTTTCCTGTACTGCCATCATATGTCAAATCACTGTCTTTTTCTTGTGTGGTTCCAGGTTCCTCTACTCTCTCAATGGATTGTCGCATTTACGTCTCATGATACATTGCAATGTGAGTTAACATGCTACTTACTATGATAAAAATTCCTCTTGACACAAAGGCATACGGGTGTGATTTGTTTTTATTTGTAAATGAGTGACAGGTGAGGGTTGAAGTTGAAAGTGATGGTACATGGATGGTTCGGGTAGAACACACAATGGTGGGATTCCACAGTCCAACAGTACACTCCCATCCTTGTGGCAATGTGGGATCGGATTTACAACCAAGTCAATGTTCGGTGTGACACTGGTGACATCAACGCTGGCTCCGAGAACTTCTACGGCACGGTGCTTTGCCACGTGATCCTTCCTGGGACTTTTCCGGACGCCCCCTCAGCTGTTTGGCCGGGGGGCGGGAACCTGCTGCATGCTCGGAGGTGTCTGAGGATTCGCTGTGATGTGACTCACCCCTTCCTGTGGACGCTGCTGTGGTGTTGTGACTATCATCCGGCTGGCCACGGAGGGGTGGGCAGCTATTTGTGCTGCATGCATGTCCCTCAGGACACCCACAAGCTGGCCCATGTACTCTGCAATTTGTCCCAAACGAGTGTCCATGGACCTCTGCAGCAGGCGGAGTTCACGCAGTTTGTCAAGGACCTGGCCCATCTGTCCCTGGTTCTGCTGGTATGCCCCAAGGACAGTTTGCACGGTGGCCATGGGCCTCAGTCTCATTGTCCTCCTGTGACTGTCCCCCAGTTGGCCTTCCACCTGCCCTGCTGCCACGGACCTGTGGCGGCCGCCGCACACTGTCCCCAGCATCCCGAGGCTGCCTGGTGGTATTGGCTACAACTGGCACAGGGACAGTGTTGGAGGCAGCGGTGGTGATGGTGGAGGTGGCTGCCACACAGGTCGGTGCTGCAGGGGTCAGCGTTGTTGTTGCAGCTGTTGTGGGAGTGGTGGTGGTAGTGGTGGTGGTGGGGACAGTGAGGGCCGGAGACTGAGCTTGGCCGGGCACGCCGGAGGGGCCAGGTCGGTCCTCCTCATCCGTAAAAACCAGGGAGTCTGCATCCGAGGGTTCTCCTTCTTGGGTGGGAGACTGGCTGGGCTCATCCATGGCACAGGCGCCTGCTGTTGCTGGTGAGTCACCTGTTGAACAGAGGTTGGATTGTCAGCATGTTCAGTACACGGCACAACTTTGATGTTCATGTTTGGCACATTTCGATTGAGACGACATGACTTTTCATCTTGGCATTACTTGTCATCCCTAACAGTTTGTAAGTAGTGGGACATGATGTGGAGGTAAATACATTGCTCGTCAGCAATGTGACATGGCTATAGCAACAATTTCATATGCACAGAGATTGTATTTCCAAGTACATGTCCTCTGGTACCAACTTGTTGCTCATCCACTTCTGTTCATGCTAGGATATTTGTGACTTTGCTATGACTGTTTGCCTGCTATGCCGCAACTTCCTGATTTCTGTTGTGCTTTTTGTACTGTCCTCGTGTGGTTTGTGATGTTTGACTGAGTCTACATGCATGTGTGGTGTCGATGTGGGCCTTTATGCTTTGGGATAATGGTACTTGCACATTGGGTTTTGGCCACTGCGTTCCTGGGTTTTGCTTTGCAGTTACATGTGACTTCATCAAGGACACTGTTATTCATGTGAACTGTCAATGGTATTTTCTGTGTGTGCACTGGCTGCAACTTATGCAGCTTGACTGAGTTGGCTCACAAGTGCGGGATGTGGTGGTCAGATAGCTCCCTGCTGTTTGGGAGGGAAGACAGAGGCCTTGTGGGAGTTGTGGTCTTGCTGTCAGGTCCCAACAACCCCCTCCCCAGTAAGATGGCTACCTACCTGTTGAGTGAAGCAGAGGAGGGTGATGGCTGCCACATGGCTGTGTGGTGAGGTGGGTGCTCCATGCTATTCGGGAGGGAAGACAGAGGGCCTTGTGGGAGTTGTGGTCTTGCTGTCAGGTCCCAACAACCCCCTCCCCAGTAAGATGGCTACCTACCTGTGAGGTGAAACAGAGGGAGGAAATGCTAGCCTTATGAGACATTCATGTTGACAGCGTGCATTCTACATAAGTTTGATTTTGTCTGGCAATTGAGGCTCACTTGTTGTGCCCAACGGTACATTACAGTTGGATGTGATCGTTTTGTTTGTACTTACCAGCCTTCACTCCCCCCTCAATTCCTGTGAGACTCTCGGGCTGCAGTATGGCAAGCACCTTCTCCTCCCATTCAGTGAAGGTTAGTGGTGGTATGGGAGGGCCGCCACCAGTTCTTTGGGCCGCCTCGTGGTTCCTCTGGTGCCGATGCTTGACCCGGGCCTTGAGGTCGACCCACCACCTTTTGATGTCACGCAGTGTGCGTAGGGTGGTCCCTACAGCATTGACTTTGTTGTAGATCCTTGTCCACATCTGGTTTTTGTGCGCAAGCGGGGTGTGTTGGACCAAGCTCCCATACAAATGTGGTTCTACCCTTATTATCTCGTCTACCATCACTTTCAACTCAGTGGCGGTGAATATGGGCATTTTCTGTTTGGCCATGGTGCAAAGGTAAGACAAGTGCAGGGTGCAGGGGTTGGTTGAGTTATGTGAAGTGTGTCAGGTGTGTGGGTGGGAAGTGGTGTTTTGTGGAGATGGGTGTATGTGATGTTGTGCTGTGCATGTAAATGGTGTCCTGTCTTTCTGTGTCAGCTTCTGGTGTGCAAAGGATGCTGGTCCAGGAAGGGGTTGGTTTTATGCTGTTGTATGTGGGTGTGTCCAAATGAGTGATGTCCTCCAGGTGTTTCTTCCATGCTGGGCATTGCTTACATTGCCAATGGACATTTGGGGTGTATCATTGTGGCTTGTGTGATGTGCTTGAGGGCGGCGTCGGGAGCAGGCACACTTTGTGCATCGCTGTTCAGTTTGTTACTACCGCCATTCATTTGGTCTATGCACGAGCAAGGGAATCGGAACGCAATGCTCCGTCTTCCAGCTCTGCGGTTTCATCGTAGTTGGCCGTGCGGTCATTCCGCGGCAGGAGCGGCCTTTTCAGTCCCTTGAACTGCTTTCCCCGTCCGCCGCGGTCGGATTTGCAACTTTTCTGGGCATGGCGGACGGTCATTTGCGAGTTCCATCCGCCGTGGTGGGATTTTCTGTGCATTGCATCGTAATTTGACCAACGGAGATGTCGAGGGTCATGCGGGTAGATTTTTGCCGCGAGCACGGCGGACGGAAGCCTTTTCCGTCCGGCATCGTAATGAGCCCCATAGTCTTTAGTCTGCTTAGTTAAGCCAGGCCACCAATAGCGTTGTTTCAATAAAGAAACAGTCGCCGTAACTCCTGCATGTGCAGAACCTATACCCTTCGTGTGCTGCTAGAATTAAACCTAACCTACGATCCATGTTTGGAATTACTCTATCCCCCACTCCAGGAATCTGAGCAAATGGAATGTTATTGGCATCTAACTTGCAGGAGTACTTGAGTGGAAACCTTTTTGGTACTGCTTTGCTGTTTTTGCGTGAAGCAATGACAGCCACCATAATCTCACCGTCTATTCTCGTTTAAGAACAAGTGATTGCAGCTATGGAAGCCGTGCGTACAGCTCCCTTTGCGGCTTCATCAGCCAATGAATTCCCTTCAACGTGAACGCCATCATGCTGATGACTCAGTGTATGTATCACGTGAGCTCTCAGTAGTTCGGTTTTCAACTCCACTACCTGTTCCCATAGCATTTTATGCTTAATTGTGCCACATTTTGCATCTTTGAACCCGTTTTGAACCCAGTGCTGCAAATATTAATTATATGACTGTACACAGTAAAATGAATCGCACACAATTAGCGTGGGGAATTCTCGATCCGTATTGACCAGTGCCAGTATCAAGGCTTTTAACTCTACCAGCTGTGCGGTGCAGTCTCCTAGAGATTGCGTTTTTGTGCAACTTGGGTGGAACTTTCTATCCCGCATGCGACCTTTAACGATTGCGCATGCCGCGCTATATTGTTGCTTACTTCCTATGGCCGGTTGAGCAGATCCGTCAGTGTAAATTATATATTCATACTGATCTAGAGGCATTATTTCGTTTGGTAGAGGATATTGCTGTTCGTGTTGCAGAAATGCTTGTGTCTTTAAATTTGGGTCGCACCTGTATTCCACATCTGTTGCAGTGAGAGAATTAGCCCATTGTATCCATCTCGAATGTAAGGCTTTAGCGTTAGGAACGCTTGCCTTTGTCACAGCCTCTAAGGCTGGAACCGGAGTCACTACTATTATTCGTCTCCCCTGAGCCAGTGCTCTTTCTCTCACTACAGCAGTTTGTACTGCTGTCAGAATCTTTTCTGTAGATGCGAAGCGCATCTCAGCATTTGTGTACAAATGCGATTTATATGCAATTGGTACCATTTCACCTTCATTATATGTTAGATAGGTGTACCCAGATTGACCCGCAACTATACGGATCACCAGGTTGCGTACGTTTACGCGTGTCTGTAAGTGTTTCGAAGCTATCATGTCAGCTTGTAAGGAACAAAGTGTATCTGTGTGTTCCTGTGTCCATTGTTTTACTTAAAAATCAGGTTTTATTAAATCGTAGAAAGGTTTTACTCTTTCTGCGTAATCTAAAATGTATGTTCTACCGAAATTTAGGAATCCCAGGATTGATTGTAAATTTTTCAATGATTTTGGAGGTTGGAGCAGTGCGCACTTTTCTAAAAAATTGGCTGCCAGGCTTTTCCCTTCACTTGAAAGCTCATATCCTAAAAACAGGACACTGAGGTGGGCAATTTTTGATTTTTTAAAGTTGAATTTGTAGCCCTCAGATGCAAATCCCAAAATTATGGTATTCACTCTGTTCAAGTGCTCCTCTAGGTCATCGTCCATTAGATAAATATCATCCACATAGGACAATGCCACTTCATCCAAATTTTGAAGTAACTCAGTTACTCTGGCCGAAAACAACCCTGGGCGTTCTTATACCCCTGGGGGAGTCGACAAAATTGACGCAGAGACCCTAGCGCTGAGAATGCTGTTAGATACCTGCTTTTAGGCGCTATATTTTGGCAGAAAAATCCATTTGAGATATCAAGTGTCGTTTTATATTTTTTCCGCACAATATTATTCATTAATGCGGCACTGTGTGCATTTTGGACTGCAAATGTCTTAGTGCAAGTGTTTAAATGTCTATAATCTAAAACTAAACGATATGAATTGTCAGGTTTCATGACCGGAAACAAAGGATTATTCATCGATGAGGTGCAATTTTCGAACACCCCTTGGTATTCAAGTTGATCTAAGATCTCCCTGACCTGTTTTTTAGCTTCTTGCTTTATTGGATACTGCCTCTGTGCAGTTGGAGTATTTTTTAAAGGAATTATGTGGTGGGTTGAATCCTCATCCCATCCAACATGGTTTTTGCATAATGCAGGGGCTTGGGCTACCGCCCACTCCTGCGCATATGTGTGTTTTAGGTGCCTGGAAATATAGTCTGAGAATGCCTGTAAAATTACCGTTTCTCCTTTGGGGCAATCCATGACGAATGCTGGCGGCCAATCTTGTTCAGCTAACAAAATATCATAGCCAAACGACAAGTTCTCCCAAAAGAGACCTTTAACTGTCCTACATTTGTCCCCCTCCATTTGGAGTGTTATTTCATATAACTTATGTGGGACACTTACCCTAGTATCAGGTGTTTCCACCGTGATATAATCATTCAAGTCCACTGTCACCAGAAATTCCATCAGGTTCTGGCGAGCTATTGTTACTTCTGCGCACTGTCTAGCATCGTCAGAGCCCATTCCCCGTTCAGTAGTCGAGTCCCCAGAATTCTGGGCATGTCTGATCTTTAGACCTGCAACTTTCTTCTTTTTGAACTGTGGCTTTTGCTTTGGTTTCTCTTCTTTTTTTAGAAGTGTAATCTTGAGCGTGCTGCTTGTCTCTGGACGTTGTACACTCTTCTTGTCTGTCTGACCGTCCTTCCCTCTCGGAGTTTTTCGATGAACCCTGAAAGGAACGAGAGGAACGTGTATCAGTATTCTGATACCTGCCAGGTTTCCTAATATTATCCCTATTCCTAAGGTTATACCTCTATTCGGAGGGCTCCTGTGGAGGAGATCTACCTCTGGATTGAGATCTTTTTTCTTTAAAGTTTTGTTGTTTTTCATTGTCCCACTTCTTCTTTGTTGAAGCAGGTATCTGATTAGAAGTGTCCTTTTCAGGACTGCCCATCAGTTGTGGTTTTAAAGCTTTCCCACCCAAACTGTCTCTGCCTAATTCTGCATATGCAGTTTCAATTATTTTTGGTAGTTCGTGTTCCTGTTCTAAAGGACTGAACTCCCTTAGGCGTTGGCGGATAGCCACTGAAGCTGCTTCCCCTTTAATTTTAGCTAATATTATGGCTGATACCTGTGCATAGTTACCTAGTAACTTCATCCCTAAGTTCAGGGCAGGCTCTGCTCCGTACTCATTTTGTATTTGTCTTAATACGTCTGGTACTACTGCTTATGACGGGATACAATGAGTTCTGGTATAAATGGCAGCAAAGACTGTACCCCAAGTGGTACAATCCTCTATTTGCGGTGTTATCCCATGGGCAAGCAGATTGTTAGAATTCTGTGTTTTTCATATGGGGTAGTATTCGGGAATACTGCCTCTAGCTGTGTTGTTTTTTGAGCTACCCAGAATGGCATTTGTTCACATTTTGTGGGCATTTTACCCATCAAATTTAAAGCGCTATGCATTGCTTATAAGGCAGTTCATGGTTTAGGACCCGAATACCTGAAAAAAGCTTTTCAGGCATATGCACCCAGCAGAGCCCTACGCTCCGCAGAAGCTAACCTTCTGGTCGTTCCCAGAACAAATAAAGTTAACTGGGGCGACAGAAGATTTGTAGTGGCAACGGCTAAACTTTGGAATCTGCTCCCCCTACAAATTAAGTCCAGCCCAACGTTACTGTCCTTTAGGAAGCAAGTAAAAACCTGGCTATTTGAGCAATAAAGGGCCTCCGCTTTTCTTTACAGTCCATAGCGCCAAGACACCCATGGGTATTTGTGCGCTCTAGAAATTGTTAACATAACATAACATCACCGCGTGTAATGTTTGTGGTGTGATTTTAGTTGCTGTACTCTGAACTTCAGTTCCATTTGTTGCAACCATTGCTGGTTGGACTGTTAGTGTCCTCATGACGAATTGCGTCAAGTTTCTGTAAATGTTTATCAATTCTTTGTGTTGTGTGAGTAATTGTCCTGGTGGCATTGTTTCAATGTCAGGATGTGGTGTGTAGGCCGCTAATATTGGCCATGTTTTCCCTTCTCTTCCAAGCGGGCCGAGTCTCACTCTTCTTCTTATATGGGGTAGTGTGCCTTTAAACCAGTATAAGTGTTCCTGGTATGTGAGTGGAACCTCAATGTCCTCAAACGGACAATATTCCGCTGGTGCATCTCCTTCTGTGTAGGAGTGAAATATTTTTGTTCTTGCATTTGCTGCTGGGAATGTAACCCAAGAATAAAATACCTCTGTTCTATATGATTCGTGTGCCTCAATCACGAAAGCTACTATGCCACCCCTGGCTGTTACACCATGCGCAAGTAGTTTCAGGGTGACTGTATTTCTAAGATTTTCTGCAATCGGAATTGCATCTGCATTTTCTTCTTCATCTGAGAGGTGCAAACTATGCACAACTCCCCACGCGTTTTCCACGTCTTCAGTCATTTTCTTAGAGGAAGAAGATTTTCAAGGGAACTAAGATAAGGTGTTTTTGCACAATTTTAGGAACACTGTGTCCTTTGAGCTTGATTAACCAACAGCCAATAAATAGGATTTTTTAGCCTACTCAGCTGTGGCGGAGTTTGTGCCCACCTACTCCAGACGTCTCTGGTGTTTTGTGAGTAGGGGTCTCTGAGAATAGCACGACTGAACTACTCAGATTCTACTGTTAAATAAGTACCCAACCAACATTGGGCGCCATGTCGTGTAGTTTCTATAAAACCTATACAGGATCTGGGCGTTTGGATAACATAAACTGTGGGATTGGTGACACACTGATTCCGTGCACCCCCACTGGATACGTTAGCCTGTCTGTATCAGCTAGCTCACCAGCTAGCTCACAGTGCCACTATAATCTCCTTTTACCAAGGAGAGAATAGATTCTGGCAACCTCAGAACATGACAACCCTGATCCCTCAGAATCGTGGAAACAAGATACTACCTTTCGCTCAGTCACTCGCGTTTACTTAGTTCGTCTCAGATAGATACACAGAATAAACGGGCTGGACGTTTTCAATAAGAATTTATTGAACAGTTGTTATTCTAGTGTAGAATAGATGAGCTGCAACAACCATTAGACAGTAGCAGAGATATATGATGAGAAGTACTACGAAAGTAAAGGGATGGTAAAGTTCTACCATCTTGCAGAAATCATGAATATATACATATCAGTACATAAAACACATGGTAAAGAGTGCGTACTCCTACGATGCCTCCCTAACTAGATGTACGTAAATGTACCTAACATCTGTGTAGGTGTTATGCCAAGAATCCCTCTAGGATCTAGTCAACCCCATTACCTGAGAATGAGAGAATATGGGACCCCGTCCTGGTCTCAAGTTGGACACCCCGCGAGGGATGTTAGACCACTGTGAGCTGGAGCGTCTGCATGCAGGAACCTCAGCATCTCTGGTCAGTGTGTCAGCCGGGAAGTCTCGGTCTCCTCTGTCCTTCTAAGCAAGATATGATGTATATATACCCATAGGTCTCCCCAGGGGTCCTAGCTTGCTGTGTTACTGTCTCGGCCTAAAGGATGAGATATTATACAGGAGATGTTAGTACTGCTGTGCTTCCAAGAAGCCTCATGCATAATGTATGAGATTCGAACTAGGGGGAAACCCGCGTTCTGAATGCAGTGTCGTATCTAGGTAAAAGGTCAGTCCCTAAGAACCATTATGTATGTAATGTAGGGAAGAATATAGGTGAAAGGTTGCAATGTTACCTGCGCCTATATAGGGTACCTATATGGAATATAACACCAGCAAACCGCCCGCTATCCTCATCTGGCAGGCTGAGAATGGCCCCACGAAGGCGGTGAATCCGCCACCGGCAGCCTGCCGGTGGCTGATTCACCACTATCGTAATGACCCCCTAAGTCATGAACCCAATAACATAAACACTGTACCCATTTACTTGGGCCCTCACAAAATTGAAAAAAGAGGTTGATCAGGGCAAGTCTTCGGCTGACTTTGGTGTAACAAGGGGGCCACTGCCCAGCAGTGTGTCAACTTGAGATTCAGTCATTGCCGGTGGGTTAATATGCTGGTTCTCCGCTTCCTAGCCCGAGGCTGAGGGAGAGGGAGCCGTTGAATGTTTCTCAATTTCCTCAACCACACGAGCCCTTTCCTTAGCTGCTTGCTCCTTAGAGGGGCCCGCGGTCGATGCCTCCCACGGGATTTTCATTGTTGTTGTACTTGCCATGATGTGGAGGGGTCAGACCTACTCCCAGATGAAGGCCCAAGACCCCTCTCTTCTAGCCGGACTAGGTGTCTTCCGGGGTCGCACAGAAGGAAGTGGTGCCCTCGTGCACCACCCAAAGGGTTGCAGGGAACTACAAGGCATATTTGAAGCCGTGGTCCTGGAGGCACCTCTTCACCTCCAGAAAGGAAGATCTGCGCCTCTGGACTGTCAGGGTATAGTCTGGCTAAATATGTACTTGAGCATTCTCAACTTTCCATGGACCCCTGGCCCTCGTCGCCTGCAGGATATGGTCTCTGTCTCAGTAGTTGAAGAGGCGTGCAACCACTGGTCGCGGGGGAGCGCCCTGGTGAAGAGGTCTCCCAGGGACTCTATGGGCCCTCTCAACTGAAAAGAAGGTGATTGTTTACCTTGAAGGATCCTGTTCACAAACCAGCCCCCGAGGTATGGCTCCATATTCTGGCCCTCTGCTTGCTCCGGGAGGCCCACAATTCGCACATTATTCTTCCTCGACCTACCCTCCTGGTCCTCCACTCGGTCAAGCAAATATTCTACGTCTTCATGCATAAATTGGAGATGTTTATCGGAGTCTGCCACCATAGGTCGCAGGGCAGCCAGTGAGGATTCCATAGTTTTGACTCGGTCTTTAACGTTTTTGTGGTCCTCATGAAGGTGGCCCATGTCAATACATGAAGAGTCCAGCTTAGGCTCTAGAGTGGTTTTCATGTCCAAGACAGCTGATACGAGAGTGTTCAGATAACATGGTTGTCAACAATGTATCAGTGGGCTTACTAGCATTTGAACGTTTCTCATTCTCGTGGGCATGCCCAGTGGCCGCTGGGGCCTTATCTGTCTTTGCCTTGACCATTTTGGGAATAATGTAATGATTGGGTTTGCTTCGTCCCAATACGGCAAATGATGGCAACTGTGGGTAGGCATCAGGGTCAAGCCAGTAGTGCTCTATGGTGGGCAGGAGTCAGAGAGTTCCCACAAGCCCAGTTTTCATTTGTCCTTATTCCAGCTAGAAGGACGTGGTTATTGCAATCTGCATCCCCACTCAATCCGCACCACCATAGAAGGAACAGTGGGGTGAGGTGCGCTGGTTTACAGGTTTATAATATAGATAGTAGAGGCTTAAGAAAGTGACCAGTGGGGGCGTGGCTTGACTGCAGACCAAGATGGGTGCAACTTAGAGGAGCTCTTCCTGAGCCCGAACCAGCCGATCGTATTCGGGTGCCTGTGGGACAACTATACTGCCTCAGGAGTTGTGGAGAGACGGGAGTGGCTCCTTGCTTTTTTCCCACCACCTCCGGTCTCATTCCGGGGCTCTGGCCCTCCGAGCTCGCCTGAGCCCTTGACTAGCGGCTGACGTGGCTGCTGCGAAACCTGTCGGATCGGAACAATGGAGCTCGACCACCTGGCGGAGCTGACCTGATCCATGGAATCTAGCGGCTCAGCGAGCAGAGCCGGCCAAGGGGGCGTGTCCATGGCCATGCTGGTGGCAAGCCAGGCGGAGAGCAGGCGAAGAACTGAGCCACCGCGGGAGCCCCGCTACAAACTTCAGAGACTTGCAGAGTGATTCGAGACTGGGCACCGGAAACTCAGTGACTCGTCAGAGGGTGCTTGGCCTGATCCACGGAGTGGATCAAAGGACTGCTGCTGCGGCCAGGAACAAAGGCGGATGCACTGAGAGATCGCCACGTGAACGGGGGCACAGCCGAGAAGGCCCCAGCATAGAGGACGGTGCGCAGCCCACGATTGAAGAGCCCAGGACCAGCAACAAGGTATTATGGGCATGGGAACAGAAGACAGTGTTCAGGTCGGGCGGCGGCCATGCTCCATTGCTATCCGGAGGGCTGTGGGAGGGGGGAAGATGGCTCCTGTGGCTTCTGATCGCCCTGACTTTTCACCACCGCCCACTCGGTATTAGAGGGGCAATCTGTCTTGAAGAATGAGCCGAGGCTCCTGGACCCTCAAACTAACTCCCTGCTCGAACCGGGTTGAAATGGGCCCAGGAAGATTTGGGCATTGGACATTGAGAGGCACCGGAGCAACCAGAAGACTGTGACAGGCCCACGTGGCTGGTGCAAATTAGCGGGAAAACCAGAGACCGCGCCCAGAGGAGGTGACTCGGAGGTCAATAGCGGGGGGGGCATAATCAGCACCCAAACTAGAAGATGTCCTGCAACGGCGTGCCTGTGGGGTGCAGGTACGCAAATCTGCCCAGTTCCGGCACACGTGCGACTCCTGGCTGACAGTTCAGTTGCGGTGGCTCGGCGGACACCGGGCCCTGTCCCACGGATTGGTCTGAGTAAGATTTGGCAGTATTCGGGGAGAGGATGGTAAAACCTAAGAGCGCGGGCCCCCATCAAGCCAACAAGACGGACAATTGCACTGTCCCAAAGCCCAACAAAACTGTGGAGGAAGGTGGGGGCTGAGGGGCCCTCGCTGGCACCTATAATGGCGGCGATCAGGGATGTAAAGGGCTCACTAGAACCTAAAATAGACTCAGTGTCAGTCGAAATCATGCTGATTTGAGCAGACCTCTCCAAATTGAGTGACAAAGTCTCAACCGCCGAAACCCACATTGTCCTGCTCCAGTCCACGATGAAATGCCTAGAGGCACAGGTGCTCACAATGATACAGCAGGCTACCGACATGGCCGTGAGCCTGGAGGACCAGGAGGGTAGAGTGAGGAGAAACAACATAAGGGTGGTGGGGTTCCGGAAGGGGCGGAGGGCCCCAGCGTCAACCTATTTCTGGAAGACTTCATTGTAAACAAGCTGCAGCCCAAAAGACTGTCTAAGTTCTTCTCTATTGAGAGAGCGCATAAAGCTCCAGTGCCCCCACCAAACCCACCAAGATCATTGCAAGAATATTTAGCTATTGCAACATTGATGCAATTCTTCAGGTGACCAGAGCGAAAGGGGAGATACACTTTGAGAATACCCTGGTCAGATTCTTTCCGGACTTTACTCTGCAAGGGCAGATACAAAGGAGAAGCTTTGAACCTGTGAAAAAAGAACTAAGAGACAGGGACTTGAAATACATGATGCTCTTCCCTGCACAGCTCTGGGTCATAGCGGAGGGGAAAACTTGGCATTTCGCGGCCCCGGACAAAGCCTGGGAGTGGCTGGAAGGACGGCGCACAGTCGGCTGATACAGAGACAGAGATCCAGGCCGCAAATGAGGAGCAAACAAAGGTGGTAAGGAAACTGGAGCCATGCGAAGTCAACAACCTACAGAGTCATGAGCCAAAAGTTCGCACATGGACGATGGGGCACAAGAGACCTAAATAGGTGGGGCCATCAATGAGGTAAGAAAGAGTAAGACTGTTGATTGACCCCGACACGGGCCACATCCGAGGGCATTAAAACCGGGACATTGTGAGAGAACTTAATGGAACTGCTGGCCGTGGGGCACCCACACGGGACACACAGGGGCTGTTATTTGTTGAAGGACTCGAAAGGGGGTAGTGGAAATTGTGTTAGTTTACTGATTATCTTGGTGGGACGAGTCTATCCCAGTTGAAGTTTTGAAATGTTAGCTACTGGGCGACAGGAACTCTGCAAGCTGGGTAGTTGCGGACTCTGCCTCCAGGTTTGCAGGGAAGCAGGGAGGGGGGTTGGGATAGTTTAGTACTTGTGATATGCAGACAATTCAGTGATCAACCAATATGTGAAGTGAGGGACCAGGACAGAAGGGGAGGGAGTGGGGGTTTAGGCCAACAACCCCTTACAGCCAAGCTTATCCATCAGGGGTGGAATCCAAAACTTCTATACCAATGCCTAATAGCCTGACTCAATCAATGACGATATGGTCTTGGAATGTGAATTGTCTAAATGGTAGGCTGAAACACACAATTACCCTACAATTCCTTAAGAAACATGCCCCAGACATTATCCTACTTCAAGAAACGCACCCAAGAGGAAACCAGTGTAAGGCATTGGATAGATACGGTTACACTCTGCTCGCGCATGCGGGATATACCACAGGCTCCAGGGGGGTAGGAGTGCTGTGCAGGAAAATTTCCCCTTCATACCCAGGAGACTGTGGAGAGACTCCCTGTGCAGATATGTGGTGTTGAACGGCCATTGTGAGGGCCAGACTATCAATCTATGCTCGGTGTATGCCCCACCGAGACTCCAGGCCACCACGTTGGATGCGTTGGGATCACTTCTACTTGAGCTCCCACAGGGGAGTCTGATCTTGGGGGGGCGACATGAATGACGTACTTTCAGTAGAGATGGATGTCCTGGGAGGTGTATCCTCTGGGAGGAGGGCCGGGGCATTGGGATATTTCCCTTTAACCATGGAGCTGGGTGCCATCTGGTGCCATCATCATCCCGATCCTAGACAGTACACTCACCAGTCCCCGGCGCATGGCAGCTTTACATGACTAGACTATCTTACACACACATATGCCATGGGCCGGTTCAAGGAGGCCAAACACGTGGCACGAGGAATATCTGATCATTCCCCGGTGGTGGCCACGTTAGAGTGTCCCCCACGAGACTGTGTCATGCCACTGCGAATTGACACATGGTATCGCCGTGATCCAAAATTTAAGACAGTGTAAGAACATGCACTGATCATTTCTTTGCCGAGAATACGGGATCAGTTGACTCAGGGTTGACGCTATGGGAGGCATTTAGAACAGTAATCAGGGCCCATGCCCAGGCTCAGTTTGGGGCCTCCATAAAAGAACAGAAATTAAAAGGTATGACTCTCTCTCTCTCTCTCTCTCTCTGATTTCTCTGGAGAGAGAGATAGATTCTGGACTTAGAGACCCAGGCGGTGAGACAGGAGGGAGCGCCAGGGGAGGTGGCACACCGCCTCGGCCTACGCCAGAGAGAATTGAGAGAGCTGCTGGAAGAGGAGGCCAAGACTCTAGCCAGGGCCTCAAAATACAGGATATATGAGATAGGAGACAAGACCAGTAAATTATTAGCATGGCTGGACAGGCGCGAGACATCAGCAAGGAGGGTTCCGGAGATACAGGGCGGCACAGGGGAAAGGCATGTGACAGGTCTGGAGATCGCAGAGGCATTCGTGTCATATTATGAAAGCATGTACACATCTACCCTGGGACACACAAAGTCAGAATGCTTAGACTTCCTACGAGATATCAACCCACCGGGCCTGTCCGAAGTTGACAGGTAAAGAGTAGAGGGCAAACTGACTGTGGAAGAGATAAATACAGCCACCCGAGCCCTACAGTGCGGGAAGGCCTATGGGCTAAACGGTCTCCCACTGGAGCTGTTTAAATGTATGCTTGATATGACTGTGCCACACCTTCTTTCAATGTTTCAAGAAGCTAACCAGACAGGGATACTGCCGCGAGACCAGCGGACCGCAATGATAGTTGTGATAGCCAAAGAGGGCAAATCCCTAGCGTGTTGCGGCTCGTATCGACCAATATCTCTCCCTAATTTTGAAGTGAAGGTACTGGCCAAGGTGCTTGCTATGCGACAGACTACTGTAATTACCTCCCTGGTACATACAGACCAATCGGGCTTCATGCCGCACAGGGGTACTAGACTCAACCTGCGTAGACTATTCGGAATCCTGCATGTCACAGAACTAAACTCTTCGGTGCCTTCGGCTCTTCTGTCCCTAGATGCCAGAATGGCTTTTGATAGCGTGGAATAGAACTACTTGTGAGCGGTGCTAGGATGCATGGGGTTTGTACTGAGGTTTATCAGTTGGATAAAGTTGCTATACGAACAGCCACTGGCAAGTGTGCTGGTCAACTCGACCGTTTCCATGCAAGTTTCCCTTACAGAAGGGGGACGAGGCAGGGGTGCCCCCTGTCACCTATTTTATTTGCCCTGGCCCTTGAGACTTTGGCTGCCTGGGTCCATCAGGACCCACTGATATGGTATATTCCCGTAGGCGATGAGTGGAAAGACCGTATATCCTTATATGCGAACGACATTCTGCTATATGTACAGCGCCCAAGGTAATCAATCGATATAATTCCGCAAATATTCCACATCTTTGGAGACTTCTCAGGTTATCGCACCAACTGTGATAAATCCCTATTGTTTCCACTAGCAGGAGGGGCCCCCAGATTACGTCCAGATGCGAGGTCCCGTTAGTGTTGGATGGGTTTAAATACTTGGGGATAAATATAACGAGGAACCCCCAAGCCTATTATGACCATAATCTACTGCCCCAATTGGACAGATTCAAGAAGGATGCCCAGAGATGGAGGGCGCTACCTTTAACTCTGATGGGCCGAGCTGCCTTATTTAAAATGATGACACTCCCACTCCTAATATGCGTGTGCAGAATGCCCTGTATCAAATCCCAACATTATTCTTTCAATCGATGGAGGCAGAGTTGCGATCCCTGTTATGGAGTGGAGGGGCTTCACATATAGCTCTGCACAAATTACAAAGGGGCATCTATGAGGGGGGACTGGCGATTCCAGACGTAAAATTGTACTACTGCGCCTCCCAGCTGTTCACGGTGAATGACTGGGCCTTTGGGGATTGGGCTGAACCAGCTTATAGAGTTGACAGGTTGTATATAGTTACCAAGGAATATTGCTCTCTACTCTACGACGGGAGGAGGACTCGGGGTCTACTGGCACATATGCAAACAGTGGTCAAAATCTGGTGGGAAGTGATTAAATACTTGGGCTGGAAAGGCAGGCTGACAGCAATGAGTCCCTTGTGGGCCAGCGACCAACTTGGGGAGGTTGGCAGGTTGAAAGGTTTCAGTAAATGGGAACTTCTTGGGCTGGGAAAACTCGGAGATGTCTGGAGGAATCAGGCTTTTTTGACGTTTTTGACCCTACAACAAGAGTATGAAATGGGCCAGGGGGAGTGGCTGCGATGCCTGCAACTGGGCCATGCGTTGCGGGGCCATATCTGTGAGGGGGAGGACCTGGTGGAGGTTTCTCCCCTGGAGGATAGACTCCTGACAGACCCCTGGAGGGGAAGGCAATTTCCTTAATATATAAAAAAGTGATGAATAATGGTCCAGACCCCTTAGGACCACTACGATTAGTATGGGAAGGTGACATGGGTACATTAGACGACGCAGACTGGGTGGAGGCCCTTCAGGGTCCTAGAGAAGTGACAATAAGCTCCTGTTTCCGTCTGATTCAGTTGAAGGTCTTACACAGAACATACTGTTCCCATGGGTTGCTGACCCACCTGGGCAGAACAGAGTCATCCCTCTGCCACTGGGAATGTGGACAGGAAGGTACATTCAACCATCTCCTCTGGGAGTGCCCGGAAACACAGACATATTGGGGTAAAATCAAGGATGTCATGTCACAGGTGACCGGGCTGAAGATCCTCCTGACGCCACAGTGGTTCCTGTTAGTGATTGCCGTAGAGGAAGACTGGCCCAGGTACACCAAAATATGGTTAGCACTGGCGGGGGTAGTGGCAGAGTGCAACCTGGCCAGGTGCTGGGGGGCTCGGGCACTGCCAAGAGTGAAGGACTGGCAGACTGATCTGGACTGTTGTTGGCTAGCAGAACGAATAATATATCAAAACAGAGGATGCCCCAAAAAATGGGGGGAAATTTGGGGACAGTGGCAGGCATACGAGGTCTGTAAAGGGGCTCCGAACGGATGGGGACAGTAGCCCATCATTATTGTGGTATTCTCTCCGTGGGCTGAATGTCAAATGTAAACTGACTGGTCGAAATGTTACTTGTACTACTTGTATCACTGATGTACTGCTGGTTGTGCTGTTGTAATAAAAAGATTTTTTTTAAAAAGAAAGAAAGCGACCAGCACCTAATTGGATGGTGACAAGGCAGAACTTCACTGCATATATACCGCAAGTAGGACTAATAGCACCTTGGAACCAGCAGTATTACTGCAGGGTGGTAAGTGCCCAGCTGGGGTGGCTAGGTGGTGTGACGCAGTCCTAAAGCGTACAGCCTCCAGCAATCGGGGCTGGGGATCGAGCACAGCTCGCTAGGCCACGGCTCCCCTCGGCACTGATCCTCGGTCGTAAGGCTCAATCCATGCCGCATACAGTGTCCCAGGTCTGTGCAATTTGAAAGACACTGCCGGCACTCGGTATCAGTCGGAATTTTGTGGATTTTTGCAGGATAATTCACGGGTCTGATGCGAAGATCCTCACTGAGCATCCGACCCAGTCGCCATCTTGGTCACGACCCCAATATCACTCCTTTCAGACTACTTTACCACTAGCTTTACCACTGGTGGTTACCACTGACGGGCCTGCACATTAAGCAAATAGCTGGCATATTGTAATTGTAATTATATTTATATAGTGTTTACTACCCCTGACGAGGCGTTGAAGCGCTTTTCAGCGAGTAGCATGCTACTCCGGAACCCAAAGGATCAGTGGTAGATTAGTATACGGAAATATAAATCGTTAATTTGAGCGGTGGACATGTGAGTCTGTTAGTTTGATTGAATAGGATAGAGATCATATTAGTTAGATGAAGTTTGGGATGAGTCAAAGGAGGAATACAGGAGGGAAGAGTCTAGAAATGGTTATTAGGGAGATCAAAGTAGTAAAAAGAGGATTGGAATGAGCCAAAGGAGGGTTCCAGGAGGAAGAGTCTAGGAAGTCTTATTTTGGAGATCATAGTAGTAAAATGAGGTTTGAGGTGGGAGGGATAGAGGAATGAAGAGTCTAGAAAAGGTAATATGGAAGATCATAGTAGTAGATTGAGGTTTGGGTGAGATAAGGAGGAATAGAGAAGGTAAGGGTCAAGAAAGGATCTTAGAGAGATCAAGGAAGTAGAATGAGGTTTGGGATGAGTCAGAGAGTGGAGGTAGAGGATATTTTGAGAGAAATATAGGATTAGACATAGAGTAGTGCATATGAGGGAGTTGAAGTTTTTTTCTTTCTTTCTTTCTACAGTAGGAGTAAAGCAATAAAATATATAGATACCTAATTACATAGAAAGCGTATACATGTATAAAGGAAAATAATAAAGAGATATAAAATTGTATTGCATAAAGGTCCGTATGGGTAAATATGGACAGATATTTGTGCAGCGGCCCCTGTCAGGTTGGTACATTTTGTATAAGAGTATTAACAGCATCCTGGAATATTTAAACAGCATTCAAGTAGCACTGATAACACTCTAGAATATTTTAGCAGTACTAAGATATACATTGGATGTATCTTGGCGTGCAGCATAATTTTGCCCACCCTGTACCGATCAAAAATATGTCACAATTTCATAACAGATACATGACATGAATGTGCTTTTAGCACATGTTTTTTTGTGTGCTCTAACAATATTATAATAAGTGTTGCACTTGACAATATTTTTAGAGTGCATTTACTGCAGGGCTAGTGAACTTACTTATACCATGTGTTTTAACTAAATCAAATAAGATATTAATAAACCATCCTTACGTAGTAGATGCGTACTCACTATAAAAATGAGTTCGACTCATATGATGTGTGCCTTAATTCATTAATTGATATTTACTGTTTAGATGACTGAATAGAAACCATCCTCATATATGTAGAATGTGATTACCCTAGAAACGACAACGTTTATATATTGTGTGCACTAACGTTTCATATATTGCCTTAAAGTGTAGTTCCTTGGCATACTGACAAGTATACCTTTAAAATTTTACTGTATGCTCTATGTAAGATGAATCTAATGTACTGAACGTTCATATTCAAATGTGTTTAAATGTGCACACATGTATTAAATGTGCACCATTGAGATAATTCTTCAAGTTAGTAGCCCTGATTAACTTGCTGCATAAAATAGTGTTTTCCATTTTCTGCTAACATGACATTTCTTGCAGGTATTCACACACTTTGTTAGTTGGAGAATAGATACATTACTGTACTAATGATAGAGAGAGAAAACCTGAGAAGAAGACTGTGACGAAAGAACATGGAGAGCCAGAGCATTGACTGAATGGTCTATTCAGCAATGTTACAACCTGGCCTGTGTGTGAGCAGATGATGTCGTTCCCATGTCCAGTGTGAGATACTTTGTGAATGTTGCAGTCTACAACATGAAAAGTGGAGAAAGGCTATCGACCACTGATGATGTGTGCAAAGGGGTGCTGCCCAAGAGAATTTTGCATTATAACCTAGAGTTCACGCAGAACCCTTCAGATTCTCTTCAGAACCTTTGCAGACCTTTAGAGCACTTGTCCTTTAGACTTTGAGAGGTTCAGACCTCTATGTTTTTTTTGGCTCTTTGCTGAGTGTGGCTTAGGCTAAAACTTATTTCCTGACCTGAGAAGACTCTTGACTGAGCTTCTGCAATGCCGACACCTTCCAGCTTAACTTTTCATCCCATTCTATTTTCCTTTATGGAATTTCTCGATTTTTGAGATACTTTCGAGCTCTAGAACCATCCTGTTAGCTTGAACTTTACTTTAGGTGCTTTAGATTTACCCATGTATAGATGAGAAAACCTGAGTCTCTTCTCTGAGCATCACATTTTATTGTTAATCTTTTACATTGTTGTGACTGAACTTCTTGTTTACCTAATATTCGTCTGCCTCAATTTCTTCCGGAGGTTGGGCTTTCCCGTGGCTATTCTGTACCTTTATAGCATGGTGCTAAGAGTCATGTATCTTAACTTGATTCTTAATATGTAATAAACTTTCTTAACCATAGTTACTGATTCTTGGTCCTTATTGTGTAGCCAAATGGGTTACACTGTTAATTGAAATTGATTGATGTAATCTAACTCCCATCACCTCTCAAGTGGAAAATAAAAGGTCCATTGGAGGACCAATGATAAGAAAATGAGTCCAGAAAATACTGGATTAAACTTGGTAGCACGTCGGATGGTTTTCCACTGACGTGAGGGAGTTAGAGTGTCCTATTAGAAATTGCCCAAGCCCAGTCCAAACCCCAAAGCCTATGTTCCGGTCGAAGAATTGATGGAGTTCCAGCGATTTGGAAACAAATTGTAGCAGTGTATTAATAGGGCTGCACGTTGCAATTGCTTATGATTATATTGAAGTATTTTGCAGTGGGTGTGGTGTTCTGTGGAGATGATTTAAGTTGTTTGCGTGAATGTGGCGCTTAACGCAAGAAGTTGAAGTGGTTATTGGGTTCTTTGTGGCCTAAGATCCCGGAATACATACCTACATGTTAGGAGTTTCAGTGTAGAAGACACTGGGTGCAGTTGTCTGCTGTGTTGTGGTTCTGGTCGTGAGACGTTGTTGACAGCATTATTGAGATACTGACTTTTTCTTTGTGATTGTGAGATTTAGTTGGTATAGTTTATCTCAGTGCACAGGGAAGAACTGTAGCAATCCAGGTGAGGTTTCATATACAGCATATGTCAGGATAGGTTGGAAAAGGTTGATCTGAACTGTCTCTTGTGTGTATGAAAATCTGTAATTTCATTAGAGGAGCAGACAAAGTTAGTTGCTGAAGTTGCTTGCATTTGTTTTGAGTGTAAATTGCTTGTGAAAAATTGTAAAGGAGAGTGAGTTGCTACAATGAGTGAGATTGACGTCACAGTGTGCTGTGCTGGGTTAGGTCAGTTGGTGTAAAGCTGTGCTGGTATTGGCTGTATATGTCATAGAGAGCTGCATTGGTATTGGTTGTGATCGCCAAACAGAGAATTATGGGTGAGGAAAATCAATTCCTGGTTTCAATGAAAAGACATTTGTGAATATTACGTATTTTGATTGAAAATGAAATTCATTAAAGCATTACAGAGCCTAGTGAAGGGAGATGTGATTATGCCTGTCAGAAAGGGGGAAGAGGCACCACCTGAAGGTATGCCTGGTCATATTATGGTGATAGACATGGGTCTTCACACATGTGTTAGGCTCGCACAATGGCATAAGATCACTGAGAAGGATGGTGCTTTGACATTTCCTCGTTATGGCTTATTTAATTTGAGAATTATTGAACATTTAAGGAGAACGCTGTATGACATAAAACCGTCTCCTAGACCTACACAATACAAAGCACTTAATGCCTGGGAACATACAGCACATCTTAGACAGGAAGAGGGACAGATTTTAAGGAAGGGTCAAGAAAGCCATATGCAGTTGTGCGGATGCTAGATGGGATGCTTAGCAGAAAGCTTGGAGAACTGATATGATCGAGGGAGCTAGATTATATCCTGCATTAACATGTGAGGATGAAGGGAAAGATAAACACAAAGATAAGAAAAAGAAGAAAGAGACAGAAGACAGAGAGCATAGCTGAGGACAGTGATAGTGAATCAAATGATGATTTCATAACCTAATCGTTGTTAAACCGCCCACCTCCATACAATGTAATTCAAACTGGTGCAGCGAGTAATGTACCTATCGGTGAGACTTTTGATGTGCCCGATCTAATCCGATGGGGGGGAATTCAGGAATGCCAGCCCCTTCAAGCTCACTTGCTCTAAATGCTCCAGATACATTGACTGTTCCTGATACAATTGGTCCTGTAGTTGTAATTGTAATTGTAAAACATTTGTAGAGCGCCTGGTTACCAAAGGCATCCCAGCGCTAGAGGCCGAATTCATAATCTACATCTCAGTCATGGAAACAGGAAGGTTTTTATGCGTTTCCGGAAGGCCAGATGGTTAGTTTCACACCGAATGGCAAGGGGGAGGGAGTTCCAAAGCCTAGCAGCATTATATGAAAAGAGGCGACCCCCTGTGCGGGCCTTCCTAATTCTAGGAACAACAGCCAACTGTTTATTACATGATCGCAGGGTTCTCTCAGGATGATAAAAGGACATGAGAGAACGTGTAATAGGTGGGCCAGAACCTAACAAAACCTTGTGTGTGATACAGAGAGCCTTAAACTGCACTCTCTGCTGGATAGGCAGCCAGTGAAGGGCGGCCAGTGCAGCCCCTGCTGACTGTCGGCTGGGGATATTCAAGAGTTGTCGTGCCGCACAGTTTTGAACAATTTGTAGTTTCTTAATCGTGGAGCAAGATGTTCCTAAGTATAGGGCGTTGGCATAGTCGAGCCTAGAAAGTATAAGGGACTGGACTACCACTTTCCTTGCAGAAATAGGGAGGAGGGGAATGATTTTCCGTATCATCCTCATCAGCCCAAAACAACTACCAGCAACCTTCCTTGCTTGTTCCCCATAATCAAGGTTACTGTCTAACCAGACTCCCAAACTCTTGATATAATCTTTGGGGGAAGGGGGAGGACCTAAACAACTCGGCCAAGAGGATATTATGTTGGGTATAGAAGGGTTACCCAGGAACATAAGCTCCGTTTTAGATCCATTGAGCTTCAGGAATGAACCCTCCATCCATACTGCGATCTCTCGAAGACACATTGCCCAGTCCGGGACGATGGTGTTGAGCTGATTAAAAGAGACAATCAGCTGCGTATCATCGGCATATGTGTTAATTTGAATGCCGAAAGGCTCCACAACACCTGCCAAGGAGCTCATATATACGTTAAAAAGAGTGGGAGACAGGGAGGATCCCTGAGGGACCCCACATCGGAGGGGCAGAGGGTCAGAGATACAGTCTTCATGAAACACTTGAAAAGATCGGTCATCAAGAAAGGAAGAAATCCATTCAAGGGCCAGATCAGTCACTCCTATATCTCTAAGCCTCTGAATGAGCAGCTGGTGATTAACCGTATCGAAGGCTGCGCTCAGATCTAAAAGCACAATGGCAGCGCAGCCCCCGTTGTCTAGGATTTTCCTAGTACCCTCAACCACCGCTAACAGAGCGGTTTCTGTGCCTTGTTGGGGCCTAAAACCAGTTTGAGATGGATGAAGGCAGTTATTGCTTTCCAAAAACACAGACAGAGCGATATTCACATGTTTTTCAGCAATTTTGCTGATCCCTGGTAACAATGAAATGGGGCGATAATTCCCTAACATTTCAGGGTCCAAGTTTGGTTTTTTCAGTAAAGCTTTAACCATTGCTTGTTTCCAAGGGAAGGGGACTGTGCCTGTCCGGAATGTAGCATTAATCAAATCTAGGATAGTTGTAGACACTGTATCAAAGATCCGATTTAAAATGAGGGGGGGAACTGTATCCTTGGGAGAACCTGACTTCAACTGGCCAAGAATACCTTGCAGGGCAGAATGGTCCAGGGGAGGAATTTCCGCTAAAATGCAATTATCAGTGCCTCCTTTGTTGTAGTTCCTTTGTATAAACCTGGATCGACAGGAAATACTACACATATTTTGGTTGTTCGTACTGGAACGAGTGCAATAGCTAGCAACTGAGTGGGCTTGACTATGAAACCAATTCCTCAGACTCCTATAGTTCCGACACAAGGTAATACACCGTGTGCTACAAGTGTAGACCCCACATTAAATCAGACACGGTTTGACCTAACTAGAAGATTCCCTTAGAGATCATCGCCTTTTTTCCTGCCTAGAACAAATGAGCTTCCAAATGTGAATTACAGTACTCCTAGGACAGAGATACCTATGGGAATGCCAACTTCTGACATCTCCCTTTAGAATTCGCCACCAGCTGCAAATCGTGGTACCTATATCGGAGAGATCATTTTTAATACCACAGCAGAACAACCAGGTCTTACTGCCCGAGAATTTGACGATTGGCTTAGAAGCATAGACACCCCGACTGGAAGTTGAAATCCTGGAGCTAGTGGAGGGAATATTTAGGTCCCGGAGAGAGAAAGGGTCATGGATGTGGCTAAATTGAACGTAGAATTAGAAGAAATGATAATTGGAACTCTTGACATGTCACAAATAAATGCTTACCAGGACGATGAACTATTATTTCTGTGTAAGGATATTACCAGACGTGCAGGACAGGCTCATGCAACGTTCTCTGAATTGGCTCACAGATATGAAATTGATTTGCAGAAATCTAAAGCTGTACGTTTAAGCTTTAATGACAGAGATCTTGCAACGGAACTTGATGAGGCTTTCTAGCTTAAAATTCTTAAAACGCCTTTTTAGCTCCAATTTGCTGGTTGATAAGCCTGGCTCCCCCACCCCCGGGTCTTCCCAAAGGCTATCTAGACCCATAGTTAGCAAGGTGCCTCTTGCATGTTTACTCCAGGGAAAGTTGCCGGCCCCTGGGAGGCTAAGAATCTCTTCCAACCCCCGGCAATAGTGGATCAATTTAGGAGTGGCCCAAAGTCTTCTCGACTACAGGAGTGGTCTAAGAGCGTCTCCTTCTGAGATTGGCCTCAACCCCATATCTAGCCTTAGAGGGCCCAAGGGGGTGCTAACCGGGAGGCTCACATTCCTCATGAACCAATTCTCAACTGTTTCTAGGGACTTAACAGCCTTGTGACCCCAGAGCGCTGCACCATACAATGCCACACCCAATGCTTGTTCTGAGTAAGTTTGAATATCCGGGGAAACAGGTTTAAAAAAGGACCCTCGGTGAACCTTCAGCAACCCGTTGCTCCAATTTGATCCTGCGTTTAGAGATGTGTGGAGACCAATCTAACTTCCCATTAAGGGTAATGCCAAGATACTCGAAAAGATGAACCTGCTTTAACGGGGACCCATTCAGGGTTGGTTTAGCTTGCGTAGTGCGGCAGAGATGGAAAATCATGTGTTTCGTTTTGTTAACATTTATTTCCAACCTTCTTTGTGAGCAGAAGCAACTAAATTCGTCCAGAATTTTCTGGATGCCCATGGGCGACGTTGATAGTAAGAGTGTATTGTCCACAAACATTAGCACTGGGATCCTCATATTAGCCAGTCTGGGGGAGTCATTATGAAGAAATTAATTGTCTATGCTCGAAGGTGGAGTGAGTTAGATAAATGGGAAGGTAGATGGTCTAAGAAAAAGGAACCGAAGAAAATAAGGTTACAACTGACTCCATCTGGAACAGAGGCAGAAGACGAGGATATACACATGTTTCCCATGAGAGAAGTGCCTGGTGGAGGGTTTGTCCATATACCTTGGAGCAGGACTGGTCTTGCATCATTCACAAATGATTTTCCTAAATTGATGGAGAGCCCAGAGGAATGGTACAGACAGGTCGATTGATTTGTAAAAATATCAAAAGTTCTATGGGATGATTTGAATACCTTATTTTAAATTGTGGTTCCAGGGGACTTGTGGGTTGAATGTAAACTTGTTGTGGATTGGCCCGAAGTGGAGCCGACAAGACACCCTATATCACATGCTCCGTCCCCACTGGCAACGAAAAAGTACAATCAGATGACTACATTTCTGAAATCGAAAATCTCTCCTAAAGTGATTGATTGGGTCAAGATTGACAGAACGACCCAAGAATCCAAAGAGTCAATACATGCTTACTTTGAGAGACTGTTGAAGGGATTTAAACAGTTCAGTTAGAAGGAGTCCATAGAGGCAAAGGATATGGGACATTTTCTTTACAGATTTGTGTATAGATTGAAGCCTGAGGGTAGTTCCATGATTCAGCAGCATTTGATTTTTTGGCAGAGTAAGCCCATTGACGAGATACTGAGATACGCCAAATACTGCAGTGACAAATTGGAAATGAAACACAAGAAATTGAAGGAAAAGTTAATGTTAGCACAAATGAAATCTGCACAGCGAGGTCAGAATCAGCAGTTTTTTGGGAATGCTGGTCCTATGTAGGGAGAGTATCAGCAGGGAGGCCCTATGATGCAAGTTGGAAATGGATTTCAACCGCAAGGTAGAAGGCGTGGTGTCCCGATTGATGAGTACAGGTGTTGATGTGCCGTCTTTGAAGAAGTCAAATTCCTGCCACGTTTGCGGAAGGCTAGGGCATTGGAAGTGTCAATGTTGATTTAATGCTGGTAATATGGCTAATGGGAATCAGGTTCAGAATGGTCAATTTGTGCAACCTCCAGGAAATAATATGGTTCAGACACAGCAAGTACAGAGACAGAGAGTTCACAATCCCAATGCAACCCAAGCTGAGGTAATACAGGTTCCATAAGCCCCAATGCCACAACAAAATCCAAATTTTCAAAGATACAATGTGAATCAAATTCCCAATGTAAACACCAATCCTTTCATGAACCACAGTACTTCTCAACAGTACTCAATAATACAAGCAGATGACGATTTCAGCTCAGACGTGTCTCAATAACAGGGGCTAAGAGGAGAGGAGGATTGCGTACTTGGCGCAACCTTAGAGGTAGGCCAGAGTGGTCCATTCGTGGATGGTGAGGTAAATGGGAATCTTGTCTCATTCGCAGTGAGACTGCTGCCCCCATGGGCCTTGTGGCCTCCACTGTACTGCCATTTCCACACGTATAATGCCTTTGTCATACAGCTCCAGCCAATCCCATGCCGCAGCTGGTTCTGTGAAGAAGTGTACCTGACCGACTGCCAGAATCCTCAGCCATGCCAGTAACAACAAAGAGTAGAGCAATTCCAGTTCGGGCAACTTTTTCTTAACTGCAAGAAACGAGGCCCTCTGAGTCTGGACCTGGGGAGTGAATTCTAGATACAGGGAAGCATTTGCATTTTCCACAATAAAAGGGCCATGATTGTGAGCCTGTTGCAAAAGGAAGTCTCTGTCACGAAAGTGTAGGAGGCAGGCCCCTACTGGGCACTCAACTACTAGAAAGGGGGACCCCTGACCAATAATGGGCAGGTATAGCAGGGGAGATAGGAACAACCAACAACAGAAGATTACCTGCCACAAGAGTTCAACAAGGCCCTAGAACAGGATCCTAATATTTGACAAGCACAGCACCAGAGCAACAAAGACAAATGTCAGAATAATCCAACCATAGAGTAATTCAATCAAAATGGTTTCTCATTTTTATTTTCATATTATCAAAAACATTTAATCACATTTTAGAAAAATAAATATATAACAAAACCAAATTCAATACAATAGCCATGTCCCACACGTCTCATTCAGATACCACAGTCATACTATCATACATTCCAAATCACATCATCATTCATCCAACATAAAACATTTTCATCACATCAACAAGTACATCAAGATGGTAGAACTGTTGTTGGTTGTCCCTACTGGGCACTCCCCAGAGGTGTCAATTGCAGCTAGGAGTTTGTTGAACATACTGTCAATATGAGAGGTAACTCGCCCTGCTTGATCCCCTCTTGGGGGGCGCCTGCCGATGTATCTTCCTTGGCTCTCTGAGTGTGACCCATTGCAGCCCTTAAAACATGGCGACAAGAGGCAAGTGAAAGACAGCGGCCAAAGTCAACAGTATCTGGGCACAAAGATTCAGGCCAACCAGTCACTAGCACCAAATCGCAGTTGGAGTGAGATGGGCTTCACCAACATCCAGCGGAGGCTCTGGACAGCTAAGGAGTCATCTACAATCCAAAATCCAAAGACCTCAGGCGACAGGACGGGCTTCTCCACCCGGGTTTCAGCAGCGTGTTGCAGGAGAGCTGCTATAGAAAAAGGCCACTGGGCCGCAAAGTGTCCACAGGGTGCCAACCCGCACCTCATAACGAGAGGCATGGGTTAAGTGAGGGGTCCCCCAATCTGTCGTGGCCAGGCCCCCAACATTGAAATGTCAAGCGCCGCTCCCCGAGTGGATTGAGGCATTTATAGTACAGTCAGGCATGCTCTGCTGAAGGGGGGAGGAGAGAAGGTCCAACAGAGGCACTTCTGTCTCAGCATCTGTGCCCCGTTAGGCCACTTCAGTCCCACTCACCTGGGGTATCTCCAGGCGCTCCCTTAGGGCCAAGTATCAGTATGGGGCCTCCGTGTGAGCTCTGGCCACTTCCGATTGCACCAGAGGGCTGGGACTGTGAGATGGACCCGCCCATCATATGAAGGCCGAGTGCGTCGAGGGAAGGTCCCTGATTTCTCCCAGTTGCTCATCAAGGGGGGGAGAACCCCCTATCCAGGTGCACTCGTGGTGGTGCTGCGTTCGATCCCCCCAACTGAGCCGATTCTAGTTGGGGACCTCGTTTGGCGTCTTCGCGGCTCTCGCCATTAGCACAGGGCTGCAATCTTGAGAATGTTGGGTGCCGCACCCAAGCGGGCTACGCCATCTGCCGCTGCAGTGGGTCAACTCTCCTATCTTCTGTTGGCCTCACTGGGTTCCTGGTGGGCTGGGGGCCCGATGCTGGGACCAGAGTGATGTGTGTGTGGTAGCTTCAATTGGCAGGAATTCATGGTTAGAGAGGAGCTCATACCAAGCGCGTCCACACGGCATGGCGTCTAGCTCCACCCCCATCTTGCTTGTTCATTGTTCTAATGTTTTGAATGCTCTCCCTGAAGACACTACTCATCAATCTGCTCTCCAGCAATCACCCAAATCCAAAGTGTGTACATGCTCTGGAGAGGAGGGATGCATGAAATGAGTGGACCGCCTCAAACCAGTTCCAGAAGAGTGACCGGGGAATCAATATTGCCTGTCTAACCAGGACTAGCAGAGAAAGCTTGAAACTTCCTCATATGATTCCAAGATTTCTCACTGACCAAAGAGGTGATGCTCTGCAGTGTCAGGGAAACTCTTGAGATCTAGGGTTGGTGTCACTGACAGCGATTTTCCAAGAGGTGGGTGGAGATCACATGAAAGTTTGCAACTACTTGCTGGAGGAGAGCTGTGGCTCTGCCAAGAACGAGTCTCTCTTGTGTGCTGAGAGAAGGGAGCAGAGGGCACTCCTGCAGAAGAAAGCCTGCCGGGATAAAAAGTCCTGCTGTGGTTACCTGGAAAAGGAAACAGCCTAGAACAGCACACTGGCTGCAGGGATGACATAGGAGCCAACCTGAGGGCTGGAGAGGGTTGCCTGCATCCCCACGTTTCAGTCTGGGGTGCTGCACCTATAAAGAGAAGCGTGGCTGCCTCCAGTTCACTTCATGTGCTCTGCCGCCATGCTGGCGGCACCCATGATCTTTGACCCACCTGGGCCCATGGCGGACTCAGAAGTGAACTATGGTTGGGTTCTCATCACCAGTTGGGTAGTTGAGTTATGTTTGCAATACAGCAGATTGCAATCTCTCCTTCCTCATATCCAGGACATCTGCTGCTCCACCTGCAGCATTGAGAGAGAGGTAACATGCAGCATGTCCACCTAGGTTCCCAGAGAAGGTAAATCCTAACTGAACATGGCCCTAGAGACATGCGTGGCTTAGAAATTAGTCCATTGGTCTAATTTCTAACTGCTAAGAATCCAAGTTCCATTAAGAGACTGATTTGCAGGTCATAGACATAGTAACCCACTGTGACTCTGCACCTGTAAGTAACCTTCTTAGACCGCTCCTGCCTAACATGTAGCTCCTTGTTAGAATGATGGGCTCTCTTGCAGAATCTATTTGTGTTGTATTATTTAATTGGCGTAATGAAATACTTTCTCTATTTTTTATAAAGCTAAGGCATTGGACTGAAGGTCATTATTGAGTTCTATTATGTGATTGTTGAGTTCTGAGTCTCTTTCCCCACATTACCTCCCTAAGAAACCTTGGACTTCTCACCCCGCTACACTCAAAAATCAAGCGCTAAAGGGTGTACTTGGTGCTCAGTTTCCATTAGCCAGAGTTGGTCGGGCTGTGGGACATCATAGCTAAAAGGCCACCACCTTTTTTGTGGCCTGGTAACCCCTGAGTGACCGGGGAACCCCAATACCGATCTAACAGTAGTGGATTGACTAAAAAAGATTCAGGAATGTACTGTGAATTAATAGCTAAAGTAAAAACCAAATAGGATTTTACGATCGCTTACAGTGGAGAGGGTGTAAGGTGGTCTCCCTATCGAAAATTTTGGAAACATTGAGGCATTTTTTTTTCATTTTTACTCCCCCGCTGAGTCAGTAAAGCTCACTAGAATTTATTTGGAGTTTTTGCCCAAGGCTGGTATAAGGAAATACGTGTTACAAAGTGATTTTGAAGCACACTGAACTTGATAGGTTGGGTAAAACCTTATTAGTTATACACAACTTCACAGGAGTGTAATGGGGAGTTTTCAGAATTTCCCCGGGAAAGCTAACATTGCCACTTTCACACTCCCCTCAACCCCCCCGACCAACCACCAGTAACATGTATCATCACAGATCTTTCAAGTTTCAACATGAACACGAGTTTGGCCGGCCTCAGCGGTATGTGCTCAGGACCATGTTAGCCAGCCTGGCCTCAAGTCATTGGGCTACTATTCTGCTGCCATGCAGCCCACCCGTCCACTGTCCTCTAGTTTTATTTGGCTTAGCACAGTCGGCAATAAGCGCTCATTGAGGCTGCGTTGGCAAGGGCCACAGGGGGCGCATGGGGAAATGTGGACACTGCAGTCCTACATTGAAAACATACAAAGGGGCCTGAGTTACCGGGGCTCCGAGAACCCACATTCGCCTCTGCACTCCCCTTGTGCTCAAGCAGTTAACATCCGCTGCGGCCTGCCCCCGTCCATTCCTACTCCTGTGTGGTTGAATTATTTGTAATAAGGAGGTTAAAGAGCTGGCCCTGACATGGAACGCGCAGCAGAGGCAGCCGGGGCCTTCAGCAGCGCTGGGCAGAACAGAAACCACGGAACACCTTGGCGCTAATTATTGTATGACAATTTCACAGGCCGCCGGTGACCGCTGCGCCTCAGTGGTCCTGCTGAAGGGTAAAATGGGATTTAATTGCTCTTTGCTGTGGAGGACAGGCTGCATCTTTATTAAGCCCCTGCTCTGGGGATGTGTTTACAGGCAGCCCCTTCCACAATGCGACTTTATGATCCAGGTCTGTGGGGAAAGGTGGGTAGAATGGGGAAGGAGGCAGAGGAGGTGAGGACGCCGCACCAGATAGCTCAGTGATGTATTAAAAACCCACTGGAATTCTGCGGTGCCCGTCCCTAAGTGAATTTTTTGAAAAAGCACACTCAAAATAGGCCTTTTCATGAAATATAAAACTGCATCTGTTGAAAACTGTGTTCTACTCGAAAGAGCGTCCATATTAACAACATGCTACGATTAGAGGTGAAGGAAATTCGCCTTTGCATAATTCTGCTAAATTTTGGTAACATTATACACAGTACGCATAATTAAACAAGATGCGGAACTGACATTCGGAGCTATATTTTAGCGTGAAATGCATGTTAGCATCCACTTTAGAAGCGAGGATGCATTGAGTGTTAAAATATAGTGCAAAAAAGAGATTTACGAACAGCAAACAGCAACTAGTGCTTTGTCGGTTGCCTTATTCCCATGTTGCACAGTAAAATTGCAGTGATTTTTTTTCTTTCCCACGAATGGTATGTAATTACAGGATGTGGCTTAATCAGTGCATTAAATGGGCAAATACTGCTCGGTAATGAGTACCTACACTTTTTCAGTTTGAAAGGGACAATACCTGCACTTCTCAGCACTGCTCTAATAGACGGTGATGAGTACCTGCACTTCTTCAAATTGAAAGGAGGAGTACCTGCACTTCTCAGCACCGCTGCAATGGATTTCATGAGAGAGTGACTGCACTTCTCAGGAGCAAACAGGTACTCTAAAGAGTGAGTACCTGCACTTCAACATTTCCATGTAAAGCACTGGCTGTAACAGAGTAATTTCAGTGCTTTCGCATTACATGAGTAACACAAAATTAATGAAATTATGGTATTTATGCTACTATGCCCTAAACATGGTAGTAAGTAATTTACAAATTACAATAAAAAATATCAACATGGAAGGATTACATTATGCGTGAATCCCAAGTTGTTGAATGTTTTGCAGATTTTTTATTAGGGATTCTCTTCCTCGGAATGGGTTACTTAGTCCCCTCCCTTCTGGTGATGTGTTTCCTGCAAGTCCAACCCTCTTCAACGTCTACATGGCCCCCCTCGCCGCCATCGTCCGATAACACGGCCTCAACATCGTATCCTACGCCGACGACACCCAGCTCATCCTCTCCCTCACCAAAGACCCAGATACCGCCAGACTCAACTTCCAGAAAGGGATGCAGGAAGTAGCAATCTGGATGACCAACAGCTGCCTTAAGCTCAACGCCGAGAAGACGGAAGTCCTCGTCCTTGGAACCACCCCCTCAGCATGGGACAACACCTGGTGGCCGTCTGCCCTCGGAAGCCCGCCGGCCCCCTCGGACAACGCCAAAAACCTCGGCATCATTCTCGACTCATCCCTCACCATGAACCGACAGGTCAACGCCGTCACCTCCAGCTCCTTCAACACCCTCCGAATACTCCGCAAGATTTTCAAGTGGATCCCCCCTGGTTCAAGAAAGACAGTCACCCACGCACTCATCACCAGCAGACTTGACTATGGAAACGCGCTCTACGCCGGCATAAACAAGTCCTTACTCCGCAAACTCCAGACTATACAGAACACTGCTGCCAGACTCGTCCTCGGCATCCCCCGGCACGAACACATCAGCCAACACTTACGAAGGCTCCACTGGCTCCCCATGGAGAAAAGAGTCACCTTCAAAATCCTCACCCACGCCTACAAATGCCTGCACAACACCGGACCCGAATACCTCAACGACAGAATCAACTTCCACGTACCCAAGAGGAACCTCCGCTCTTCCAACCTCGCAATGGCCGAAACCCCGCGCATCCACAGAGCCAGAGCAGGCGGAAGATCTTTCTCCCACATCGCAGCCAAAACATGGAACGAACTCCCGGCAGACATCAGGCACGCCCCCTCCCTGAACACCTTCAGGAAGGCTCTCAAGACCTGGCTCTTCGGCTGAACAGATCTGCTGACCACCCCCCCCCCTCAGCGCCTTGAGACCCTCACGGGTGAGTAGCGTGCTTTACAAAACCCTGATTGATTGATTAATTGCAATGTATGGCATCTAGCTAGCCCAGAGTGCACTATTCTAGCCACTCTCAAAATTTCGGGAACCTTTCTCAGTTGTTCAGAGCTTGGTAGCCCACCCTAGAGTTGTGTAGCTACCTGTGGGCGACACGCCTATGGAAAAACCAGTTTGGGGATGGGTTTCCCCTCTCTGTCCTTGTCTCCAACTTGTGTGCAGGAACAAAAGGTATCTTGCTCAAGAGTGTAGTTACAGGTGGCCTTTCAAAGGCGTCTTCTCCTTTGAGGCTTGCCTTTTGGGCTAACACCCCGAGTGGCCTTCTTAGGCGAGGAGGTAATACCTCAGTCTGCAGCAACTGTCTCTGTTCCTTAGCCTGGAAGTCGTTCACACGTCTCCAGAGGTGGGCAGACATTTGTCTGTGTGCTGGGGCCTTTGTGGGCCATTTGACTAGGTGGGCACAGAGTGGCAACTTTCTAAAAGTTGCTTAACTTTAATTGAGACAATAACCACGACCTGGTCATCGGATTGGGTTCATTGCCATGATTAATTTGATACCTTATAGTACCCAGTTTGATAGTCCCAATCAGAAGTTAGCCAGCCGGTAACCCTGTGTTAGACAATACGGCTAACTTTTCTCCAGCAAAACGACAATTTCAAAGTGTTGCTGTTAAGACAAGGCCTGGACGGAGCTCGTGGACTTTCACTCTCTGGAATTTTGCTGAGTTACCAAAAAACTCTGCCAAAGTCTGCAGAGATCCATGAGCGGGCGGAGTATTGCTCAGTCACCCCTATTCCAGATGCAATCATATTTATTATATGCCGCCCAAACGTTAAACCAAGGCCAGTACCCAGAATTTTAAATATGGGTCCCATAATTCGGGTACTGCAAGCATCTGAATTAATGCTGCAGCCAGCGGGTGCCTTACACAGTTCACACTTTCTGTCACTGACGACAGATGGCCACTTTCTTCTGCCTACAAAGGATGGCAGCGCAGATTGCCAGGTCTCGTGGCAGCGGGCTGGAGGTGAAGCATATGGTGCGTGCAGAGGTAGGCTGGGCGGCGCATTGATGGGAGAGCAGGGTGGGGTGGTGCGAACTCTTGTTTCTCAAATAACCTCCTTTAGACATTACTAACTCCGAGCCCCAGCGTGCGGACTGGAGGGCCTGGAGCCCTGCTGGAGTACTCCAAGTCTGACCCAAGCTTTCAGCATCCACATTCACTGCACTTGGAGCACCAAACTCGAGTCGTTACCATCTTTCCCACACTATCACAAGCAGAAGACTGAATTAATAGATAATGGAGAGATTTGGATTTCTTAATAAATAGTAACTATACTTTTGTTGGAAGTCATGCAGCTAACCAGTAGCGGCCATTGTCCATGCAAAGTGTTGGGGCGGGTGGGGACCAGGGACGATGGACAAAATAAAACATAACTGCCACATCGCCAGTCTTCCACTCCTATCTGGCTCCAGTCAACTGCAGGCACTGGCTCCCAGACTCCTCTGCAGCCAATCCTGATGCTGCTCTCATGCTGCTGGCAGCATGACAGCAGCATCAGGATTGGCCTGAGTGCACTCAATTTGTGCTGTGCCTGCTGTCTCCAACCTGGCAATGCAGCTGGATTTGGAGACAGCTTCAGTGCGCATGCCGGTTTGGCCGTCCTGAGTCAGCTGGCCAAAGCCATATGAGCACTGCTCTCTGTGCAACCACTCCCCTCAGTGCCTGTCATCCCCCCTGGCCCTGTTCCAAAAGACTCGGCTGGGAAAAAAAAGAAAACAATAATAAACCTGGGTTTGTTATCGGTTTTTTTCCTTTTTTTTGAGGCTGCTGGCAGTGGGGGCGAAGCTCCTCTGCCATAGCGGAGGAGATGCCGCTGCAGCTAAGAGACACCAATACAACTGTGGAAACCTTGAATAAGACCAGTATTCATATTTATACATGTAATGCTCTGTCAGCTGGATTTATACTACGGATAATATCATCATCACCATCCAGTCTGGGGTTTTTTGCCAACAGCTGCCTGCATTCTGGAACTTGGTAGCTCAAACGTATAATAACAAAAAAGAACGCAAATGTCCAGTTTGCAAAATGCTGGTTTGTGCCGTTTGACATGGGACTGTGGGCAGCTAGACTGCGTCACTCTCTCGGAATCGGAGTCTACGTCCCCTTCCTAACTTATCTCACCTGTGACTCCAAACACGACAATGACGCGCTTGGTAATTCTGGAAAAATAGGTAGATGCTCGCAGTCAGGAGTGTCACACCGACTTTACAGTGCTGGGCATATGGATCTGTGCATGAATGTTCTCGACAAGCTGCTGCTCTCTTGTGTCGCGCTCGCCCTGTGCTCTTAAGAACCTATGGTATGCTGAGGGAGCGGGACCTACATCACTCCCCGACGACATGCAGGCATCTGCTGATTAGACAGTGGGGTGTATGTCAAAATGATCGATTGTATCCGATTCCTTCACCATAGTTTCGCTGACAGACGTTTGGAATGGAAGTACTTGAAGTTGCACACATGCTTTCATGTCTGCGTAACATGAAACTTGAATGCTACGTAACTATTGGCATGAAAGACAACATATTATCTAGGGGTGAGAGCACCATGTGGGTAAACTCTGCTCTGCTGGCGGTTGGTGGAGTAGTTTTGCTGAACTATGCGCTCCAAGCGGAATGAGGAGTGGCAAAACTCTGCGAACTCCACCAGCGGAGCGCAGTTTGCCACCCACCCCTAATTAAGACACATGAAAAATTATATGTCTTACTTAACAATATATAGCTCCCTGCCATAGGGCTCCATAGGCCTTCCTTATGGGAGACTTGCATATAGGGTTAAGGGAGTGGTTACTTTGTCATTGGTCTTTAATGGCAAAGTCAAACTAGCAGCGTAAAACTTCTTTTCCCATCTGCAGTGGCAGGCTGAGTGCCATTTTGTCCTTTGTCATACTCAGGGTGGCACAAACAGTGCTGCAGCCCTGTGTGGACACTCTGCTTTACATGCTCTGGATGCCTTGGGTATCATATACTAGGAACCTGTAAGTATTCAGTATTTGCCAATTGGGTATTGTCAGTTTGATATGTACTTTGTAAGGGTAAGAACACTGGCACTGAGGTCTGGTTAGCAAGCCTCAGTATACGCTCAGTAAAAATCAGCAGCATCAGTCCAAAAGTGTGGGGGGACCATACAAAAAGAAGGATTTCTTTACATGGCCCACCTCCAGACGGAGGACGTTTAAGTGGAAGAACCTGGAAAGGCCATCTGCATTGGCATGGTCAGTCCCAGGTATGTGTTCTACTGTAAAGTCCATACCCTGTAGGGAAATGGACCACCTCAATAACTTGGGGTTCTCTTCTCTCATCTGCACCAACCACATGAGAGGCCTGTGGTCAGTTTGAACTGTGAAGTGACTCGTAAACAGGTAGGGTCTCAGCCTCTTCAGGGCCCAAACCACAGCAAAGGCTTCCCTCTCAATGGCACACAATGCTGCTCTCTGGGGAGGAGTTGCATGCTGATAAAGTCAACTGGCTGATCTTGACCCTGGCCATTTAGCTGTGAGAACACTTCCCCTATCCCATGTTCTGAAGCATTAGTCTGGAAAACTAACTCCTTGCTAAAGTCAGGTGCCTTCAAAAGCAGACCGCACGCCATATGTTTCGATATCGGGAACTCAGTATCACTTTCGGGACGTTATAGTGTCCCCTGATACTGCTCATGACCTAGGATTTGTTTACAACTTGAGGAGGAGAATGTTGGCTATATGATGATGAGACTGTACCACAAAGGGCATATATGACGCCTGCGCAACATTATTATTTTTGAGCCCTGATGAAGTTCCTTGGTAACATGGAACGAAACGCGTTGGCTGGATTTTAATTTGTATTTTGCATATCAATATTAAAGAAGATGATGGAATAATTAAATTGAATATGGACTCTCTTCCTGGTGCCCCTTCCCACTGTTGAAAATATAGTCCAATATATCCTGTGTGGGCTCTTTGAGAGGTCTTTCCCAAGCTTCTCTTATCAAACTTAAAGGACCTCTTACAGGGTGCCCAAAGTGTAGGTCAAAGGGGCTGAAACCAACTCCTTTTGGGGAACCTCTTTATATGCAAACAGTAGGCAGCACAGGAGAATATCCCATTTCCTTCTGAGTTTCTCAGGTAAACCCATTTTCATGCCTTTCATGGTCTTGTTAAACCTTTCAGCAATGCCATTTCCTTGGGGATGGTAAGGGGAATTGAACTTATAAGTCATACAACACTCATCCCACATTGCTTTCAGATAGACTGACATGAATTTTGTTGCCCTATCTGAAATGACCTCCTTAGGGAACCCAACCCTGGTAAAAATGCCAAGTAGGTCTTTAGCCAACGCGGGCAGTGACTGTCCTAGGGGGAATTGCTTCTGGATACCAGCTGTCATGGTCCAATACGACCAGGATAAACCTATGCCCAGAGGCAGTAGGTGGTTCTAGGGGACCAACAATATCAATTTCCGCCCTCTCAAAGGGAGTCCCCACCACAGGTAGTGGTATCACGAGAGCCTTTGGTTTGTTACCTGCTTTGCCACTGGCCTGGCAAGTAAAACAGGACCAACAGAACTCCTTGACTTTTTCTGACATCCGAGGCTAGTAAAAATGGTTGACTAACCTGTCCCAGGTTTTTGTCTGCTCCAGATGTGCAGCTAAGCGGATGTCATGGATTAAGTTGAGGAGGAAATCTCTGTAGTGTTGGGGACCTGCATTCTTCTGGTTGCCCCTGGTTTGGGGTCCCTTGCCTCACTGTACAGGATTCTCTCCTCCGAATATACCTTTAGAGTACCACTAACGTCACCTCCTTCCTGTTTGACAGCCAACTGTCTCAGGCCCTCAAAAGTGGGACATGTCTTTTGTCCCTGGCTTAAGTCCTCTCTGGGGGGACCACCTGCTCCTTGAAGTTCTGCCAGGTAAGGCAAATCTTTCTAAGTAACACCCTCCTGCTCAGAGACCAGGCCTTCCCCTTGAGGGTTAGGCTCCTCCTGGTCCTGTGGACCTGTGCAAGTGGCCTTGCCAGGCTTCCTGCCTCTCCTATTGGTTCTTGGGATTTGGGCCTTACTTTCAGGCTCCACTACTCCCTGACTTTCCCTTAAGGCCTTCTGTGCTCCAGTGGAGACATAAACCCACTCAGGGAGACCCAGCATTGCTACATGAGTCTTATTCTCCACCTCTATCCAGGTAGAAGTTTCTAAGTCATTGCCCAGCAGACACTCCACTGTGATGGCAGGTGACACAGCTACCGATTAACTGAGGGAGTAGAAACGTATCTGCACGTGCCAGGAGCGCTTATGGAGAAAGAGCTATAATAGCTCAGACACGGAAAAATATAAACTATTCCTCTGTACGTTTAAATCCCTACTAGTTAAAGCTAAGGCGGATTATTATATAAATCAAATATTCCAGCAAAGAACTTTTGAGGACTGTATGTAAACTGGCATCTCCTTACACACCGAAATTCCTCAGAAATCAAGCTCTCTGTGATGAGATTGCTACATTTTTTCTGAATAAAGTGGAACGAATATTCCGCAACTTTAAAAGTACAATGGTTGCAACAGACAAGGCCCAACCTCCGGTAGGAAAAGAAACAGCACAAATGACTCCGTGCTCTCAGACGCAGCTGATTTTTTTCCGTGAATTTGCGCCGCTCTCACATAAACAAACCACAGACTTAATTCAGGCTGTTAAATCAGGCTCCCCCAAGATCCCTGACCAATAACAGTGATTAAAATGGTCCCAGAACCAATAGCTGAGATACTTGCTTCACTGTTTAATTCCATGTTCAAAGCTGGATATTCTCCCAAAGCATGGAAGAAAGCATCCATCCTTCCTTCATTGAAAAAGCCTAACCTAAATCCTAATGATCCAAACAATTTTTGACCCATCTCGCGGCTTCCCTTCCTGGCAAAATTAGTTGAAAGGGCCATGAACACTCAGCTATCTCAATTCAGTCATGATCACCAGTTGTTAGATGCCACACAATATGGCTTTAGAGGAGGCCATAGTACCGAATCAGCCTTTATTAAATCCTTGGAAGAAGTCAGAGAAGCCCTAGATGCCAGGGTTAACGCCGCTCTTATACTGTTAGATCTCTCTGATGCATTTGATACTGTCCAACATGATCTTGCAGAATGGAAACTGGCAGTCGTCAAACCACTGCAAAAAACCCATGGGAGACTTGCATATAGGGTTAAGGGAGTGGTTACTTTGTCATTGGTTTTTAATGGCAAAGTCAAACTAGCAGCGTAAAACTTCTTTTCCCATCTGCAGTGGCAGGCTGAGTGCCATTTTGTCCTTTGTCATACTCAGGGTGGCACAAACAGTGCTGCAGCCCTGTGTGGACACTCTGCTTTACATGCTCTGGATGCCTTGGGTACCATATACTAGGAACCTGTAAGTATTCAGTATTTGCCAATTGGGTATTGTCAGTTTGATATGTACTTTGTAAGGGTAAGAACACTGGCACTGAGGTCTGGTTAGCAAGCCTCAGTATACGCTCAGTAAAAATCAGCAGCATCAGTCCAAAAGTGTGGGGGGGGACCATACAAAAAGAAGGATTTCTTTACATGGCCCACCTCCAGACGGAGGACGTTTAAGTGGAAGAACCTGGAAAGGCCATCTGCATTGGCATGGTCAGTCCCAGGTATGTGTTCTACTGTAAAGTCCATACCCTGTAGGGAAATGGACCACCTCAATAACTTGGGGTTCTCTTCTCTCATCTGCACCAACCACATGAGAGGCCTGTGGTCAGTTTGAACTGTGAAGTGACTCGTAAACAGGTAGGGTCTCAGCCTCTTCAGGGCCCAAACCACAGCAAAGGCTTCCTCTCAATGGCACACAATGCTGCTCTCTGGGGAGGAGTTGCATGCTGATAAAGTCAACTGGCTGATCTTGACCCTGGCCATTTAGCTGTGAGAACACTGCCCCTATCCCATGTTCTGAAGCATTAGTCTGGAAAACTAACTCCTTGCTAAAGTCAGGTGCCTTCAAAAGCAGACCGCATGCCATATGTTTCGATATCGGGAACTCGGTATCACTTTCGGGACGTTATAGTGTCCCCTGATACTGCTCATGACCTAGGATTTGTTTACAACTTGAGGAGGAGAATGTTGGCTATATGATGATGAGACTTTACCACAAAGGGCATATATGACGCCTGCGCAACATTATTATTTTTGAGCCCTGATGAAGTTCCTTGGTAACATGGAACGAAACGTGTTGGCTGGATTTTAATTTGTATTTTGCATATCAATATTAAAGAAGATGATGGAATAATTAAATTGAATATGGACTCTCTTCCTGGTGCCCCTTCCCACTGTTGAAAAAATAGTCCAATATATCCTGTGTGGGCTCTTTGAGAGGTCTTTCCCAAGCTTCTCTTATCAAACTTAAAGGACCTCTTACAGGGTGCCCAAAGTGTAGGTCAAAGGGGCTGGAACCAACTCCTTTTTGGGGAACCTCTTTATATGCAAACAGTAGGCAGCACAGGAGAATATCCCATCTCCTTCTGAGTTTCTCAGGTAAACCCATTTTCATGCATTTCATGGTCTTGTTAAATCTTTCAGCAATGCCATTTCCTTGGGGATGGTAAGGGGAATTGAACTTATAAGTCATACAACACTCATCCCACATTGCTTTCAGATAGACTGACATGAATTTTGTTGCCCTATCTGAAATGACCTCCTTAGGGAACCCAACCCTGGTAAAAATGCCAAGTAGGTCTTTAGCCACTGCGGGCAGTGACTGTCCTAGGGGGAATTGCTTCTGGATACCAGGCGTCATGGTCCAATACGACCAGGATAAACCTATGCCCAGAGGCAGTAGGTGGTTCTAGGGGACCAACAATATCAATTTCCGCCCTCTCAAAGGGAGTCCCCACCACAGGTAGTGGTATCACTAGAGCCTTTGGTTTGTTACCTGCTTTGCCACTGGTCTGGCAAGTAAAACAGGACCAACAGAACTCCTTGACTTTTTCTGACATCCGAGGCTAGTAAAAATGGTTGACTAACCTGTCCCAGGTTTTAGTCTGCCCCAGATGTGCAGATAAGCGGATGTCATGGACTAAGTTGAGGAGGAAATCTCTGTAGTGTTGGGGACCTGCATTCTTCTGGTTGCCCCTGGTTTGGGGTCCCTTGCCTCACTGTACAGAATTCTCTCCTCCGAATATACCTTTAGAGTACCACTAACGTCACCTCCTTCCTGTTTGACAGCCAACTGTCTCAGGCCCTCAAAAGTGGGACATGTCTTTTGTCCCTGGCTTAAGTCCTCTCTGGGGGGACCACCTGCTCTTTGAAGTTCTGCCAGGTAAGGCAAATCTTTCTAAGGAACACCCTCCTGCTCAGAGACCAGGCCTTCCCCTTGAGGGTTAGGCTCCTCCTGGTCCTGTGGACCTGTGCAAGTGGCCTTGCCAGGCTTCCTGCCTCTCCTATTGGTACTTGGGATTTGGGCCTTACTTTCAGGCTCCACTACTCCCTGACTTTCCCTTAAGGCCTTCTGTGCTCCAGTGTAGACATAAACCCACTCAGGGAGACCCAGCATTGCTACATGAGTCTTATTCTCCACCTCTATCCAGGTAGAAGTTTCTATGTCATTGCCCAGCAGACACTCCACTGGGATGGCAGGTGACACAGCTACCGATTAACTGAGGGAGTAGAAACGTATCTGCACGCGCCAGGAGCGCTTATGGAGAAAGAGCTATAATAGCTCAGACACGGAAAAATATAAACTATTCCTCTGTACGTTTAAATCCCTACTAGTTAAAGCTAAGGCGGATTATTATATAAATCAAATATTCCAGCAAAGAACTTTTGAGGACTGTATGTAAACTGGCATCTCCTTACACACCGAAATTCCTCAGAAATCAAGCTCTCTGTGATGAGATTGCTACATTTTTTCTGGAATAAAGTGGAACGAATATTCCACAACTTTAAAAGTACAATGGTTGCAACAGACAAGGCCCAACCTCCGGTAGGAAAAGAAACAGCACAAATGACTCCGTGCTCTCAGACGCAGCTGATTTTTTTCCGTGAATTTGCGCCGCTCTCACATAAACAAACCACAGACTTAATTCAGGCTGTTAAATCAGGCTCCCCCAAGATCCCTGACCAGTAACAGTGATTAAAATGGTCCCGGAACCAATAGCTGAGATACTTGCTTCACTGTTTAATTCCATGTTCAAAGCTGGATATTCTCCCAAAGCGTGGAAGAAAGCATCCATCCTTCCTTCATTGAAAAAGCCTAACCTAAATCCTAAGGATCCAAACAATTTTTGACCCATCTCGCGGCTTCCCTTCCTGGCAAAATTAGTTGAAAGGGCCATGAACACTCAGCTATCTCAATTCAGTCATGATCACCAGTTGTTAGATGCCACACAATATGGCTTTAGAGGAGGCCATAGTACCGAATCAGCCTTTATTAAATCCTTGGAAGAAGTCAGAGAAGCCCTAGATGCCAGGGTTAACGCCGCTCTTATACTGTTAGATCTCTCTGACGCATTTGATACTGTCCAACATGATCTTGCAGAATGGAAACTGGCAGTCGTCAAACCACTGCAAAAAACCCAGAACATAGACCCCTCCACACTCTCCAATCTTCGCCGTATACCACTACTACCCATTCTTGGCAAAATCACTGAAAGACTTGTTAATAGACAGCTCACTTTCTTCCTTGAGAAAGCCAGGATATTACACTCCAGCCAATCTGTTTTTTCATCCTAAACACTCAACTGAGTCTGCATTGCTGGAAGTACTAGATACACTGAAACTAACTTTAGATAAAGGAAACAATGCTGTACTGATCCTATTGGATCTGTCAGCCGTATTTGATACCATCTCGCATGACATCCTTCTATCAAGAATTAAGCAAAGTGGTATATCTTCAACCGCTCTGGCTAAAATCCTTTCTTACCAACCGTAGACAAACAGTGACCCTAGGACATTTCCACTCAACGAACGCCCGATCACCTCAGGCGTTCCACAGGGCTCTTCTCTCAGCCCGCTGTTATTTAATATCTATATGGCTCCACTGATCTCGTTAATATCTTCTTTCAACAATGACACAACCTCATACGCAGACGATACACAATTGATTCTGGCCCTAGACAAAGACTCTACTAAAACAGAGCTTAATTTTAAGCAATGTATGACAGAGGTCATCCGTTGGATGAGAATCAACCATCTTAAATGCAAAACAGATAAAACCGAGATACTATTGATAGTAAAAGACCATCCCTTTAACCCGATCCAATGGCGGCCAGAAGACGCACCTGCCCCACCTAACAGTAGAAATCGCTAAAAACCTGGGGGTAAAATTTGATGTTTCTCTCTCGTTTCCGCCACAAGCTCTTGGAGTGGCAGGAATGTGTTTTAACCTTATAAAAACCCTCAAAAAGTTCTTGGACTATATTCCCTACTCTGCAAGGAAGACAGTGGCAGTAGCACTGATCCTATCTAGATTAGATTACTGCAATAGCCTTTTAGCAGGAACTAACAAACAAGTAGTAAAAAAGCTACAGGTCATACACAATGCAGTGGCCTGTTTGGTGCTGAAAGTGCCTCGTTGGTCATCAGCCACTTCAGCTCTTAAAGCTCTGCATTGGCTGCCCATACAGAAAATAATTTTATTCAAGATCTTGGTAATCACCTTTAGAGCCTTTAGAGACTCAGGACTCAGATACCTGGCAGTTAAGTTCACTCGTTATATCACTGCTAGGACTCTCAGATCCTCCACAGTGAACCTTCTTAAGCCTCCCACCTTTAGGTATAAAACCAAAGGAGGAAAATCCCTTGCGGTCTTGGGAACAAGAGCATGGAATCTCATGCCTGCACAACTGAAGGCGATAAAATCAGAACCCCTATTCAGAAAATCATTGAAAACCTGGATATTCGGGGTTATGGATGCATTTTCCTCCTCACTGGTATAACAGGATCATCTCTCACACCTACCTAATCTCCTTTGCTTCTTCCGTGTAGCGCCAAGATGATCCCTTCGGAGTGACAGTTGCGCTCTACAAATATCTAAATCAAATCAAATCTTATGATGGACCGTTTGGCAGAGATTGGAGTTCACAGAACAGCTTGGACTCTGCTCCATTCTTTCCTCTCTGAGAGGAAGCAATCAGTAGCTTTGGACTCCTTTGTCTCTGAGCCTTTTTCTCTCCCTTTGGCGATGTCCCTCAGGGGTCATCACTCAGTCCCTCTTTATTCAATGTATATATGTCATCACTGGTGCAATTAATCAGATCTTTTGGCTTCTCCCTTAAATCGTACGCTAATGACACACAAATAGTCATGTCCTTATCACCAAACAAGGAAAAAGAAACAGGTTACAAATTCCATGACTACCTGCTCGCAGTAAGCACCTGGATGAGTAACAACTGATTAAAGTTGAACTCTGAAAAAGCAGAACTGCTCATCTTCGGAAATAACATCTCTTTCTGGTCTCATACATGGTGGCCAGACGATGCCGATGCCAGTCAAAAAAGGCGGTCAAAAAAGCTAAACATCTGGGTGTCCTAATGGACAACAGAGTCACCTTTGGTGATCAGGTGACCGCAGTGACGTCCTCTACTTTCCTCACACTGAGGATGATTAAAAAATATACTACATCTATTACCCTGGGAATGCCAAAAATGGTAGTAACCTCTCTTATTTTGTCAAAGCTGGACTACTGCAATTGATTATATGTCAATATGCAGCAGCAACACCTTAACAAACTGCAATTGCTGCAAAATGCTGCAGCCAGACTTTTGTCAGGCATACCTAAATTTAAGTCAGTAAAAAACGAATTTTGAAAGTATCGGCTCCCTATAAGGCATTGCATTAAATTCAAGGCTTTCTGTATGGCTTTTAAGGTGTTACAGTATTGCGGCCCACTTCATCTCCAGCAGAGATTCAAATGATATATGCCCAACAGAACTTTTCACTCTCTGGGAATCAAGACTTTGGTAGCTCCCATATTTAAGCAAACCAATTGGGTTCATCACCTGCACTGCCAATGCCTGGAATCAACTTCCCTTCCACATTCGTTCCTCCCCTGACCTGATCACATTTAGGAAGGCTCTGAAAACATGGTTATTCAAGAACTATGCCCAGCATTGTCATATCCCTTCTTCTGTCCATTGCTGCTATGAGCTAGCGCCAGGACAACCTTGGGGATCCGCTTTGCTTTATAAATTTATTTAACAGAACATAACTTTCTTAGGGCCAGTTGCACTTCCCCACTCAAAGTCTACCACAGCTATGGGATGGGACCTTGTTACATTGTCAGAGTTGACTATCTGATGCACTTCATCAGGAATAATGTGACCTGGGGGAAACCAGCTTGGCAATAACCATGGTGATGCTGGCACCAGTATCTCTCAAGGCCTCAACTTTAGTCCCATTGATTTTTGGCCAATGTCTATACTTCACCATGTTGGCAGGTCAGTGAGCCAAAGGTTCAATTTCCTCCCCACCCAGGGAAACTAGTGTGGCTTCAGTATAACCCCTTCAACTCACAGAAACAACTTCTTCCACAATCCCTACACTGACAGTACACTTGGAACGATCATCAATTGGGGATTTCTTTGTGCATGCAGGATCTCGCCTCTTGTGCCCTGTCTGTCTACAGTCAAAACACACCCCAGCCTTTGTTGGGTCATAGTTCTTCCCCTGATACCACCTCCCCTTTGTTTGGGATGTGGCTCTGGGCTCCCCACCTTGGGCATCTTTTGGGGTCTCTATGGGTTTCTCTGTCTTTTTAAACTTTGCCCCATCTTTCCCGGGGAGGGGGGTCTGCCCCACCTATATGTGTTCACCACCTTGGATTTCTTGTGCACCCTAGTGCATACCCACTCATCAGCCATCTACCCTTGCTCTCTAACTTAGTGTCTACCAGATGCTGGTGTAACTTCTCTGAGGTACAATTGGTAAGTATGTGTTCTTTTACAACTAAGGGCATCATTACGATGTCGGGCCACCGCAATTACAATGCGACATCAAATGGTGCGGTCGCAAGCTCGCATTTCTCTATGGGAGCTTGTGCTGCAGTCGGAAACTGGCTGCAGCACAGGCTCACATGGAGAAATGGGAGCCTCTGTTAATCCCTGCACCGCCTGGCACACGGTGCAGGGTTTAACAGGGGAGCACCATAGGTGCCCCCCAGGGCCCCAACCGGAGACCACTGAGGGATGGGGGCCGTGTTAAGGGCCCCCAAAGTTGCTTTCTGACAGGCTTTACATGTCGGAAAGCCCGACATGAAAACCCTGTCAGAAACTGACATCATAATCTCGACAGTGAAAACGCCGTCCATAGGGGATTATGAAAGGTTTTCGACTGGCCGACGGGCTCCTTGAACCCGTTGGAAGCCAGTCTGAAAGGCCGGTTTACACTCCGACCGCCTACATCATAATTGGGTGGTTGGACTGTAAACCTAACATGTTGGTCGGTAAGCCTCTGACAAGCGGTCAGAGGCTTACCGACCGACATCGTAATCGGCCCCTAAATTGTAAAGCCCATCATAGGTATCTACCTTGTTACCCTTAATCCAGCCTCCCAGGGATTTTCCTGAGGCAGCTACAAAATCCACCCATGTCTGTTTTGCCCCCTTGTGTATGCTCCTAATTTTTTGTAGATGCTCCTCTCGGGTAAGAATAAAGAGCTCAATGAGTGCCTCTCTCATGTGGGTGTAAGACTTATCCTCAAGTGGTGGTAGTCTATCTCTCCTTACCATTGGTACTAGCTCCCAAAGTAAGGATCCCCATTGTTGTGCACCTACCCTTCTCATCCTTAAAGCTCTCTCATAGGATGCCAGCCAGTTGTCTAAGTCATCACCCTCGGTATAGTTTTGAACAATACCCTTGGGTAACCTGGGATCATAGGAATCACCTGTGATTACCTCTGCTTCTCTGTTGCTGCCACCATGTTCTTGGGATTTGATCCCCAGCTTGCCCCTTCGCTCCTCTAGAACCAACTTCATTTCATCCAGTGCCAACTTTATCTCTTGGATCTCTAGGAAGTTAAGCTGTCTGTTAAGTTCTGTGGTCCTCTCACTGAGGAAAATCTCCTTTCACTCCCAGACAGGGAGTTGACTCTTGAACAAATTGTGGGGACTCCACTTTCATTGTCTCCTTCTGTTTCCTCAAAATCTCAATCATCCCCCTCTTTTCCACTGTCAGTGGGGGTGATCTATTCTTCCAGTTGCATCTGGGCCGTCCTGGATTTCTCCTAAGCTTTGAGGGCTTTCTCAAGATCCTCCTTAGATGCAGTGTTTCCTGAGAAAATGTTTCTCTCCCTTCACAGTGACCTCAGGGTGTTAATCTTGAGTGTGTGCAGGGCAGCCAATTCAATTCCCTTGCTCTAAATCTTTGAAGGGTTTGTAACTCGCAACTTTTGCTACTTGGAACTTTTCGTCTGAAGAACAGGTGCCTTTGGAATTTCAGAACTTGGCAACTTTTTCTCGATGTCAACTTAGCAGTCTCTGTCAGTGGTTACTAACTTATTAGTTTTAACTACAGTGATGATATATTAGTGTTTGGGGACACACGAAACGAACATGACAAAGTATACCGTCTGCTCACTGATACAGGTCTTACTTTAAATGCAGAAAAGTGTGAGTTTCCCAAAACCAAACAACATTTTTGGGCATATTTTCTCTGATGGGAGAAAGACTCCTGACCCTGAAAAAGTACAAGCAATGTCATCTATTTGTCCCCCATCAAGATGTAACCATGCTGCAATCCTTCTTAGGCATGGCCAGCTATTTCTCCAGATACATTTGTGACTTTGCCATGGTGAGTGCCCCATTAAGAGATCTGACAAAGAAGAATATTCTCTTCCAGTGGTCCTTGGAATGTGACCGAAGTTTCAAGAAAATCAAATATGCAATTGAAAATGCAGCTGAAATGGCTTATTTTGATCCAAAGTTACATACTGAGATCATAGTAGACACAAGCCCAGTGGGGTTAGACGCGATCCCTGCTCAACACAGTGGACATCCAAATGCTCAGAGGTACATTGTGGCCTATGCTACCAGACGTCTATCTCAGACTGAATGTGCCTATTCTCAGCCAGAAAAAGAGAGCCTGGCTGTAGTGTGGGCTTGTGAACATGTTCATGTGTTTCTGTACGGAAAGCATTTCACCCTTGTCACTGACACTAGGCGTTGCTCACTATTTTTGGAAATTCGAAAGCTATGATGAAAGAGAGTTGACACCAGAATTTCTTGAGCTCACCTAGTAGTGTGGTGCAAATGAAGAAATTGATGTTGGCAAATGAGCTCACTACAAAATATTCAGGAAACTCAAATGCAGGTAGTAACGCAGAGGTGAATAAGTCTAAATTTCACATAAGTTACTGTTTTCAGATAAATTGGGTCTTTAAGGAAAGATTTTCTAAGTCCAGGTCACCAAGTTTTTTCCACAATGAACTCCTGGTGATAGAGAAAAGCGGGACGGAGAGATTATTTATGCTTCCCAAGAGGAGTGTGGGCGCTATGAATCCCGGTTCTATTCAAGGAGTGGCAGGATTTACACAAACTAAGGGATATTCTGAACCTTTCTCAGGATAGGAATACAGTACATGGGAAGGGGATTCTCTGCTTGGTGCAAATACCATGGTGTTACCAGTAGGTTGCAATACATGACAATTCTTTACTGGTGCAGTGTGCAGGCAGTAGTACTCACTTAGAGCCAGATGTACAACAAATGGAATCAGTAAAAGTTGTCACAAATTGTGCACCAATTTTTACCGCATCCATTGTGTTTTTGCAAACTGGCCAATTACTAATAGGTTGGTTCGGAAAAAAACCATTCGTAGTGGGTTGCAATTCGGCCTATTTTATGAATATTATTATTATTAACAACTTGTAATGTGCACAGCTACCCTGAGGGGTTTCCTAACACAGGGCGTTCACAGATGACTGTTTAATCATGTAGACTCAGAATAGCCACGTTTTCAGCATCTTACGGAAGGTGAAAAATTATTGACAGTTTCTTAAGTCAACCGGTAATGAGTTCCAAAGCTTAGGACCCAGGTAAGCAAAGGAGTGGCCCTTCATACAGGTCAATCGAAACCTGGGGACACTGAACAAGGCCTGGGTCGAGGATCTTAGTGGTCGAGTCGGCTGGTAGGGGGATACAAGTTACTGAATGTACCGTGGTCCTAGGCCAAGTTTGGCCTTGTGCATATAGCACAGTGCTTTAAATTCAATGCGCTTGGCCACCTTAAGCCAATGAAGTTCTTTTAATAAATGGGGCACAGAAGTGCATCTAGATAAGTGATAAAGCAGTCTAGCAGTGATATTTTGGACAGTTAGGTGCTGTACGGATGACTTGTCTGCGCCTAAGTACAGCACATTGCCATAGTTCAGGCAAGAAATAACCAGCGCCTGGATAACGGTCCTCTGTGCCGCTAGAGGAATAAGAAAAATAATCTTTTTCAGCCACTTAAGGACCGCAAAACAGGTGGCCGTCACCTTAGCTATCTTCGATTTCATGGAGAGCTTGTCATCCATAAGAAAGCCCAGGTTGTCAACCTTGGATACCGGAATGGGTGATGTCCCAAGTAATTCTGGCCAATGTTTGCACCCCAAAGGGAGGGGTTGTTAACGAGAACTAGGACCTCGGTCTTATCGCTGTTGAGTTTAAGAGAGTTTTGATTCAACCAAACTGCAATTTTAGTCATCCCCTGATGAAGTAGAGATGGATCATTTCTCTGAGCCGAAGTCAATGAGAAAACGATCTGGGTATCGTCTGCGTAAGAAAAGACAGTCATGTTAGCCATGGGGCGTACATTGATGTTGAACAGCAAGGAACTTAAAATGGACCCCTGCAGAACTCCGGAAGTCAAAGTCAATGTTTGGGATTTCACTTTAGATGAAAAAACCTGAAACGTTTGGCCCTTTAAGAAGAGGATAAGCCACCCAAGGGCTGAATCTGACAAACCTATTGATTTCAGTCTCTGTACCAGCATAGAGTGGGACACTGTGTCAAAGGCTGCACTTAAATCCAATAGTATGAGTGCAGCAGTTCCTCCTTCATCCAAGTATTTTCTAAGGTGTTCTGTCACACCTAGGAGGGCGGATTCAGTGCTGTGCCCAGCTCTAAAGCCTGACTGAGAGGGGTGAAGAGGATAATGAGCTTCGACAAATGATGAGAGTTGGATGTTGACATGCTTTTCCAGTACTTTGGAGAAAACAGGTAGCAAGGAAATGGGGCAAAAATTTGAGAGACAGTCAGGATTCAAATTGGCCTTTTTTAGGAGGGGAAGGACTAGAGCATGCTTCCAACTCTGGGGAACCAACCCCTCTTCAAGAGAGGTGTTTAAATCCTCCATAATGATCAATAGGACAGGCGGGTCCAACAGGCAGATTTTGTATGGGGGGAGAGAATCTAGAGGGGAGCCTGATTTAATTAACCGCAGGGTGCCAACAAAGGATGAAAGGTCCAAGGGAGACCATTCGCTTAGGTTAGCAGCACCTACTCTACTAGATGCTACGTTGTTGGGCATTGATTTAGGACTGTCAGGGAAATCGCCATTGGGGTTAGTCACTGACAGCAATAAGTCTTTGGCCAGCTGAGAGTGAATACTTTCCACTTTGTGAGTGAAAAAGAGAGCTAATTCATCACTTTGTTGTTGGACAGAGAAGTCTTAGGATGTTATTGATATCAGAAAGTTCTTTTACCACCTTAATAAGGTTTTTTTGGCAGTTATTGGCCTTGGTGATTTTAGCAGTATAATAGGAAGCACGGGCTGACTTGTAAGAAGCATGGTAGACTTTGAGTGAGACTCTGTACACGGACTTAGCATCTGCAGTGTATGACTTCCGCCATTTACTTTCTAACACCTTGCATTGTTTCTTTTTGGATCTAAGTGACTCGTAGAACCAAGGGGCAGAAGGGTAGGTACGAGCCACCCCTTTTAGTAGACACGGGAAGCGTGGTATCAATCACCTCCTCCAACCAGTGATGGATCTTAGAATGATCCAAATCAAGATGTTGTAGGAGGGTGGGCATAGTGCTGAGTAGCTACTTATTCAGTGCTGTAGGATTTAACTTGGACCCGTTTCTCGTTTTAAATTTCAGGTGAGGCCGTGTGGTGGGACAAGTGAAAGAGGTCGTCCTGATCTTAAATGGTACCGCAAGGTAATCTTAACCAGTTTCTAATATGTTCTAGCCAGTCTTCCTAGCAAAGAACTTTCTTTTGTAATATTACAGTTTTGTTGTTCAAGATTGGTGGTTCATGAAAAACAGAGGGCTTGACTTCGAATATTTTTCATAATGTTATTAAATAAGGATTCAATAAATTTCATGTTGCCAAGAAGGAATTCGGTAGATTTTGTCAGATTTGTGAAAATAAAGTGTAAAAAAGGTTTATTTTGAATGATCCAGTGTTTTGTTTCTACCTTTTTAGGTTTGGGCAGAGAGAGAGGAATGAATCACTGTCTGTTTTGATGAAAGATGAATGTTAGTTGATGCGTTTTAAGGTTGGAGAACCTAAAACCTTGTTTCTGAATCTAATGAGAGAGTTTTTAAAACGGTCAATAATAAATTCCAGTGATGAAGTGCTTTCTGACAATCCCTTGTAAGAAAAAAAAAAGGTGTTTGGGTTCCCATTTAAATGGCCATCTATCACAATAATTTTTTAGATCAGTATTGCATTTGACTTTGAGTAGATAACCTTATTTCCGGAAAATGATTTTTGAAAAGATCATACTATAAGTTAGATGTTATCTTTAAGCAATTGGCATATATATATATATTCAAATTTTCCTATTTTAATACCTTTATATTAGCAAGTGATCTTACTGCAATTTGTAAAGATTCCAGAACCAGGTTAAAAAAGGTGGGAGAAACGGTAATCTTGTTTGATTTATTTATTTGAAAAGTTTTAAATAGCACGAACATGACCCGTAAGGGTATCAGATAACTGTACAAAGGAGCAGTAGCGATAGGGAGGTAAAGGCATAAATACAACAACATAAGGGAACTTAACAAGCACAAATACTAAAGAAGAGCAACCAACCTTGTGGTACATGTAAAGGAACAAAAGAGCAACCAAGCTTATGGTGCATGTAGAGTGACAAAAATTGCAACGCTGAATGAGAGATCAAAGATATCAACAAGAAATAAAAGTTAGTATGGTGGCTTTGATACCCTTTTGCATTGGTTTGATGCATGATAATAAACCATACACGTTAAAACTAGTTGATCAATTTTCCTTTAATACATCAACTCCATGATGAAACACTTCTTTGAAGTTCGTCCTTATTAAGATATCATTAAGATAGTGGCCCAAATTGTTCCTGGTCATCTGCAGGACATTTATTAATCTTTTATTGCCTGAGCCTCTTCTCTATTAAATAACACCTGGTTGTTAACTAATTCTAAAACAATTGTGTTTAGCCTAATTACCCAGATTTTAGTCAGTGTTTTTGCATCTAAATTGAACAGAGAAATAGGTCTGTAACTGAAAAATAATTGGAGTCCTTTTACAATTTACCCAGGTGAATTTATTTTTATAGAGTGAGTTGCTTCCACTAAGGTTATCTTCTGTACAAGCTTTCTCTACTGCTACCTTTTAGAGAGTGAAGAGATAATTTAACATGTATGCATGTGAGAGTTGTTTGAGAGTTTTATAAAGAGTTTCAGAATATTTTTCAAATCCTTTGCACATGTATTTTCTTTCGTAACTAAATAATTTTTCACAATTATTGAGTGAATAATTTTATTATTCCCCAATTGTTTAAATTCATAAACTAGTAGTTTCTACTTCTTTCTCCTTCTTCTAACAGTTTTGCTTTGATTTACATAAAGCAGATTCAGTTTTCCTTGTGCACAGTTCATTTATTTCACATTTTGCCTATTCTATTTTCAGTCTAGCCACCACGGTCCTTAGACCGCGATCTTGCTGGTATGCTGCTTGTCACTGTGAGGGAATTTTAAAGGATTTTAAATTGTAAAAAGTGTTATACTGTTTTAATACTGTGTGGGAATTGAATCTGTTTACTTACGCTTGCTACTACTAGTGCTGCTAATTGTCAGATTTCAATCAGCGGGACCCCGGGGAACAAGGGGAATCATTCTCTGATACATCAGCATTTTAGAGCGGAATCGGCGGGCCCTGGGGGAAAAAGGGGAATTATTCTTGGCATTACAGCACTTTAGGCATCACCACTAGAGACGCCATTTGGTAGGCACTCTAGCTCTTTTTTCATCACCGCCCATATAAGGATGACTCTGGTGTGGCCGTGCCAAAGGCAAGCTCGTCTGTGCCTGGCCAGGACCGGAGCTCCGACCCCTGACTCTTCGACACACAACACTATCAGATACACACCCACTCAACTATGGAGCTTTCAGGTCAGTGTGGACAGAAGCTGTCTACATGCTATAGACCCTAACACACCAAATATGTCATGTAAAACCTGTGCATTTCGCTTTCAGCCCTGCCCTAAACAGTCTAGAGCAGTGGTCTTCAAACTTTTTAATGCTGCGCCACTCCAGTATATAAAATAAAATCATTGGGGCCCCCAGAAATTTTCACAATTATACTATTAAATTTGCAGTGTTTAAATATATCTCAAGTTATTTTTGATAATCAATTTTATTAATTTTTGAGTGAACAAGAAAAACATTACAGCACAGGAAAGCATTAGTAGTTGGTACAGTGGTAAATTACTAAGTTTGTTATGCACTATCATACATGTTGATCCATTTTTAAACATATTAACATATGCAATCAGAGTCCAAGAAGAGACAGAGAACCCAATCATCTCAGTTGGTTCAACCATTTGCCCCAGATCTTTGAGTGTTTGGCAGGACATCCCCTAGCTTCGAACAAAGGCTTCTCCTACGCTGCACACCAGTCTACTCTCCTACGCCATTTAGATAAACTGGGGGGAATCAGACTGCTTCCATGCTGCAGCGATGTCTCGCTTAGCCACCATGGTGGCGGTACCTAGGAAGAGCTTGTCAGCTCTGGACCCGTCCAGGCCGTCCATGACTCCCAGGAAGAGGTTCAGGGGGTTGTGCGGCACCTCCCAACCCAGGACACCCGTGAGTTCAGATTCCAGTGTTTCCCAATATGGGGTGAGATGGGGGCAGGACCAGACCATGTGATAAAAGTCAGCCGGTTCCTGTCCGCAGCACAAGCAGGATGGTGAGGGCTGCAGACCTGCCTTATGAAGGCGAGCCGGGGTTAGGTAGACATTATGAAGATAATATAGCTGGATTAAGCGGAGCTTAGCTGAGGTCGTGATGGTCTTGGGGGCCATTAAAGTGTCACGCCGTTCCTTGTTCTCAAGGGGTCCCAACCACCCCTCCCAGCGGTGTCTGAGCGAGTCAAGCGTTGTTGGGCCGTTGTTGGTTAAGGAGCGATATATATCCGCGATACTCCTCCCTTTCCTAAATTCCCCATCATGATCTGTGCTTCCACTGGACTGAACTCAAGGAGTGTAGTGCCAGTCGCTAGGTGCGTACTAAGGGCGTGGCGTAGCTGCAAGTATCTTTAAAATTGTGAGGGGTGGAGGGTGTAGCGGTTTTGTAGGTCTTGGAATGATCGTATGTGGTCCCCCAACCACATGTCACCCAGCTGCGATACACCAATAAGGTCCCATCCCCTGAATCCCTCCAGAGCTCCCACCTCCTGAGCCAGACGCCCTGCCAGAGAGGTGATTGTTGGGTCTATTTGTTGTCCCACCGAGTATGACGAAGGGCCGAAAACCAGGCCAAGAGGTCCGCTTGAGTCACCGATGGTAGGGCCCTGGGCACAGGGTCGCCATACAACATTCCTTGGATTTGCAAAAGTCCTAATTCCTTTAATTCAGTCTTGTAAGCTGGATCCGACCAGCAGCCATTAAACCAATCATGCAGGATGAGCAGTCGGGTGGCTAAATAGTATAGATAGAGATCAGTCATGCCCATGCCTCCATCAAAAGGTGGGATCCGGTAGTGGGCGAGAGCTATACGCGGTCTTGTGTTCCCCCAGAGGAACTTTGTGACCATGCTGTCTAGTTCCCCAAACCAGCTTCGCAGGAGGTGGAATGGTGTGTTTTGGATAATGTACAAGAAACGGGGGAGGATCATCATTTTAAAAAGGGCCACTCTACCCAGTTGGTTAAGTGGTAAGGTTTGCCAGTTTTGGAGGTCTTCTTTAGTTTTCTTGATCAGCGGGGTGATATTAAGTGCCCATTCTAAGTCGGGGAGTAATGCAATCCATATCCCAAGGTATTTGAACCTCCGCCTGATGGGGATGGTTGACTGCCAGTTGAAACATTCCCTTGAGGTGAAGGGGCACCAAAGTCGACTTGGCGGGGTTTAGATGAAGGCCTGAGACCCGTTCAAAGGTGTGGAGAGCCTGGAGGCACCTGGGTCCAGACTGGGCCGGGTCCGCAAGATGGAGCAGGACGTCGTCTGCGTATAGGGCGATTTTGTCAATGTGGGAGTCCTTCCATTTCCAGCCCTGGATCTGGTCGTCAGCCCGGATGAGGCATGTCAGAGGTTTCATCACCAGGCCAAAAAGGAGGGGTGAGAGGGGGCAACCTTGTCTTGTACCCTTTCTAATCGGGAACGCCTCTGAGAGGGCTCCGTTTATGAGTATTATTGCTCTCGGTTTGGAGTACAGGACACGGACGAAATGGCGAAAGTGCTGCCCCAGACCCGCTGCGGCTAAGACACCGTCTAGGTATTGCCAGTCGACTGAGTCGAAGGCTTTTTCAAAATCGACTAGGAGGAGTGCTAAATAGGGGGTGAGTGATTGGCGATTCGCTAAGGCCAGATCTAGACGCTGCAGACAATCTCTTGTACTGCGCGCCGGCATGAAGCCGCATTGGTCCGGATGGACCAGTTTATTGAGGGATGGTCGTAAGCATTGGGCCAGGATCGTGGCGTATATCTTTACCTTGGTGTTGATTAGCGAGAATGGACGGTAGTCTGTGCAGGCGGGTGAGGGTGGTTGAGTCTTGGGGATAACGACGATAGTTGTGGTGTCCGTTTCGGGGTGAAATTACCCTGTCTCTGTGGCTTCTTGGAATATGGCGAGGAGGTGAGGAATCAGAATGTCTCGATATGGAGCATAATATTCCTGCGGGAACCCGTTGGGGCCCGGTGTTTTCCCTGCTGCTATCAAGGAGATGGCGTTGCATATTTCCTCTGGGGTGAAGGGGAGGTCTAAACCGGCCGCCTCACCCGGGGTGAGGCGGGGGAGGCGCACATCTCCCGGATTGATTAGGTCGGGAAGCGAGGCCTCGAGCCTTTGGGCTGAATAAAGCCGAGAATAGAAGTGGGCGAACGCCTGAGCTTTTTCGGCTGGTGTGCGATGGGTGACTCCGGAGAGATCTTGGATCTCAGGGATTATACGATTTGCTAAGGGGTACGACGCCAACCTGTGTAGTATTTTCTCATTTTGGTCTCCCCATCCATACACTCGGGCGACGGAGGATCTTCAAAGTAGGTTAGCTGATTCTAGCGAGATTTGTTTAATCTCTTCTCGCAGGATCGCGAGCTGCCTTTCACACGAGTCGTCTGACTCCTCGGTTGAGATCCTGTCCAGGCGACTTGCCTGTGCCTCGAGGAGGGCAAGACGGCCACCCCGGGATAGTCGCTGTGCCTTAATCTGGCCCTTGGCAAAGCTGCGAATAGTGGCCTTACCTGCCTCCCAGAGGGTACCTGGAGAGGGGACAGAGTCCTGATTGGTTAGAAAGTTTTGTCGGGGTTCCTTCCCTATCGCTTTTTTGATATCTTTGTCCTGGAGGAACCAGGCGTTCAGCCTCCAGATAGGGCGAAGTGTGTCGGAGGGGTCGCCCAGGCAAAGGAGAAGGGGTGAATGATCCGAGATACCTCGGGGGAGGATATTGATGTCAGACACTCTCTGGCAGTCAGGGCCTGGCATTAGAATCATATCAATACAAGCCTGTGTATGATGTGCCGTGAAAGTGTGAGTGTAGTGAGTGTTTCGGGGGTTCCAAATTCTCCACACATCTCAGAGGCCTAGGGTGGTCGCCCATTCTACCAGTCGTTTTGCGTGTGACGTCCTACCCTCTGAGGGTACGCCTATGGTGTCGAGGTCTGGTTACATGACTGCATTGAAGTCACCCCCTATCACTGTCTCACGAAGGGGCAGGGTGGAAACCATATCAGCAACCTGTCTCGGGGACGAAGTGAGCGTGGCGGGTGAGACGTATATGGAAATTAGATTGAGGATATTCCCCCCTAGTGTCCTGGTGAGGGCCACAAACCGGCCTTGGGAGTCCTTGGTGACACGGGTGGGTACGAAGGGAAGGCTGCGCCTCAGGAGGGTAGCTACTCTCCGTGAGCCCCGCTCGAAGCCTAAGTGCCATATTCTATCGAACCCATACCTTGCGAGGAAGGGACAGTGGTTCCCCAGGAGGTGAGTCTCCTGCAGTAGGAGTACATCAGGAGTGTGTCTTTGGGCATACCTCAGGACTGCTGTTCTCTTAATCCTGTCGAGCATAACGTTGACATTCCATGACAGGACTCGGAGGGGATAACCCCTATTTAACCTCTGTGTCATGATCTATGTGTGGTGCCGAGAGACTATGGGGCTCCAATCCCTCTGAGGGACCAGATCGGACTGCGGGCAATTGTGGCAAAGGCCTCTGTCTTTTAGTTAGTCGGGTTGTCATGTATTCGCGCTGGTGAAAGGATAGAGTGCTGTGAACACTTAACAATAGTGAACAAAAACATAGGACAACGGTCCCAACCCTCCCTCCCCCTCCTCCCCCACTCCATACTTCTGGAACAGAAGCATCTGTCGCCCTGTTAAATTCAAAGTTAACATGCTAAACTAAAACGCTTAGCTTAGAAGTTGCGTGGAGGACCCCTCCCTCGGGCTGGATGTGTCTGAAGTATCGGCAGATTTCTCTGAGTGTTATATTGCGGTGGGACACCGGTCCCGGGCTCCCGATGGAGCTTAGGCGTCTTGTCATAGTCTTTGAACTGGGCCAATTTTCATTTAGATCGCTAGGCTTCGGGAAAGGTCTGTGTCGATGATTCAGTGTCTTGAGTCTCGGGGGGGCCTCCTCGAACGGCCGGGCCCTCCAAGTGCCCGTCTCGGTGTAGGGAGTGGGATCCAGTCAGGCCCGCCCAGTTCCCGGGATCCGGGGCGGCCGAGGTGGGTGATCCTGATATACCTCTGCGATTGCTGCGACCCCTGCGTGACCGTGTGCATCTCCTGCTCACTTTAGGGGATAGCGGCAGGGCCGCATCAGTCTGATGTCCCGAGGGCGAAGACGTGATCCGGGGCCTGAAGGGGCATTCTTCGGTCAGCCAGGTCCAGGCTGATTCTGGGGATTTGAAGAAGTGTGCTTTATCTTGAAACACGACCCGGAGGCGGGCTAGGAAGAGTAGCCTGGGCTAGGAAGAGTAGCCTGGGCTAGGAAGAGTAGCCTGTATTCCAGACCGAGGGTGCGTAACTTTTGTTTGACCTCAGTGTATGAGCGTCGTTGAACCTGAACCTCTTTTGTGTAATCTGGGGAAACCATTATGGTGTGGTTTTGATAGGTCAGGGTGTTTTGGGCTCGGGCCTCCCGCAGGATTGTGTCTCTGTCTTTAAAATTAAGGATCCTGGCAATGATGGCTCGGTGTGGAGCACCAGGAGGTGGCCTAGGCGCCAGGGAACGGTGGGCCCGCTCCACTGCAAACCATGCTGACAGTGCGTCTTTGGGCATCCATGACTCTAGCCATTTTTCTATGAAGGTTACCATCTGACCTTGTTCCGCCCCCTCGGGGAATCCCACTAGGCGGAGATTGTTGCGCCTTGACCGGTTTTCGGCGTCCTCGGCCCTCATGTGCAGCTCTTTGGTGTGGGTCCGTAGGTGGGTTATTTGTTCTTTCAATTGACGAACGTCGTCTTCGACCGTTGAAATATGGGATTCTGCTTCGGAGATGCGGGCCGTGGCATTGCGGACGTCTTGTCGGATGAGGGCCATGTCTACCCGCACCTCGTCAATTTTGTTCTCCACTGAGGCCTGTGACGTACTGATAGCTTGCAGAATTGTGGTGAGGTCTCCCACAGGGAGGGTCGGTTTACCCACGGCTCCTTCTATGGGTCTGGGTTCATTCATGGTGAACTGGTCCATCTTGGTTTGGGTTTGCGTTGCCGCTGGCTTCGGACCACGGTCTTTCCCCATGTTGCTTATAGGAGAGGATGGCTTTTACCAACGTTGTCTCTTGTTCTCTTGGTCAGTCACTGTGTGGGGCCGAAGGATGATCTCCGCCTTGTCCTCCAAGTAGCACCGAGGGGGGGTATCCCCAGAGTTCCTGGCAGGTGAGGTGTCCTTGCCTTCCTAGGTGGGAGTGCCGGGGTCGTGCAGGTGGCTCCTTCCTGAATATTCAAGGTGAGTAGGAGTCTGCGCGGTGGGTGATCTAGTCTCTGTGGTAGCGGGTGCCGGTAGAGAAATACAGTATGGTGGGGAGAAAGATATGCTGCCCACCGTGCTGGTTGCCGGATTATTCTGGGGGGGGGGCTCTTCCTGTGTTCAGTTGCCGCACTCCTTGGGCCTATGTTGCTCGTGAGGTTGGTGACCTTCAGGTTTGGCGGGTACCGGCATTTGTGGGTGTGTTTCCACCAGGGCCTGTGTCTGAGTCTTCTGCAGGGGGTCCTTAGTGGGGGCCCCGGTGAGATGTCAGCGGCTCCCTGTAATGGTTTCTCTGGTGAAGTTCTGAGGTCAGGGGGCAGAGAACGGGTTCAGTCTATTAGGCTCTGGCCCCCCCGGAACACCCTCTCCCCAACCAGGCTCAGTCCGAGTTCCCAGGGCGGCGCCCCAGCCGGGCCGGACCGCGCCCTCAGTTCCAAGCGGCAGAACCCGATGTCCGGGTTGCGGTTACTAAGGCCTCTTTGAGGAAGAAATGCCAGTGTTGGGGCCTCGCGGTGTCAGAGCCTCCCAGGTCACACCGCGAGGCCACCGGATGCAGGCCACAGGCGGAGGAAGGGGCTTCAGCTGTCCCAACCTGCGCATAGCCGGAGATGCGGTAGGGGCACGGGTTCAGTGCTTGGTCGTATTCCGATGGGGTCCCGTGGGGGGAACTCCGCCTACACCTCGCATCTCTTGCCGTGGTCTCCCCAGAGGACCCCCCTTGTTACGGTTCAGGCCTCCAGGATGCACCCCCAGCCGCTGCTGACAGCCCACTCAGGGACCAGGATCATCCAGCTGACCTGTTCGGAGGGGGGGCCTGGCTCAATCCGGTCCCGGCCGCGAAGGGTGGGGGGCGAGGACGCCGGCTGCTGCTCGGGCGTTGCGGTGCTTCGCGGGGTCAGCCACCTCAAGGCCCGAGGCCTGACTTGCGGTCCAGTTGCACTGCAGTGCAGCCCCGTGAGTGGAGTTGCTTCGTGGCCCTCTGCTGGGGTGCAGGGTTAGCGGATGTTTCAGCCCCGTAGTTTGGCGTTAGGGATTCCTCCAGAGGCACCGCTGTGCAGCGGACGCGGGGTCCGATCCGCCATTTTGTAGTAGAGGCCCCGCAGGCCACAGAGCTGAGACGGCTACGGGCGGCTGCTCCTGGATCCCCGGTCACCTCCGGAAATTGCTGCCACGATGATGAGCAGATGAGTTCCACCGGAAGTGGTGATGGCCTGCCGATGGGCTATGTAGCTTGGAGTGGATGACAGAGGGGTCCGGAGCACTGTTAGAGTGCGACCGCCAGCTTGACGCTCCAAGCCACGCCTCCAGTCTCGACTTATTTAAACATTACAGTTATGATAAACCTTTAAAAATGCAATCCATGATTGTCAAACATACTATTCTGGTTAGCTAGGCATTACTAATGTGCACAAGTATCCACAGCGTGATTACCTGAAATGGGGGTGGGGAGGTTTGAAGAATATTTGGAATCCATTCCCTTTTGACACATACTCCCAATCACATATAAATGACAAAGAATGTTAGTAATGGCCCATTGCAGAGTGACTTACTGCTGATCATTTGTTTTGAGCTTAAAAAAAAGAATTGGTATCAGCAAGAGGCTTCTTTTAACCAGACATCCTGTTTTAGATGGAAACATGGTTACACAAAGGCTTTGAACCTGACATAATCCAAGCCATGCCCCCAGGATACCATATTGGCAGCAAGACCATGAAAACAAGGGAGGTTGGGGTCTCGCTATTATCCTAAAAGACAACTTTAGGGGCATTTTCACCCCCTCCATCCTCCAGGATTGCGAAGGTCTCTCTTTCACCATTTCTCTTACTCCGACCTTCACCTTCTACGTGGTCCTACTTTATAGGTCACCTGGCCCCCCTTCCCATTTCTTCAACACACTCCCTGAGGCAGTTGCAGATATGGACCTTAAGAAAACCAATTTCTCCCTGCTGGGTGACTTTGATATCCAAGTTGAGCATGGCACAATAGGCTCCTCCAACAGCCTTCTTTAGGACCTCACCTCCCTACAGTTTGAACAGAAGGTCAAGGTCCCTACCCACGAGAAAGGTTACACTATTGACGTGGTATTCAGTAACAGCCTCAATTTATGGGTACTACAACCCATACCAGTTATATGGTAAGACCACCACTTGATTCCCATCTCCCAGCACCATCCCTGCTCGCTCAGTGGCCCACCCCGGTCTAAGAAGAAGGACCACTGCTGGTCTAAACTAGACAATGAAGACTAGAAGTTTGCCCTCAGAAAGTCCAAACCAGACCTGGGGAAGCATATATCTGGGGCTAACTCCAAATTCCTTAACTGGATTAATAATTCCCTAGACCAAGACTTTCAGGCGAAGATACGAAATGGCACACAGGAAAATAAACAATCTCATTGGTTTTCCCGCCATCTGTTGGCACTTAAGAAGAAGTGCAAAAGGCTAGAAAGGAAATGGAGGAAGCACTATGATGAACCAAGTAAGCGGGAATACTGGGATGCAGTCAGGCATTACTACTCCGAGTTCAGAGCCTCCAAAGCAACGTACTATACTACTAAAATTGAGAATGCCTCCAAATCGCCCAGAGAAAATTTTCAAATTCTGAAGTCACTCATAGAGAGGTGAAGACAGACTATCCATCCTTAGAACCATCAGTTGCTTGCTGCAATGAACTGGCTTCCTTCTTCTCTGAATAAACCCTAGACATCTACTCATCCTTTCCTGACAAATCAAAAGAGACTAAGACCCCTTCAGGTAAACTACCCCTGTGTTGCCAAGAACAAGGCCTTTTGGCCTTTCCTGCTATCACTCACAATCAGCTTTTGGCTTTACATAGCCAAGTGAAGTCAGGCCCCCCCTTCGACCTAGCTCCCCTCCACATCTTAGAACAAGGCTCTGAGAGCATCTTCCCTGTCCTGCTAGAACTATTTAATATATCATTATCCTCTGGTTTAGTCCCCCAACAATTGAATCATGCAGTGCTAAAGCCACTGCTTAAGAAAAAAACATAGAGCCTACGTGTTTGGGAAATTAGAGATCCATCTCCCTACTGCCGGGTGTATCCAAACTCCTGTAGAAACATGTTAGTCAACACCTCTCCCTCTTTCTGGAGTCTAACAATCTTCTCCACTCCACCCAAGCAGGTTTTAGACCACAGCACAGCACTGAGACGGCACTGTTAGCCGTAACAGAAGAACTCTGGCAACTTCTGGACCAGGGAGGCTCGAGGGCAGTCATTCTTCTGGATTAAAGTGATGCTTTTGATACGGTGGACCACGCAACACTTATCCGGAGACTCTCAGAGGTAGGGATAAGTGACTGCACGCTAAAATGGATAATATCCTTCCTTGAAGGCAGAACCTTTTTAAATACTGGTCCAAATGTGCTTCTTGGAAATCCCACCTCTGAAATGCAGAGTACCGCAGGGCTCCACATTAAACCCTACCCTTTTTAACCCTTATATTCATCCTTCAGCAGAGTTAGTTCAATCTTTTGGTCTGACTGTAGTCTCCTACACAGACAATACACAATTAGTCATTTCTATCACCCTGGAACACAGTTCCAACTGCAAACAACTTGTCCCCCGCTCGAGGGAGGTGTCCAACTGGATGGCCAATTGATCCCTCAAGTTAAACGGGGACAAGACTGAGCTAATGCACTTAAGTAACAACAAGGCTAAGAGGGAGTTACTCCCCTGGCTGGAATGCCTCGGGACTACACCGAGCCCGAAAAACAAAATACAATGTCTGGGTATCTGGTTAGATGACATGCTTACCATGGAACCTCAGCCAATACACTAGCAGTGAAGTGTTTTGGAATACTCAGACTACTAAGAAAAGTGTTAGATCTTCTGCCACCCCGTTCACAAAGTCTCATTGTGCAGTCTCTGATCATCTTCCAGTTGGACTACAAGAATTTCCTATATCTAGGATCCCCACATTACGTCAAAAGAAGGTTACAGACCATCCAAAACATGGCCACTCGCCTCCTTTTCAAAATTCCAAGGCACCTGTCTACAAGGAGGGCCTTGGTTGACCTTCATTGGCTCCCCATAGAGCAACGGGGGCTGTTGAAAGCTCTTTGCATCACACACAGGGCCTCCCATGGCAATGGACCTCACATACTACGCGTTCTCATCAACCCTTATAATCCTGTGTGGTTCCTCAGATCTGCCCCTTCTCTCCTCGCAACGAAACAAGAATCCGAGGATCCAGATGAGGTGGCCGCACTTTCAAGTACTTATCGCCTAAACTGTGGAATTCTCTGCCATTCGAATTGCATCAAATAGAATCTGAATCCACCTTAAGGAAGGCTCTGAAGACATGGCTATTTGTCTTATAGTTATCTCTTGTCAGCTCTCAGGAGGATCGGTTATAATAATCTGCTGGTTTGGATTGGCGCTCGGAAGCCGCCATGTAGCCATGCACTCTACAAATCGATTAGAATAGTCATATTTTGTTATGTCTTCCTCTCTTGCACACTTACTAAACTAGGCCATTTAGTGATGTATTTAGAGGGTCTAGATTGTTTAAATATCATTTATCGTTCTGGATATTTCTGTGATGAACAAACTCCTCAGAAAATATTTGCGTGATTCACAGATTTTTGGAATATTTTAATTTCCATGCCAATTCTTATTAATGAAGGCTTTGACTTCTGTTCTAATTCTTTCATTTTCTAGAATGCAATAATTCAGTAGTTATATAAAGTCTCTTTTGTAGCTTGAAGAAAGATCGTCTGATTCTTCTATATTAGCACTGTTTCAGATGTGCATGTTGATCTTACAATGCTAATATTTTAGGAGATCTTTTGATCTATGAAAAATAAATCTATGTGTAAGAATTATAAGCATTGAGATATAGTTATTTTTGGTAGGGTACTTCAATCATGAAGCATCAACCAAGCCCAGTGTTCTAAAGAAAATCTTGAGGTTTTTTTCTCTTTCAATGTTTTGTTAGTTAATGTAGTTCTTTTGTTTAAGATTGGGTCTAGCACTCATCTAAAATCTCCTCCTATGTAAGAGAACAGACCCTTTTTTTAGATGCCCCCCACTTTTTGCCCCCAGTTGGACTACTAGATGCTGGTTTTCAACTCTGAAAGTGCAGTGAAGTCTGCTAACCAGGTCCCAGTGCTGGTCCTATTTCCCCAAAATTGATATGTTTGAATTGGTAACCCAAATTGGAAAATTACTTTAACCCCCTCATGAGTCTTTCGTATATGTTACCAGTGGTACCCAGGGTCAGTGGCAGCTGGCACTGATCGGAGGTAGGGGGGCGGGAGGGGATGAGGACGGAGGAGGTAGGGGGCATAGGACACAGGGGGAAGCGGAAATAAAAATAATTACCGGAAGCACACCCAGGCGACCAGTCAGCCAATCACAACGCCGCCTTAGCAGCGTTGTGATTGGTTTGAGCACTGTGTTTCTGACGCTGACTGGGGGCCTGGGCATGTTCTCCATATAGGCTGTAATGCAGCCTGCATGGAGAGCATGTGATGTGTGCAGTCACTGCACACTTTAGGAGGGTGCTACCACTCCTCCACTGCCCCCGCCCCCTAACGCAAAGCGGGTGGAAGTAGGAGAAAATAAAATGATAATAACGCGAGCTATTATCATTTTTATTTTCCTTTGTGTCACTGCAAAAAAGCAGTGGGGTGACGCTCCTCCGCCCTAAATATGTCATGTTTGGTATTAAACAATGTACCTTCTCACCCTTGACACGAATTTCGTACCAGGAGCGATGTGGCATGCGCCCAGGTGGCTACCTTAGAGGTTGCCCACCTGGTTGCCCCAGCTTTCCTGTGCTCTGGCTGATAGCTCATGCTTGCTGCCACGAAGACAGGATTCCGACACCCTGCCAGGCAGTGTGAACACTCCCAGGAGTCAGGAACAAAGGCTGGGGCAGAAGGATGCCACACCTCCTCCTTCCTAGGCTGGCTAGTGAAGTAGCACATCAAGGCGGGGAGCGTCAAAGGCTACCCCACCTCTAATATGCATCCAGGCTGCCTCCCAAAGGAAGGAACAGCCACCCCCTGCCCCCAGACACATTTGCACCCAGGCAGGTGGGAAAATTAGATAAACACGAGGTGTACATCCCGAGAAGGCTAGCCACACCTCTAGATTGGGCTGCCTGGTCTGTACAGCAGAGGAAGATTTCTACCATTTTTTAAAGTGGTAGAATACAGGGTCCTGGGTAGAAAAGGTGACCTACACCCTCAGATGTGGTCACTTCAGGGGTGGATTAGCTGCTGGGGCTAGTAGCGCATTGGCCACTTACACCCACACCCCTAGAGCCCCTAAAACTAGGATTTAAGGGCCATCCCTGACAACAGAACCTCAGTTCTGAATCAACCTGCATCAAAGAGGACAAAGAAGAGACCTGTGTCTGCGACAACAGGACTTGCCCAAACCAAAAGAGGGATACTTTGCACCTGTGGCAACGCTTATGGAACTGCATGAACAAGACTTGTTCTAGGCTAACTCTCAGTTCCCCCAGACAGAGGGACCCCTGTCAGAGCTTGAAGCAGCCTCAGACTCCCCTGTAGTAGTGGCACTAGTCCCCTGTAAACTACAGGTAAAATAATGCTTCAGATTCGAAGAATCGCTGGCCATCAGGCCTCTGGGGGATCGTCCAAATCTAGATGGTCTAGTGCTTTGTGGGAACTGTAGTCCTGCCTTCCACGAAGTTACAGGCAGCTACCCTGTTCCCGAGACCACCGGACGTCTAAGTATCCATCTGGTGTACTTATCACGGCCAAGGCTTGTTGGTCGCCAGTCCGGAAACTGACCCTTGCACTGGATGCTGCATCTCGAGGGAACTTCATCCGACTTTTGTCCGACATCTGCAGCAGCCCTGCTGCTGTTTTTGCATCTTGTTCCTCGCAGTACCGTGTAAGCATTAAAAGCAACTCTCACGCTGCTCCCGTTCAGCACCAGGGACAGCCTTGACAGCTCTGCACCCGGGCTCCCCAGGCCAGATAAAATTGAACTGACTGTCACCCTCCTTGAGGCACGGACCTTTACCCTCCTTGAGTTCCGTGCAATTTGACAACTTGACCTACAAGTGACCGATTGTCACTACCACTTTTTCCCATTGACTGTAATGCAAAAGTTCTGCAGTTTTGAATTGCTGTGTTTTATGTTTTCTTCTAAAATCCATAACTCTAGTTATATGTATGTGATCACCTTCATTTTGGTGTCTAAATTAATGTAAAAATCTGCGTTATTTTTATAAATTTGTGTCAGATTTTTTTCGAGTCGTGTCAATTACTTATCGTCCATGCTGGTACTCTGAAATGATTAACACATGTTCCTCTAATGAAGCCTGACTGCTCTTTGCCACACTACTAGGTCTGAGCTAAGGATTTATTATTGTGAATCCAAAGGACCATCTTTGGGGTTTGTGATAGTATTGCATGGTGAAGCCTAACCCGCATCACCACATAATATTCCACCTTCCTACGTCCCATTAATAAGATTTCATAGCTAATGGCACTTAAGTCATTGGTAACTACTGCCCCAGTGCTCCTCACTGCTCACACATACATCACTCAAAATATACAGCACAGTAAAAATGTGGTTATCCTTGGAGGCAGTCCAAAGTGTTTTACCTACCCCCCTCCCATACACCCTTTGACAGCTATATTAGAGCCTAATTGATGCAAGCATGTGTGAAGAATGGAAGTGGAAGGAAGATTAGGAGAAGGGCTATTGTAGCTGACTCCCATCAAAGGGAAACAAAATCAGCTCTTTCTGGCAGCTGGTGTTCCAGGAAAGCTGCTGTGCCTGAATCTCCAGACACCCAGGTCTGGACTGGGAACTCAAAGCAGCCCTGGCAATTTTATGTGGCACCAGCTGCCAGGGGAAGGGGGGGGCACAAGTGTGAAGCACTGCAAATTTTGTTACTGGGGGCCGATATTGCAGCACCATTGCAAAACCGGCCCCCAGTAACAAAACTGGCCCCCACCTTGGCAAAACCCCACCCTTACAGCCTCCCGGTGAAATGCTCGAGGCTCTGTAGACACCCCTCTCTTGCCAGTCCGGCCCTGCAGACACCCCTCTCTTGCCTGTTGCCTCATGCTACCTCTCAGCTTGCCCATGCTTAAAATAGGCCCTATTCATTGTATTCTGGTTTGTTGTAGCACATTTCTTAAGCGCACTGGCACTCAGCAGGGCATTCTGACACTGGTAAAGAAAAGCTAGTGAGAACAGGATGAACTTATTTAGATGGAAGCAGAAAACAAGCAGGTTTTAAAGGACTTATTGAAGGAGAGGTGGTCATCAATGAGGCAAGGAGTTCCAAAGTACGTGGGCAATAAAGGAGACAGAATGCCACCAAATATGTGAATAATTAAACTTGATCTCAATGAGCTGGCAAGAAGAAGGATAATAGTGAACAACTACGAATTTAAGATATAAGAGTGTTGCAGGGATTCTGCACATACACAGAACTATGCCCAGGAATACAGGACCTTGGTGTATAGGGGCTAAGCCTTCCTACCGCCTCAGTACCCACAATCCCAGGACCGACTAGCTATAGTGTCTCACTCGCTCTCCTAAACAATCACGAAGATACAAATGGTTAGACACCCCAGAACACAACACTCCCGACTCTCTCAGGAATCGCGGTAGCAAGACGTACCCTTTTGCTCACTCACTCGTACTTGTCCACAATGAGAATTGACAGAGACACTGTTATAGTTTAAAATGTTTATTTTAACTATCGTGCTCCATAACGCAGTATACGAGCCACTACCAGCAGCAAAACGCATAAAGCTAAAACAGTTAACATTGTAGCAAGTCCATATATTATAAAGAGAGCTGTCAACTTATATAGACAGTAGATAAAGGACTATAAGGCCTAACCACCCTCCCCTTGGTAAGAAGAAGTATTATTATATAATAGAAGATCTCTGGGCTTTGTCAGCAGACCCCATACCTTAGTGCCTAGATGGTATATCTACATCATAGGAACAGCATGGCTCTTCTCCCTGGAAAGGTCCCTCTCAAAGTGTGTATTAACTAAATATGCATTCCCATAATATCAAAGCGCGAGTCTTCAGCAGCCGCAGCTGTGTTAGCATGTTTTGTCTAGTTGCTAGGTACTGACCAGAACAGAATAACAAGGGGCATTGTTTATCGACCTTGCTCACCGTGTTCAGACTAGACTCCAGGAACAGACCGAGAACGCACAAAGCAGACGGTTCTCGTGTGAAAGGCATAAACAGAGTCTTGCAAAATAAAGTCATGTAGTAACGTGCTCAAAAGCAGCATCATGACTGCAGAGCTCATGCTAACTTAGCGATGTCGACAATGACCCTATCGGCCATATGACACCCTCCCCTTGGCCAGGTCGTAGCATATAGATAAAAGTCTTAAACAAAGTCCAAAGATAAGCAGAGGCAAGTAACGCTTGAGGAGAAAAAAAATAAATCAATTTGGAAAATTTAGAGGAAAAAAAAAAAAATTTCTCAGTTGAAAACGTGACTAATGCAGATTTGGATAATCCATCAAATCCTGTGAACTTAAGAATGCAATTTGTTCCAAAAAATCATTGCTATTGTTCGTAGCAAAAAGGGATGCCATCCAGTTAAGCAGTGCGAAGGAACACACGTGTTGCTCGTAATCCAATGCTTCCAAGAGCATATCCGGGCAACTTGCGTGATATTCGATGAAGCTCCGTTGTAAGAGGCGCTGTGCAGCCGCACGGGTATTCCATTCAGCCAACACTCCAAGTGTAGCAGCACGCATCAAACGGCCATCCCCAGAACAGGCCTGGTCATGGGCCAGTAATGGACCCACCATCAGATCATAATCCGGGTCTGCGCATGACGTATTGGAGAGGCACAAATCCAAGGCCCAATAGAAAGGGCATCGCCGGCAGTAAAACACAAATTGCACGCAAGTGAAGTAGGCGAAGCGAAAAGTTAGTCCATAACTTACGCCAAGCGTTGCTAATGGCAAGCTTCCAAAAAGTTGTTGCATTCGGTCATGGTACAGTTGTAATTGGCTGGGTCTGTGCAGTACCACAAGATGGTCAGCCATTGCGTAACAGGAGTAGAAGTACCAGCACGCCACCCGCCAGCGCTAGTATTAAGGAAAACCCTCTGAAGGCACTGGAAAAAATAGAATGGATAAAGGCCTGCATTACTCCAAAAATCGTCTGAAAAGAGGTCACAAGGCCGGATCCCACCAGTTAAAAAAAATGAGCAAGGCCTTCTGTATCAGACGCATTAAATATTTGATGTATCAGTTCCCCAAAATGGAGTGGGAGATTCGTATTCAGGAGTGACTGAATCTCACTAGATGTTCTCGCCACCTGCAATTCGAAGGTCTCTCTAGCCGAAGTGAGAGCCACTTCCTGTTGAAACAATAGCGCTTTGAGTCTGCTTAGTTTATTGAACTCTGTTTTCAAAGTCGGAATGGAAGGCCAAAGAGAACTATCTACAATCCCATGCAGGGTGGAAAAAGCACATTGCTACAACAAGTAACACGTTGCGAAACTGTTACTATATACGGGATGCCTGCCCGTAAGCCACAGCAGTCGTGGTTATTCAAAATAAGATAACAGCCATTCGAAAGCAATGTGAGGCGGGAATTATTGCCGGGACAGGCGTACCTTTCGAAAAACAAGCTAGATTAGTGGTGGTCACGTTACAAGCGCCGTGCAATTTAACTTGTTTGCAAACTAGGGAATGTCCTACTGTGGAATCGCACTCCTCCCCTGTTAGGAAAACTTCCTTATCTTCCCGTTGACATCTGTAGGTGAAAGGCAAGGACCATAATTCATGAAGAAACGCACTACCCAGGGGTTCAAAGCGGCCTATCGGGAAGTGTTTCATGCAAGATGTAAACTGAAATAGCGAGAACGGCAGAGAAATAATGCCATGAATTAACCACACAGCTGAATCAGTCTCCGCTACGGAAAATGGCAAATGTTCTAATTGTTCTATGTGCAACAATGTGTATGTAGCGTCTTTCATGGACATGAACCTTTGTTTATCAGTCAAGTTAAATGGCATAAACAATGCAGAAGCGTTCAAATAATCCCACGGTACTTTACCCATTTTGAGAGTGTGCAACGTCCATGCAAATTGCATCACAGATCATAATTGATTTTGATCACGGTACAACACAGATACATCACTCTGAACAATATCAATGACAGACGAAACAATATTATCTAACATGTAAATACGGGAAGATAATGTATTGATGCTATTGTCGACAACTGCAAGACCTTTCTCCAAATTTGCTTTGTCAATTTGGCGCAGACGGAATGCTGCTTCCATCTGTGATAGTTCCCATAATTCATTATAAGCCTCATAGATAAATCTTTTTGATCTTGGCGATTTAGGACCCAAAATAAAATCCGCCAAATTAATGTCGCTCGACAAGAGAGACAGGTGTTGTTTTACTGACGACAGTGTAGAGTGTTCCAACCATTGCTGACACAATTTCCCCACCGAGTATGTGGTGACTGAATGTGAATGCGGGAAACGTAGATCAGGTCTAGTTTGTGTGAAACCGGTCGTTGCATTATGAAAACGCAGTTGACAGGCATTGGCATTGGTGTGCCACAACAACCATCCTGAGGGGTGAAGATCAGAGATATTTAAACTGCCATTTTGAAAAAGTGCGTGTAGTTGGTCGATTGTATGATTGGTGTGTTTACGCCAATTATCATATTCAGCCAATGAGGGAATGGATGGAATATTTAAATTTTTGGCTGCAGCCAAACCAAAGCAAGTAGTTTGGTGCACCGTGTCATTTAAAAGTAATATTTGAGTTGGAATGAGACACGCACGATGAAAAGGTTCGGCTCCCTGGACCTGCCAAGCTTTGGTATCCCAAATCGATTTCAAATCAATGGCATCTTTCCAGTGTTCGTAACCCTGTAAGGCTAATTCAGTTCTAAATGAATTCGAATAAATCAACTTTGTGTGCGTCAATAAAAATTTAGATTGAGACTGCAATTTCAATTTAAAGAAATAGGACTCTGGATTGGACGTGTTGTAATCAGTAAAATAGGTGAACTTATTCCGAAGTGCTTTGGAACTTCCCTTGATGGGAGTTGGACAATGTTCCCACTGAGTAAAATTAAAAACAGGTCTTAACGTGTTTGTTTTATGCAAAAAATGATGACCATAATGTTGGTAACAGAATAAATCAGCATAATTGGCAGAATTTAAATACAAATCTTCAGCATTAAAAGCAGCATAATACTTTAAATCGGAAAACAACGAATGTACTGCTTGTACATCCCAATCATCAGAATGTATGTCCTGTGTTACCACATCTCCTAAGGAAACGCGAAACACGTATGGTATGTTGAGGACTTCCGTCGGACCATGGATTTCGAATGCAACTTTATCCCACACAATGCCATCAGCGACAGGGAAGACCAAAATGTTTACAAGGGCTTGAGCACGTTTCATGATATGGGGCGATGTATGTGGAGCCAGAATTCCATCAACCAATTTCACAGCAGAGTGTTCTGGCATGTAATGACCATTGATTAGTAAGAAGAACACTGTCACAAACCCAATCGACATGAAAAGGAAAATCAGTATAAGCACCAGCCAGATGTAGGTCCAGGGTGGGACCAGGTAAGTTTTTTTAAACCAGGAGATGAAAATACTGGTTTGCGTCGGTGGCGTTGTCACAGTTAATGATGAAGAGGAAGAGTCATAAGAGAAACTCGTATGGTCCCTAAAATAACCGCTAGCTCCTACGTCCCTTAACGGAGGCAGTGCAGCATCAGCTTGATGATGTAAAGGGCTGTCTGGTACTTCAATATGACACTCATCCGCAGGATAAGCATACTGGACGGCAGCGTTGGAGGAGGATGAGGGCACAACAGGCAGAAAGTCAATAGAAGTCTCCATCTCACCCTCAACGACACAGGCATTAGTCGAACAGGCTGAAACCATCGGATTCAGGGAAATAGCGTTGCTTGAAACACTGGGAGTCACACTATTCAGAATCGGCCAGATGATGTAGTTTGACATTGTCAATTGAAATATATCTGTTTTCCTTGCAACCAGGCAAAGGTGGTAGTATCACTGTACGAATACCCTTTAATCCAAGAACTGGGACCGGCGCACGATAAGAGGGACCAAATTCTTTTTTGTTCTCCAGCTTTTCTCGTACCAGATCTCCAATCTTAGGATGCCAGCCGGCGACCGGGATCAGCATTGCCGTTTCATCGGAAGAGGGTAAATGTTCTGTAGCGAAGCTGTCACAGGTCTTTTGCAGGTCCTGTAACACAGTAGAATGGTTATCTATGTCAAATGTTGTGGCAGCCGCCACAACGTCTAGACCATCAAGGTCTGGCACAAACATCTTAATGCCAAAGAGCATTTCATATGGGGTCTGCCCACCCAGAGATCTTCTCGGGAGATTATTAAGAGCACGTTGAACTCCATACAAGAAACCCTCAAACAGACGCACCGACAGAAAGGCCAGCTGGTTCACCACCGAACTCCAGGAGTCCAAGCGGACATGCCGAAGACTCGAGAAAAAGTGGCGCCACGAACAGACACCGGACAACCACGCAGCCCTCAAGAACGCCAGCCGCAAGCACCACCAACTCATTACAGCCACCAAAAAGACCTCCTTCAAGGAACGCATCGACAACAACGCACACAACAGCAAAGAGCTTTTCAGCATCGTGAAGGAACTCTCCAACCCCAGCTCCAACGACATCCCGCCATCACAAGACCTATGCGACTCCCTAGCCACCTACTTTCACCGCAAGATCGCAGACATCCATGACAGCTTCAACACCCAGACCATCCAGACAGCCGCCGACACCGCAGACTCACCGCCCCCCCAGCCTCACCTACCTCCTGCTCTCCTGGACCCACATCAGCGACAACGACACCATCAAAACCATGAACACCATCCACTCCGGCTCACCATCCGACCCCTGCCCTCACCACATCTTCAACAAAGCAGACCGCATCATTGCACCCCAACTCCGGAAGATCATCAACAGCTCCTTCGAGACCGCCACCTTCCCGGAAAGCTGGAAGCACACCGAGATCAACGCCCTACTCAAGAAACCCACAGCGGACCCAAAAGACCTCAAGAACTTCCGGCCCATTCTCCCTGCTCCCTTTCCCGGCGAAAGTCATCGAGAAGATCGTCAACAAGCAACTGACCCACTTCCTTGAGGAGAACAACATCCTGGACCCGTCCCAATCCGGATTCCGCAGCAATCACAGCACCGAAACCACCCTCATCGCTGCCACCGACGACATCAGGACCCTACTGGACAACGGCGAAACCGCGGCCCTCATCCTCCTGGACCTCTCGGCCGCCTTTGACACCGTCTGCCACCACACCCTACGTACACGCCTCCACGACGCAGGGATCCGCGACAAAGCCCTGGACTGGATCACCTCCTTCCTCACCGACAGAACCCAGAGGGTCCGCCTCCCCCCTTTCCGATCTAAAGCCACCAAGATCTCATGCGGCGTACCCCAAGGATAATCCCTCAGCCCAACCCTCTTCAACATCTACATGGCACCGCTCGCCAACATCGTCCGATCTCACAACCTCAACATCATCTCCTACGCCAAGGACACCCAGCTGATCCTTTCACTCACCAAGGACCCCGCCACCGCCAAATCCAACCTCCACGAAGGAATGAAGGCTGTCGTCGAATGGGTGCAGAACAGTCGCCTGAAACTAAACTCAGACAAGACAGAGGTCCTCATCCTCGGCACCACCCCCTCAGCCTGGGACGACTCCTGGTGGCCGCCAGCGCTGGGAGCCGCACCAACGCCCACCGACCACGCACGCAACCTGGGATTCATCCTGGACTCATCGCTCTCAATGACCCAGCAAGTTAACGCCGTCTACTCCTCCTGCTTCAATACCCTCTGCATGCTCCGCAAGATCTACAGATGGATCCCCACCGGAACCAGGAGGACGGTCACCCAGGCCCTCGTCAGCAGCAGACTGGACTACGGCAACGCCCTCTATGCAGGAACCACGGCCAAACTCCAGAAAAGATTACAACGCATACAGAACACCTCCGCACGCCTCATCCTCAACATCCCCCACCACTCCCACATCACAGCCCACCTGAGAGACCTGCACTGGCTCCCAGTCAACAAGAGGATCACCTTCAAGCTCCTCACCCACGCCCACAAAGCACTCCACAACGCCGGACCAGCATACCTCAACAAACGACTCACCTTCTACACCCCGAACCGCCAGCTCCGCTCCGCTGACCTCACCCTCGCCACCGTGCCACGCATCCACAGGATGACCACCGGCGGCAGATCTTTCTCCTACCTCGCCGCCAAGACATGGAACACCCTCCCCACCCACCTGCGACAGACCCAGATCCTGCTGACCTTCAGGAGACACCTCAAGACCTGGCTGTTCGAGTAGTAGCTGCACCCCCCCCCCCCAGCGCCTTGAGACCCTCACGGGTGATTAGTGCACTTTACAAATGTTGAATGATTGATTGATACAAATGGGCCAGCCAGTTCCTGCCAGTACCTAAGACTCTAGCTGTCAAAGATTGCTTTAAGTTACGGTTCATTCGCTCCACTATAGAATTGCCCTCAGGCCTGTATAGAGATGAAAACTGCACCAGCACCCCCAAAGAATTCATTGCGTCCTTGTACGCCTAAGAGGCGAACGCTGGACCTTGGTCAGAATGGAAGGTGCCACAGGCAAACGCCCCGACAAAGACACGCAAATCTCTAATGACATTTCAAGCATCAGCACTGCGTTGTGGCCAAACCCATAGGAATCTAGTGCACGAATCAACTGCAACAAAAATATATTTATATGCAGTATCAGAAGTCAATGGACCACATTGATCAAGATATACACAGCCAAATGGCTGATTTGATATATATAGCTGTGTTTGTGGTGGACGTGAAACCGTAGATGGTTTGATTTGTTGACAAATGTCACAAGAAAGCACATAATTATGGGTTTGTCTATATAAACCACGCCACAAATAACGTTGCTGTAAAATAGAAACAGTCGCAGACACTCCGGCATGTGCAGAAGCCATGCCCTCGTGAGCGGCTATGATCAAAAGAAGCCTGCGGTCCATGTTGGGAATCAGCCGATCCCCAACTGACGGTATTGTAGCATAAGGCACTTGTTCGGGTGACAAATGATAAGAATACTTAGAAGGGAAGCCCTGCGGGAAATCAGTTCCATCCTTCGTAGCAGCTATAGCTGCCAGTATTTCATTATCTATTTTAGTCATGGACCTTGTAACTGCTGCAATTGAACACGTGGCTACTGTAGATTTGGCTGCCTCATCAGCCAAAGAATTGCCAACAGCATGTGTCCCCACACGCTGATGTCCAAGAGTATGTATAACCTGTGTGAGTGGCAGACGTTCTTTAAGTTCCGCCACTCGGACCCAAAGCATTTTATGCTTTATTGCGCTGCCTTTAGAGTCCCGATAATCATTCTGAGACCAAAAGAATAAGTTGTCATTAAAAGACTGGACACAGTAGTAAGAATCGCATACAATAAGAGTGTTCACATTTGGATCAGCGAACTCCAGAGCTAAAACAAGAGCACACAGCTCTGCCAATTGCGCCGTACAGTCCCCCAGTGCCTGTGTATGCACAATGGAAGACTTAAATTCACCATTTACAATTGAACCAGCAACAATCGCGCAAGCTGCTGAATAAGCATGTTTGGACCCGATGGCCGGTTGCGTCGAGCAGTTGGTATAAATGATACATTTGTACTGATCCAAAGGAAGTAACGACAGCGGAGCAGGATGAACATGTTCATACTGTAAAAACTCCTGTGTCTGCAGAGCGGGATCAAAGATAAATGTGACATCAGCCGATGTCAAAGAAGTAGCCCATTGTATCCAACGGGGATGTAAAGTTTTAGAATTCGGTACACTCGCCTTAGTCACTGCTTCGAAAGCAGGTATAGGCGAAACCATAAGAATGCTTTTCCCCTGCACCAGAGATCGTTCTTTCAGAATCGCCATTTGGACCGCAGTCAAAAAAAATTCAACATTGGAAAACCGCATTTCCGCTGATGTGTACAAATGTGATTTGTATGCAATTGGTACTGTCTCTCCTTCATTAAACGTTAAGTAAGTGAAACCTACCGTCCCCGGCACAATTCGTATGACCAGATTCGTAGTATTGTCACGTGTTAATAAGAAGTTAGTCGCAAGCAGATCAGACTGCAAAGATTGAAGAATAGAGGTATGTTCCGGTAGCCAGCTGGCTGAAGAATACGAGGGTTGTATCAATGCATAAAGTGGTTTGATACACTGGGCATAATCAGGAATGTAAGTCCTCCCGAAATTCAAAAATCCCAGCAAAGATTGAAGTTTTTTCAGAGTAGATGGAGGTTGCAATTGTGCACACTTCTCCAGAAAGTGTGGGGCTAAACCCCTACCTTCATTATTGAGCTCGTAGCCCAAGAAAAGCACCGCTAAACAAGCAATGTGTGATTTAGCAAAGTTAAATTTATAACCAAGGTCAGCAAAAGACAGGATGATCCGATCCACGCGGACTAGGTGCGGAATCAGTTTGTCATCCGTCAGATAAATGTCATCGACATATGAGAACGCATCAGGGTCAATGCTGTCTAACAAAGACACAACACGTGCAGCAAATGCCCCAGGGCTGTTCTTATTGCCCATAGGCAAACGCGTAAATCTTTTTTGGTTGCCGACCGCGCTAAATGAGGTTAAATCCCGGCTCTCTTGAGCCAAATTGTGACTGTAAAAACCATTGGATATATCCAACGTCGTTTTGTATTTTTTGCGAACAATTTTATGTTCTAACGCTGAGCTGTGTGTTCTGTACTGCAAATGTACGAACATGACTATTTAAATTTCGATAATATAATACAATGCGATATGAACCATCCGGTTTCGATATCGGAAAAAGAGGATTATTTATAGGTGATACACAGGGTTCAATTACACCTTGATATTACAATTGGGACAAAATGTCACAGACGGAAGCTTTAGCCTCTCGTCTGATTGGATATTGTGGTTGAGGCTGCGGCGTAGATCGCAAAGGAATCTCATGTGCCGGCGAATCTCTATCCCAGCCCACTTGATTACGGTACACCGCCGGAACCAGGGCCAATGCCCACTCCGATGCATAAGCCTGTTTAGCTTCCTCAGGGACGTAATGCGAAAAACTCGGAAGTATCACGTCCTCCCCTTGAAAAGAAGCCAGAACAAATGGCGGAGGCCAATCCGCCTCTGCCAATAAAATGTCATACTAGGAGGTGAGATTTTCCCAGAAAACCGCAGTAATTGTACGCTGTATATCACTTTTAATCTGGAGGACTATTTCATATAGTCTATCCGGGGGCGCAACTTGTGTATCTGCTGTTTCTACTGTAATAAATGTATCAGTTGCTCTCGCCTCCAGACAGGGACGCAGTGGCTCCCGCACAATGGTAACTTCCGCCGCGCTGTCGAGGAGTGTCACTGCCCATGTCCAATCCAGGAGTAGCTTTCTCACCGTCCGAGGCATACTTTGCTGTTAAAGCGGCAACTTTCTTCTTTTGATAAGGGATCGAAAACAAGGCAGGCCCTCTTGTTTGGCTTTTATGTCAAACTGGCGAGGTTGATCTCGTCCCTGCTGTCCTGTTGTGCCTTTGCTGCGATCCTGGTGCTCTCCACCACCGACTTGAGAGTACGATGTGTCCTGCAAAGAACGAGGAGAGCGCTGATCAGGGACTTGAAATCTGTCTTGAGTCTTAAGTTTTGCGCGGTCACCAAATCATAAGTACGCTCAGAAGAATCAGGTGTCGTGAACCAGCACGCGAACCTTGCTTCTGCTTTTGCTGTCTCTATTTTTTACTCCAGTTCTTTTTAGAAAAGAACGGGCGCCCATCCTTCTCAGTTTGGGCTTTTTGTTGACGTTGAGTTTGAGTAAAAGGCTTAATTCCCAGACTATTGCGCCTTAAGGTTTTATAAGCTTTAGCAATAATCTTTGGTAATTCGCACTGTTTGTCTGCATCAGCAACAGCCTCCAAGCGCTGAGCCTCTTGTAAGCTTACCGTTTCACCCTTCACATTAGCAAGGATCATAGCACAAACAATGTCGAACACTCCCACCAGTTTCATTCCCAACTCCAGGGCCGCTTCGGCCCCATGTTCATCTTGAACACGTTTTATCACGGAATGGAGAACGGTCATTGAGGGAGTGCCAAAACACATCGAATATACCGCTGCAAACACTCTACCCCAAGTGTTACAATCAGCTAACTCGGGAACAAGGCCCTTAGGTAAGCTCATAGTCAAGATCCTGTGTTTCTCAACAGGAGTGGTATTTGGAAAAACAGCTTGGAGTTGCCCAAATTTTTCAGCAAGCCAATAAGGAAATTCATCCTTATTCTGCGGACGTTTGCCCATCACTGAATTAATCATGAGGGGACTTGTAACCAAACCACCGTGTCCCGGCGGTTGTGCAGCAACTCCAGATGGTGCCACCTGTATGTTGTGCGACATGAACTGTATTACAGCCCTATGTACACGTATCAACGATGTATGTAAAACGCGTAGCTCCGCGACAGTAACATTAAGGTAATTTGGATGTGGGGTATACCCAGCCAAAACGGTCCATGTGGCCCCGTCAATTGATAAGGGGCCTAAACGGACCCCTGTCAAAGGGTGAGGAAGGGTGCCATTAAACCATATGGTATTTTACCAAGCCGTCAACGGAACCTCAAGAGATCTATAAGGTCGATAATTCTGCGGAAGCGCAGTGGCAGTATATTCGTGAAAGAAATTATCATTTCCATCCACTGCTGGAAAGGTGACCCAAGAATAGAATACCTCAAAGCTGTGAACTGCATCCGCCTCAACAACAAAAATAAGTGCAGCACCAGCATTATGGACTCCATGTTGAGTCAAATAAGCTGTGACTGGACCTCGGTTAGGAGCCGTTATGGCAACCGCCATAATGAAAAGTATAGTAAAACAACCTACGAGCGGCAGCGCCACACTGGGCCAGAGAAAGAGTAAGACCTTTTAAAATTCAAGCTTGAAAAACCTATAATATTTCAACAATAGGAGGCTACACCGTCACATCCGTCTCCGGAAACAGAAGTGAGGGGATTGTAGACAAGCACAAGCACTACTCAGGAGTCTCGCAGGTAAGTACCAGACCAAATGTTGGTGGCGCCATGTTGCCGGGATTCTGCACATACACAGAACTACGCGCAGGAATACGGGACCTCTGTGTATAGGGGCTAAGCCTTCCAACCGCCTTAGTACCCACAATCCCAGGACCGACAAGCTATAGTGTCTCACTCGCTCTCCTAAACAATTATGAAGATACAAATGATTAGACACCCCAGAACACAACACTCCCGACTCTCTCAGGAATCGCGGTAGCAAGACATACCCTTTCGCTCACTCACTCGTACTTGTCCACAATAAGAATTGACAGAGACACTGTTATAGTTTAAAATGTTTATTTTAACTATCGTGCTCTATAACGCAGTATACGAGCCACTACCAGCAGCAAAACGCATAAACCTAAAACAGTTAGCATTATAGCAAGTCCATATATTAGAAAGGGAGATGTCATCTTATATAGACAGTGGATAAAGGACTATAAGGCCTAACCACTCTCCCCTTGGTAAGAAGAAGTATTATTACCTAATAGAAGATCTCTGGGCTTTGTCAGCAGACCCCATACCTTAGTGCCTAGATGGTATATCTACAGCATAGGAACAGCATGGCTCTTCTCCCTGGAAAGGTCCTTCTCCAACTGTGTGTTAACCAAACATGCATTCCCATAATATCAAAGCATGAGTCTTCAGCAGCCGCAACTGTGTTAGCATGTCTTGTCTAGTTGCTAGGGACTGACCAGAACAGAATAACAATTGTATATCGACCTTGCTCACCGTGTTCAGACTAGACTCCAGGAACAGACCGAGAACGCACAAAGCAGAAGGTTCTCGTGTGAAAGGCATAAACAGAGTCTTGCAAAATAAAGTCATGTAGTAACGTGCGCAAAAGCAGCATCATGGCAGCAGAGCTCATGCTAACTTAGCGAAATCGACAATGACCCATATGACAAGAGGATCTTGTTGGTGAAAGCTGGGTGAACAAGGCAAAGGACTGGAAGCCAGCGGAGTGAAAGAAGAAAGAAGAGCAAGCTGGGAGAGTTGGAAGATAAGGTGAGTCGCTCCATGCTGAATTCAGACCAATCAGCTGAGGGCATGTGCAGGGAGGCTGAGGTAGATTGCGTTGCAGTAGTTCAGTCGGAAGTGATCATTGACTGGACTCACTGTCTGATGGGCCTCTAAAGGCAGAGAAGGGGGGATCTTGCATAAAAGATGAGGCTGAAAGAGATAGGAGGAAGAGATGATGCATAACTGAGTGGATAGTGAAGGGTGCAGGTCAAAGAAAAAGTCACAAAGTGCAGTGATAGGGGTAGGAGGAGTGCCTCGCTTAGCCAGCCAGCAGACTGTTGGAACAGACAGAAATCTTCTTGCTGACAGCAAGAATTTCTGTTTCATCCATGTTGATTTTTAGAGAGTTGTGGCTCATTCAAAAGACAACAGAAATGAGACAGTTCTGAAAATTAATGCAGCTGTTGGCTACCTTGCCACCCAGTCAACATGGCATCATTTTCCCTAACTTTTAGTAAAACACATGGGGGCATATTACTAAGGTCCGGCGATAATTATCGCTCAGCGCGCTTAGCGCGAGGATAATTATCGCCTGACTAATGCTGAATTTTATCACTGAGATAGCGTGCTATCAGCAACGCTCATCTCAACAGTGATAAAATTGCAAGCGCTAACTGCCAAATGTGCGATTATCGCTGGAAATCCAGCGATAATCACACAACTTTTGGCGATAGCTTGCTGATAGGGCAGGACAGACTCAGCCATGATATCCACCTTCCATTGGATATCATGGTTAAGTTCATACTGAGAGCAGGCGTAGAAAGTAGCGCTAACCGCGGTTAGCGCTACTTTACTAATCGCTCTGCATGTTCGCCTGCAGCTTGATAATAGGAGAAATGTCGGTTAGCGACATTTCTCCTGTTATCCTGGGAAGGAACGCCCACTTTGCATCTCATTAGAGATGCAGAGCGAGGCATGGGGAAAACGGGTGCTAACATGCGTTAATGCATGTTAGCACCCGCCTTGGTAATAGGGCGCTAATATTATCTCTGCTTTTTTGGCTCTTAAAGCCAAAAAAGCTGAGATAATGGCCCTTGCTAATATGCCCCATGGTATTATCTGTCTACAATTTAGGGCAGAATTCCTTAATAAAATGCGTGCATCCGGTGCCTTGTTTTTTTCTGGCGCTTGGTGCCAAATTCGACAGCATCCACAGTAGGGTCAGCCATTGTTGCAAGGCGTCAGGTATGGCTCCGATCATGAAAAGCAGATGCTTCACAGAAATCTCTACTGATGACAATCCCATTCTCGGGTTCGAAGCTGTTTAGCTCAAAGCTTAACAGGTGGTGTTTGCGGTGTGACACTCCCCAAATAAATGTATTCTTGGTTTGATAGTTGGCTCCAGGGGCCCTGAGTAGGATGCTATGTTTGTGTTGGTTTTTCTCATTGCTCTCATCTCACTAAGAGGTTTTAACTTGTTCATTTTTTGGATTGGGAGAATAAATGTATACAGTGATTATTGTATCAAAAAAGTAGTAAATCTGCACGTTGAAAAGTACTCCTTGAATGGGTCCAAATGTACTACTTTTTGGAATTCACAAACATTGGCAGCAGTAGGTTTGGAAAGCTGCTTCAGTCTCAGGTTTCCAGGCATGCTATTGGCAATCAAACACCTAAAGTTGATGGGACACTTGCAAATAGTCTTCTCACCTTTACACTCACTCAAATTAGCATTCTAACCCATCATTTTTTGGCCACTGTTGCATTTTAGACAGAGGCCCATTTAATGAAAATAAGAACTGACCCTTTTCTTCATGGGAATAGTCCATCCTGCATCATAGTCATCTCACCCATCCACCCTGTGACCCATCACTTATTTAGTTGGGAAATTTGAGATTCCCCACCCCACCTCCCCCAATCTCACTGACTAAGCTAGGCACTTGGACGTTTGTGCTGCAGGGGTAATTTGGTTTGTTTTGAAGATCTTGAAAAGGAATCATATTATTATATTGTAAAGGGAAGTTAAATGAAAGTTAAGCCCCTCTGGAGTAGCCAAGAGTTCCCAGAAATGAAGATTTACATCCAAGAAGGTTTCCTGATAAAGGATAAGGCCAGAATTTGCAGAGTCAGAAATGAAGGATCTAAACCTAGAACTCATAACATAATGGGGAGAAAAGCCTTGAAATTGTCCTCTCATGGTGCCTGAAAGATACCTCAACAAAAGAATAATCTCTGTATGTGAGCTTTAATTTAGTTACTTTTCCTACAAAAGAAAAAGACACAACATAAAAGAGATTTCTAAGAACCCAAGGTAAAAATATATGAAGATATCAAGAACTATATACAAATATATATTTAGGTTCTGAGAAAGTTAGATTTGTTGTTGATGGTGGAATAACTCTAATGCTTACATTTACAGGATTACTATGAACTTTCAAGAGAATCAGTTTCATTATCACTTAAACAGACAGTGCAAAAACGGAGATTAGCGCAAGGTACTGTTCATATGTGATTTCCATATTGCGTCTACAACCTAACCAGAGCTCATATTGATAGCTATTCTTGTTTTCTATACCGCATTCCCTACCGTTCGGAGCCCCGCCCCTTATCCTCACTTGGCCACATCAATCCTCTGCTGATTTATTCAACCAGAGATGCTGGTGCATGAAGGAGGACAACGCCAAACATGATATGAGAGCATGACCATCCACGGCCAGTAAACAGTCTGCTTCCGGGTGGGGTCCTAGTTTGAAGGCGCTCTCTGCTGGTTCATCCCGCCTTGGCAGTCACTTTTGATTGGCATATGTGAGTCAGACAGCAGAGCACTCTGAGTGCAATGGGGCAGTCAGTGTGTGTGTGTGGGGGGTAAGGAATAGTTAAAGACATAGCAGAAACAGCAAAATAATTCTGTAACTATTTTTGTTGGTCTTTCGTTTTGAGGTGACTGCACATATCATAATGTATGCCCTCACCTTAAATGAAAGACAAATGCATGCAAGTAAACCGTGGGAAATTAACTCTTACGTTATGAAACTACAATTGATTAATGCAATCACCGCTTGTGTGTGCAACCAGAAAGAAAGAGAATTAAGGGCCAGATGTACAACCGTTTTTGGCAGTCGCAAAGGAGTTTTAGGCCTGTTTGCGACCGCAAAAAACCTGTGGCCCATGTACCAACCCTATTTTGCGAGTCGCTTATCAATTAGCTACTGGCAAAATAGGGTTAGCGACTCGCTATTAGGAAGGGGCGTTCCAAGGGCGTCCCTTCCTAATGGTGACTCCAAAACCTATGTATGAATGTTTTGCAACCGCAATTGCGGTCGCAAAACACTTGCCGTTTACCACCCTTCTGAGAAGGGTGGTAAGGCACTCGCAAACAGGAAGGGGTCCCCAGGGGACCCCTTCCCCTTTGGGAATGCATGCGCAATTATTTTTTAAGGGCAGGCAGTGGTCCCAGGGACCACTGCCTGCCCTTAAAAAATGAAACTGAAAAGTTCATTTTTATTTTTAAAATGCAGGAAAAATTAAGGAAAACGGGCTGCATTTACAAAAAAACTGCTTTATTTAAAAGCAGTCCCAGACATCGAGGTCGGCTGACCCCAGCAGGCCACCGTCCCTGGGAGTGCTACCCATTCCCAATGGGGTCGCAAATTGCGACAGCCTCATTAATATTCATGAGGCATGCAATTTGCAACCCCATTGAAAATCGCAAACAGTGTCTCAGACACTGTTGTTCATAGCACTTTGCGACTCGTAAATTGCGACTCGCAATTTGCGAGTCTCAAAATGCTATGGTCGTACATCTGGCCCAAAATCCTTGTTGGCACAATGGGGGATAGCGACTTGTGTATTGTTTAGTGCTACGAGGTCTGAGTCTGCGCCTGAGAAAGCACGTGAATCAGTAAGTCAATATTTTAACATTTTATTTGGCACTCGGAGTGTTACACATTTGGCTGTAAAATGGCACTGTTAAGTGCACTTGAAACCATGAAAATGTCACACATAAAGCAATATGAACATTTGGCTGCTATGCTTTAGCTGTATCTGTCTCCAGACTCGTACGTATACATGGGCTTTCAGTCATCCTTCTTCACCTAGTCGTCTGTTGAAGTGTCATTCACATTTAACGTCTGCCCATCGCGACGAACAGCATGGGCCAGTGACTGTGGCATGTGCTATCAAGAATATGTTTTAAAGGAGGGCACGCCATAATCGTTGTACAATTATGTAATCAAATAACTTCAACCCTATAGCATGTCTCTTCAGTAAAATTAATATAAAGCGCCATTTAAATAAAAAGTAAGAGAGCCTGTGTTTTTAGATAGATTCTTGTCGTTCACTGAAATTCCAGAGCACGTCACTTTGTGGGATCTCGCCTGTGCCAGATCTGTTACTCGGGAAATGCCAAAGACATGAAGGATCAGTCATTCCTTTGATAATGTGCAGGGAGGTGTTCATTGTGCTGTACTGTCAAGCCAGGGGCGGCTCCTCCACTAAGATGGAGGAGTGTCGCCCTACTGCTCTTGGAGCAGTGTGAAAGGAAAAATAAAATGATAATAACGAAATGTTATCATTTTTTCCCGTTCCTAGGTGGGGGGAGGGGTGGGGCTGGCCAGAGCAGGGGCCAGGGGAAGGAGTGGTGAGCACACTCAAAGTGCGCATGAATGTTTGACCGGCCGACTTGGGCCGGCCAAACATTCATGCGAACTTTGCATGTTCCCCACCAGGCTATATTACACAGCGTGGTGGGGAACATGCACAGGCTCGCTCTCCCCGTCTGAGCGTCGAACCAGGTTGTTATTGGCTTAGGGGAACCAATAGCCTGTCATTGGCTTAGGGAGCCCGGGTGCTTCCTGCCACGAGGAGAGGCGGTGGAGAGGCAGAAGCTGGTGAGGCGACCATTAGGTAAGTTTTCTTTCTTTCTTATTTTTCATTTTCTAACCCCCCCCCACATCCACCCGCCACCGTTCCCTACCAGCCGCCCCTGTAAGTCGCTAACGGAGCAGTTGTGTCTCTGCCTGCTCGTGTTAAGCGATTATACAGCATGGCTTCAAGTGCCGTTGTGAGCTGTCAGAATTTATTTATTTATAAAGATTTATATAGCGCGAACATGACACGTGAAACACACTGAAGAGTTTTTTTAGATTCAGTAACTCTCTATTGACACAGTACAGTGTTTCGGGGGACTAAATTGACTGGCCTAGAACCCATTTCAGAAATAGAGCTGTGACGCTTAGCATTATTGTAAGCTCCAGGTCTTGGGACTCTTTTGGTTAGTTATCGAGAAAAACATTTTTTCCAAGACACTTCTTTCCGATTGACACACTGTCGGCGAGAGAGAGAATAAATAGGAATCAAGAAAAACTTTACATGATACCTCAGACCCCAAATTACAAAAAACAAACAAAAAAAAAACAGTACTAGAGTGAACTAGGAACTCCAGCAGAACCTACAGGGCTTCTCAAAGCCGACAGGTCAGGAGAAAATACATTATTTTCCACTGCCATTAAGGCATTATTTCTCACACAAACAACTCTGACTAGCGACACTTTCTGACCACAGAAAATTGGCTGCCGAACATTTTGGGCCTCATTTACTATATTTTGATGTACAGCAGTGCAGCCAGCCTTTTATGGTGCGCTGCTGTGCGTCAAAATAAAAGTGCAGAAATGCACCGTATCTACAAGATACGGTGCATACCTGTCCTTCTCCCCTGCACCAGTGCACGAACATCGCCGGTCGCGAGCGCAGATACCCTTACGTCATGTTGCAAGGGTGCCTGGACTGCGGGGATGATTGTTTTTGTGCAGGAAGAGATACCTTCCTGCACAAAAACAATAATTGATGGCATTTTCCTCTTTCTACGCATGCTGAAGAATGCAGCACGCGTAGAAAGAGGAAAAAACGAGGAGAAATAAACGTATTTCTCCTCGTTGCGCCACTCCTACACCTCCCCTGGGGAGCCGTAGGATTCTGACACATTCCCAGCTTTACAAAACGTTCTAAATATGGGAATGTGTCAGGTTCCAAGGATGTTGCGTAGGAACACCCACAGCATCATCTAATGGAACGCCCCTGTCACATAGAGTAATGAAGGGGCTCACATTTACAAGGCCATGAAAAGTCACGCAGGGTGACTTTACGTGGCCTTGTAAATATGGGCAAGCCCCTTGCGTTGGCGGTGCGTCAAAAAAAGTGACACAACTGTGGCTCAATGTGCTTGTAAATGAGGCCCTTTGTGCCCTTGGATTAGCACAGAATAGGAGAATGTACTGTTCTTTAAGAAACACACTGATGTATGAAAACAACAGGAGCATGGATGTTTTTTAACCCGTTAAGTGCTTCTGTCGGCCAACGGCCGTCGCGAGCACTACCTCGGTAGTTCTGCGCACGTCCGTTGGCCGACGCGTCCCCGCCCGCTTAATAGAACGTTCCGCACTTGCGCGGAACGTTCGAAGCAGTTAACCGGTTAAAGCATTGGTGAAGCCAGTAGGTGAATGTGTTTTTTTATTGTTTGTTTTCATATGTGGTTGTTTGGATGGATGAATGAATGGATGTGAGATTGATTATGTGGTTATGAATTAGCTTTATGGATGGATGAGTGAGTGAGTGATTGATGAAAGTATTGAAGAGTGACTGCATTGATGGATGGGAGAGTAAGTGTATGGGTGGATGGCTGTTTGGTTGTTGAATGGTAACGTTCTTGAATGACTGAATGGGCAAGGGCTATGTGTCAGAGTGAAGGATAGGGCATTCGGCAACATAGCAGCACAAGCTGTAAAACAGAGGACAAAGCAGATCTGACATGAGGGGGTGGTGGTGGGGGAACAACGCATAGCCGTCAATAAACTTGCATCCTATCCTTTACTTATAATACCAGGATGTTGGACCTGGCCGTCTCTGTAGGGTCACCCCCAAAACCTTTTGCCTTCACCCCTCCTGTTTTCTGAACCCATTTTTGTTGGCTTTGAGGACTCTGCACACTTTACCACTGCTAACTAGTGCTAAAGTGCTGTCGCTCTCTCCTTTGAGCATGGTAAAATTGGCTTCCATCCAATTGGCACATTTAATTTACTTGTAAGTCCCTAGTAAAGTGGTACTACATGTGCCCAGGATCTCTACATTCATTCTACTAGTGGGCCTGCAGCATTTATTGTGCCACCCACTTAAATAGCCTTTTGAAACATGTCCAAGGCCTGCCATCGCAGCCTGTGTGTGCCGTTGTAAACTGGCATATCGACCTGGCAAAACAAACCTTTTGCCAGGTGTAAACCTTCCTTTTTAATGCATATACGTCACCCATAGGAAGAGTGCATTGTATTTAAAAAGTTTAATGTGTACTTTCAAGTTTTACATGTCCTGGTAGTGAAAAACTCATAAATGTGTTTTTCACTACTGGAAGGCCTACCCCTCCTATGGGATAACATTAGATTAGCTTATTACATTTAATAAGTGATGACTTTTGTTTGGGAGCAGGTAGGAATGTCATGTTTGGTGTCTGAGGAATTGCAAGTTAAAACCATCTTTAATGGTAAAGTTGGATTTTAAGGCACACTTATGAAAATGGCACTTTTAGGAAGTTGGCATTTTCTTGCCCTAAACATTTTGGGCCTGAAATCCTGTTCCTGGGTCACATGACTAGGTGTAGTTGGCAGTTGGTCTTTATGTATTCCTCCCAGACATCCACACAATAGAGGGTCTGGGCATTGCCAAGATGGGTCATCCTGACTTGACAAGGGGGCACAGCTGTCACCTATCACACTTTAACTTCAGAGACATTGCCTCAGCACACACACAAAGGACATCACACTAGCCTATTGTGCCTACATACAGACTGGGCCCAGGACAAGAAAACAGGGAATTCCGGATACCTCTATAGAGGGAAGACTCCAGGAGTTTCTTCCACTTCAAAGTGGGCACCAAGTATAAAAAGGGGACCTTCAGACCCACACTTCAGCGCACTCCTGAACTTGTGGATACTGCAGAAGATGGATTGCATGGCTGCCAGATGACTACCCTGCTGCTTGAGGCCTGTCTGCTGTCTGATAAGGGAGACTGGACCAGCACCCTTCACCCCAGGCTGAAGTGACTCCAAGAGTCAGCTGAATTACCTCCTGTTCTGAGCTGCAGGGACACAACAAGCTTTAGAGGGCTCTCTGCAACTGCCCAGCTGACCTGCTGTACTGGACCTGTAACTGGACCTGCCTGAGCCCTGCTGACCTCTGCTAGAGTGAGTTCCTGATCCCCAAGAGGTGCCCCTCAGATCCTGGACCCTCGATGTGGCATCAGTTGAGCTCCTCATGAAAAAAAAAAAGAAATCCTGAAATTTTGGGCTCTTCGTGACCGCAAACGGGACTGTTCACACCCAGTTCTTGCCGTGCACACCGACCGCCAGTGCAAAGCTCCAGTGAACCCGACTCTTCACTGCTACAGCAACCACCAGCGACGACTGGCAATGCGAGATCTGCGCTTTGCGCTACAGCATCGACAGCCTGCGATGATCACCAACACGAATCTCCAGCATTGACCGTCGTAATGTCCAAGAGGATCTTTGCACTACAGCGACGACCGTTCACGATGCCCGGCCAGCTCTTTGTGTTAAATCGACGACCCAGGGCAACAAATGCCCATGCTCCTTCCCGCCTTCTCCACTGTGAACTGAACTCTTCAAGCTGGATTTTAGAATGTAACTTTTTCAGCAGGACTAAACGTGTCCCTGTATCTGGCCCGTGCTCCATTTCCGTCATCCTGGACTTGGGATGTTCACCTGGTATCGCAAAACCAGACAACTGTGAGTTGTGCATTGTGCTTTAAGGCGCTATACTTACCTTAAATCTTTGAAATTGCATATCTCCTTTTCCTCTGATTAAATGTTTGTTATTTGGTGTTAAATAATGTATTACATTTTACTCTAGTCTTCTTTATTGGTATGTGATTTTGACTTGTGTTGTGTTTTCACTTTTTACTGTTTGTGTGCTGCATAAATGCTTTACTAATTTTCTCTAAGTTAATCCTGACCACTTTTGTGTCAAGCTACTACAGGGTTATGCACAGATTAATTTGGTGACTTTCGTGGGTCACCCTGACAAGGATGGTGGATGTTGCTTGAGAAAGGCTCATGCCTTCCTCAACCAACAACCCAATTTCTCACATAGGAACAGAGAGTTTCTAAAGAGCTTTTTTATGATAGTCATGCATTACCAGTTGCATGGTGTGGAGCAGTTTTGCATTCCTTCAAAACGGTGATTATGATTGTCATATATGATAGTAGCGGTTATGGCTGTGATAGTAGAGGTATGGTGGTGGTACTGGTGGTGATGATGGTAGCAGAAGTGGTGGTGGTAACTTTGGTGGTAATAGTGATAGCCGTGGTGATAGTGGTAGAGGTGACAGTTGGTGCTGGTAATAATGGCACTGTTAGTTGTACTAGTCTTGATGGTGGTGGTGATGTTGTGGTAGCAGTGGTGTTAATGGTGACATAATGGTGGTAATTGTGGTAGTAATGTTGATGGTGATAATGAGGGTGATAGTGGGGGTGGTAATGGTGGTGGTAATGGCAAGAATGGGCACTTATCTGTGCATAGCTTGGTGCTGTTTCCTTGTCTGTCGTACTATGTTTGCAATGTAAATCATGTAGAGCTGTGTGGTGTTGTTCTCCTGCCATTGTCAGGGATGCTATTCTCTTGCCTGTCACGGTATGTCTGGAACATACAGCCTGCTCCACCATGGGCCTGATTTCAAGCTATTTATCGCATCTGGTAAATAGCGATACCACGGGATTAATTATTTATCGAGTGCGAGAAATAGCACCTATGCGTAACATGGGTAAGATGCATAACATGCATAAACAGGGGGTTACGCATGGGTCGGAATAAACAAGCAACTTGTAATCCGGTCCTAGTTGTGCTTTCTGGGGTTGGTGGTTGGGGTACTGGAAATAGGAGCTTTTTAATGAAAAATCATCAAACAGTGGTCGCAATAACAATTAATTGTCCCTGCAACTGGATATGGGATTCCATTAAGATTTATCCAAGGAGGTTTCCCAAACAATAAGAAAAGCTCCAACGTACTTCAAAACGCTTTGCTCTCTAGAAGCTGCTAAACATGGACTTACCCACCAATTTACATGCGCACAATTGTGTGTTCATTTCTTCATGCTCTCTGTGAGTCAGTGTATGTACTTGTGGCTGGGATTCTCAATGAATCTTTGTTTTTGCCCATACAGGAGCTCAAACATTCTTAAAAGTGTTTGGTTACCAAGTTGTCATTCCCTTTAGATAAGGTAAGATGCAGGTCACCTAAGCGTTGACGTCATTTTACATGTGTGACAGGCTATTATCCAAAGGTTTTTGACCGTCTTTTGTTCTGGGTATCATGGCTCAGAAGTCGAGTCCCTGGATAGAACACATGTACCTTCATTTATTGAATATTCTATTTTAAAAGAAATTCTCAAGGGTTGGTAGGGGAGGGAATCCGTTGTTAGCTGTGAACCTCAAATAAAAATATCTTTGCTACAAATATATGGCTTATACGTCCATCATCTTGGAGAAGTGTAATCTTGATCCCAACTGAGATACTGTTGGAGTGCATCATAATCATGAGTAGTCAGCACTTGAATATATTCTGTATGATTAATTTTAGTAAAGAGAATGGAGTATTGCATACTTAAAGTACTCCACCTGGAGAATTTGTGTATAGAATGTGATTAATAAAAGTCTATGTAACATTTATATATTATTGTGAGAGGAGAAGTTAACAAAATGTGTCTCATTGTGAGGTTAATAAATTAGAATGTGTATGTGTAAACGAACGTTTAAACATTTATACGTTTAATGAGAATTATTTAATGCAGGTACATTTAGAATGACTTCTTCGTAATCCTTTACAACTTATACGTGTCTTAAGAAGCTGCAATTAATGTGTATGTAGAAATGTGCGCATATTCTGTAACCCTGTGCACTATTAAAGTTGACTAGAGTGGGCCTTGAGAAACCAGTTCAGTTCACGCTCGCATTTAAAATCAACCATGTAATTTTTATTTAACCTTCAATGCAGAATGCATTTGCCTGTATTTTGTTCCCACTGCAGGTATGGACAAAGCCTCATTAGTTAGCTTAGAAGGGTTTTGTTTTCAGTAGATAGCAAGGTATGAGAAGATAAAGTTGGCATGGAGAAGCACGGTAACGAGCAAGGAGGTGAGTTCTCATGGAGGAGAGGAATGACCAAGGACGAACGAAATAGCAACTTATCGATGTGGGAAAGGTGATGTAAGTATCCAGTTGTCTCAGAGCTCTGGAAATTCACTAGCAAGAACAGGCGCGGCCCGTGCAGGTAAAAGCGGTGGGGTGGGGGAGCAGGGTGGGGGCACAGTCTACAGAAGACGAGGTAAACCTAAATTTAAAAAATAAAAACCACTTACCTTGCACTCGGCGCATCGCCGAGTCGGCGATGCAGCGAGCAGAAGGTAAGTGATTTTCGTTGTTTTAAATTTAAGCTGACCTTGTCGTCGTCTGTCGACACCCTCCACCCCACCCCCGCCCCATTGCTCTTACCTGCATGGGCCGTGCCTGAGCAAGTATCACATGGGATTATCTACCATGAATGCAATTGATATTTTATGCTGAACGTAGTGAGGGACGGGCAGTCATCTTAGGATTTCACGGAAAGCAGACCTTTGTTTCTGCTTGTGTGGCTTTATGCTACCTGACCCATGGTTGAAGTGTCTTCTACTGAAGACTCTGACAGCTGACACCTTTCTGATTTCACCCTTACCAAATGCCTCTTAGCTTAGGGTTGCCCCTTTTAATGTAGCGTAGGGAGAGATAGCTTGCTCATGCTTACTTTGGAGGATCATCTGATACAATCTAATACTTAATTGTTTTTCCTGATTGTTAGATTTGGGGGTCTCTAGTTGGCAGAGGTATGTACCTTTGTCCAAATAGGGACCCTTGCGTCTAGTCAGGGAAAGTAGGTACACTCCCGAAATAACCCCTGCTCACCCTCTTGGTAGCTTGGCACGAGCAGACAGGCTTAGTTCAGAGGCAGTGTGTAAAGCATTTGTGAACACATACAGTAATCAAGTGACAACACTACAAATGGACACCACACAGGTTATATATTTATAAAAATAGGTATACTTTATATAGATTTATCACAAGACCATAAACGACAAAAATAATCCACAATACTGTTAAGAATACTTAGTTCTGATCAAAAAGGCTTAATTCAAGGTTCTGTGCGAAGTCGGTAGCCTCCTCCGGCTACGGCGGAGTCGAGAACAAACAGAGTCTAACAAATCCAGCTGACCGCGTCGAGACGGGCCAACACAGCGTAGACAGACTCGGTCACAGTACCTTTACTTGAAGCGGCAGGCACGGGCGTGCGAGCCGGATGGCTGTCTCGCCGCGGTCGCGATGCAAAATGGAAGCGTTGCAGGACGCGTTGTCCCTCGATGCGGTGCAGGCAGCGGCTCGTTGACGTCGCCGAGACGGAGTCGGTGAGACCAGGGCCGTGCGTTGCAGGGCGAGACGGTGCTTCGATGCGGTGCTGGCAGGTTGCGGTGCGGCGACGGAGCCGGATTCAGGAGCTGGCGTCGATCAGTCCGGACAGCGGTGCGAGTCGGGCGGTGCGTCGCAAAGCGTGCGAGCGGTGCCCAACTCCGGTGCGGTCACAGGACTCGAACTCAGCAGCAGTGACCGTGTCGGTCGGACCAGTTCGATTCGGCGTAGCGAAGCGTTGCAGGACGCGTTGTCCCTCGATGCGGTGCAGGCAGCGGCTCGTTGACGGAGTCGGTGAGACCAGGGCCGTGCGTTGCAGGGCGAGACGGTGCTTCGATGCGGTGCTTGCAGGACACCGAGTCGGTCGTGAGAGTCGGTCACAGCTCCCTACCTCTGTAGCCACTGAAACAGAGTTTCCAGCAGCAATTCACAAAGGGGGTGAAGTCCAATGGTCCTGGGACTTCGGTCAGGGGGCAAGCTCTCTTCCAAGCCCTTGGAGATCCTTCACAAGTTGATGAAAGTCACAGCAAAGCAAAAGTTCCTTTCTCCTCTCTTTGGCAGTCAGGCAAACCACTGCAGGCCAATCCCCCAAGCAGCACTTCAGGCTTAGGGATAGTTTCTCCTCAGTTTCTTCTTGGTTCCGCTCCTCAGTAAAGGTTTCTTCTTGTTCCCAAAAGTGATCTAATTTTCCTGGGGTCTGGGTGCCCCTCTTATACCCTGATTCTCTTTGTTCTCTGGAGGCAGAGAGGCCTCTGCCTAGTCCAAAACCAGTTCTGGTCAGTCCTGGAGCACTTTGTTTTTCTGACTCCTTCTTTCCTTTCAGAATGTGGGGCAGAGTGCTCAGCCGCCCGGCAGGAGGTGGAGCCAGCATTGTGGAAGGCAGGCACAGCCCTATTCAGACCCAGGTGCAACTCCTCCCTCCACTCTGGCTGCAGATCTTTCTATTCAGCCCTGCGCTGACTCACCCTGTCTCCGGTAGCCCCCCCAGCCCCTGTCACTCAATCTCCAGACAAGGAATACACAACCTAGCAGAGGCAGGCTTGGATAGTTAGGCAAGAAAATACCCACTTTCTAAAAGTGGTATTTTCGAACACAGAATGTTAAAACCAACTTCACTAAAAGATGTATTTTATCATCCTGAGTTCAGGCATACTAAATTCGTTTTTCTACCATGTTCCTGGGTCAGTTCTGACTATAAGGTGTAATAGTCAGTCTGCCCATTCTGGCCTATGGGGAGCAGGTAGCCTTGCAATAGTGAAAAACGAAAATGGCTGTAATTCACTATTAGGACATGCCACACACACCAGGGCATGTCCTACCTTATACTTACAATGCACCCTGCCCTAGGGCCTACTTTAGGGGTGACCAACATGCAGTAAAGGGAAGGTTTAGGGACTGGTAAGTGGGTGTACTCACCAAGTCGACATGGCAGCCCTAGGCTGCACACAGGCTCTGCGATGGCAGGCCTGAGACACATTTTACCAGCCGCTTCTGTGGGTGGCACAACCAGTGCTGCAAGCCCACCAGCGGCATTGGATTTACAAGCCCTGGGCACACTGAGTGCACTGTACTAGGGACTGACAAGTAAACCAATCATCCAATCATGGAGTCACTAATACATGTATCAATTAACGATAGGGAGCACTTGCACTTTGGCACTGATTAGCAGCGGCAAAGTGCCCATGAGCATCTAGTCCAGCAAAAACATATCGGCAACAGTGGAGGCATTACGAAAAATGGAAGGGAGACCCACGCCAAGGATGCCAGGTCTAACACGTGTCCCCTCCAGCTGAAATGTGGGGAGAACTATCCTACCCCTAGGGAGTTCTCATCGCTAAGGCGGAAAATCTGGACAGTCCATCAGCATTGGCGTGTTCTGTACCAGGGCGGTGTTCCACCGTAAAGTCCATCCCCTGTAGGGAAATGGACCACCTCAACAGCTTTGGATTCTCACCCCTCATCTGCATCAACCATCTGAGGGGCCTGTGGTCTGTCTGAACCCGGAAGTGAGTCCCAAACAGGTATGGTCTCAGCTTCTTCAGTGCCCAGACCACAGCAAATGCCTCACGCTCAATAGCACTCCATCTCTGTTCCCGGGGAAGTAACCTCCTACTGATGAAGGCTACAGGTTGGTCTAGGCCCTCCTCATTGATCTGTGATAGAACAGCCCCTACACCATGCTCTGAAGCGTCGGTTTGAACAATGAACTCATTGGAGAAGTCGGGTGCCTGGAGCACAGGCGCCGTGCACATGGCAGTCTTCAAGGTGTCAAAAGCTTTTTGACAGGCGTCAGTCCAAATCACTTTCCTGGGCTGCTTCTGGAAGTCAGCTCGGTCAAGGGGGCAACAATGCTGCCATACCCCTTGACGAATCTCCGGTAATACCCGGTGAGTCCTAGGAAGGCTCTCACCTCTGTCTGGGTCTTGGGGGCTCCCAAGCCAGAATGGTATCAATTTTCGGTTGGAGGGGCGCCACCTGGCCGCTCCCAACCTGGTGTCCCAAGTACACCACAGAACCCTGCCCAATCTGGCACTTACTCGCCTTGATTGTGAGGCCTGCTCTCCGCAGCGCCATCAACACTTCCCAGAGGTGGCGCAGATGTTCTTCCCAACTGGCACTGAACACTGCGATGTCATCCAGGTAGGCGGCACTGAAATCCTCCAGTCCAACCAACACCTGGTTGACCAACCTCTGAAAGGTGGCAGGGGCATTCTTCATCCCAAAGGGCATCACCCGGAACTGGTAGTGCCCATCTGGTGTGGAGAATGCTGACCTCTCTTTGCCCCATCAGTCAAGGCGATCTGCCAGTACCCAGACGTTAAGTCAAACGTGCTGAGGTACCGCGCAGCCCCTAACCGATCTATGAGCTCATCAGCTCTGGGGATGGGGTGGGCGTCAGTCCTGGTGACGGAATTGAGTCCCCTGTAGTCCACACAGAACCGGAGTTCTGGTGTGGCACCAGGCGCGGCAGCTTTTGGAACCAAGACCACGGGGCTGGCCCAAGGGCTGTTAGAGGACTCAATCACCCCTAGCGCAAACATCTTGGAGACCTCCTCCTTGATGCAGGCTCTGACCCTGTCAGTCACCCTGTAAGCCTTGTGCTTCACAGGAAGACTGTCCCCAGTGTCCACATCATGGACGCACCAATGAGTGACACTGGGAACCAGGGAGAACAGGTCAGGAACTGTCCCAACAGTTGGCGACAGTCACCCTGCTGCTCAGGTGTCAGGGAGGTAGAGAGGTTTACTCCTCCACTGATCCATCTTGCTCTCGGGCTGACAGGAGGTCAGGAAGAGGCTCGGTCTCCTCCTCCATTCCATCATCTGTAGCTAAGAGCATGCCCACTTGGGACCTCTCCAAGTGGGGCTTCAGGCGGTTCACATGCAGGACCCGCAAGGGGTTCCTGGGAGACTGCAAGTCCACCAAATAGGTAACTGGACTCTTGCGCTCCACCACCGTAAAAGGGCCGGTCCACCTGTCCTGGAGCGCACAGGGCTCCACAGGGGCCATGACCCACACTTTCTGACCAGGCTGAAGCTCTACCAGAGTGGCATTCTGGTCGTACCACCGCTTCATCTCCTCCTGGCTGGCTTCCAGATTTGCCTCAGCAAGCTCTCTGAAACGCCTAGTCTGGTTCCTGAAGGCCAGCATGTAACTGTATACATCCTGGGGAGGTTTCCGGGGAGATTGCTCCCAGCCTTCCTTGACCAAACTCAGAGGTCCTCGCACCGGGTGTCCATAGAGGAGCTCAAAGGGACTGAACCCTAGAGACTTCTGTGGCACCTCCCGGTATGCAAACAACAGGCATGGTAAGAGGACGTCCCATTTACGCCTCATGGGTTCTTCCAGACCCATAATCATGCTCCTTGAGGGTCCGGTTGAATCTCTCAACCAGACCATTTCCTTGAGGGTGGTAAGGAGTGGTGAACTTGTAAGTTACACCGCACTCCTGCCACAGGGACTTCATGTACTTGGACACGAAGTTGGTACCTCTGTCAGACACCACCTCTTGAGGGAATCCCACACGTGAGAAAATTCCCATCAGTGCCCGTCCCACCACGGGGGCCGTCACTGTCCTCAGAGGGATGGCTTCAGGGTACCGGGTGGCATGGTCCACCAAGACCAGGATAAACCTGTTGCCCATGGCTGTCTTGGGGTCCAGTGGCCCCACAATGTCAATACCCACCCGTTCAAAGGGGGTGCTGACCACAGGGAATGGCTGGAGAGGAGCCTTGTGCTTCCTCCCACTCTTTCCACTTGCCTGGCAAGTCTGGCATGTCCTGCAGTGAGTGGCGGCACTCCTGCGCATCTGGGGCCAATAGAAATGGGTAACAAGCCTGTCAAAGGTCTTGTCCTGCCCCAGATGTCCCGCTAACGGTACATCATGAGCCAACCCCAGTAGGAAGGCTCTGAAGCGCTGGGGTACCACCAGCACACGGGCTGACCCAGGCTCAGCAACCTTAGGCTCTGAATACAGGAGACCATTCTCCCAGTAAACCCAATGTGATCCAGACTGATCACCTGCTGCCTGGTCTGTGGCCTGTTGCCTCAGACCCACGAGAGAAGGGCATGTGTTCTGCTCCTTGCAGAACTCTTCCCTGGAGGGTCCTCCTTCTTGCTGCCAATGGGTCAGCTCAGGTAGGTCCCCCAGTTCAGCTACCTGTTCCCCTGTAGGCTCCAGGGCATCCCCTCAGGGTCTGCCTCCTCCTGGACCGTGGGAACCTCGGGGCCGGTTTCCCGCGCCCCCTGCCTCCTCTCTCTCCGGCAGGCACCTGGGCCTCCCTCTCAGGCTCCAGGTCCTCTTGAACACCTTTAGCTGCCATTGACCGGGTGGTCACACATGCCCAATCAGGCAAGCCCAACATTTCTAAATGCGCACTCCGCTCCACCTTAGCCCAAGGTGAGCTCTCCAAATCGTTCCCTAACAAACAGTCAACAGGCATGGCTGGCCTCACAGCTACTTGAAGAGTACCCGAGACCCCCCCACTCAAAGGGAACCTGAGCCACCTTGCAGTGACTCTCTGTGTTGTCAGCGGCAACAACCGGATAGAATGCATCAGGGATAACCTGCTCTTTAGACACCAGGTGACACTTGACAGCTGTCACACTGGCTCCTGTGTCTCTCAGAGCCTCCACCCTATGGCCATTGATGGTCACCCACTGCCTGTATTTCTTAGTGTTCTCAGGCAGCGGGGTCCTAGGGACCATCTCAGAGTCTCCTAATGAGACAAGGGAAAACACTGTGGGATCCCCCCACCTTGGGCACCCAACTCCTCCCCCAGGGCTACACTAGCCAACTGCCGGGGGACTGCACTGGTGGGTGCTGGTTTTCCATGCAAAGGGCAACGAGGATCGTTTGCCTTGTGGCCAGGGGCGCCACACTTGTAACATACCAGTGGTCCCTGGTGAACAGGGGGCCTGTCAGGGCCACTGGCTTCTTCTCAGGGGGAGGCTGGGAACCTTTCCCTTGGTTCCCTTGGGGTCTACTTTGGGGCCCTTTATGGAACTCCTTCTGTTTACCCTTGTCCCCCCCACTCTTCTGCTGGGGACCCTGCCCACCCTTGGCGGAGTCTCCCACGTGACCCTTGTGGACCCGGGTACTCACCCAGCGGTCCGCTCTCTCAGCAAGCTGCCTAGGGTTAGTCAGCTTACTATCAATCAGGTGCTGGCGTAGCTCAGGAAAACAATTACCGGACAAGTGCTCCCAGGCAATCAAATCAAAGAGCGCCTGAAAATCAGTCGCTTTGCTACCCTTTACCCAACCATCCAAGGCTCTGCAAAAGAAGGTCACATATTCAACCCAGGTACTGCTTTCAATCTTACTACAGTTCCTGAACCTTTGCCTATAAAGCTCAGGGGTCAAACCATATCTAGTCATTAAGGCCTCCTTCATGTGGCTGTACGAATTATAGACTTCAGAGGGCAAATCCAACAAGGTATCCCGCCCTTCACTGAGGAACCGTCCCCACAACCCCGCTCCCCAATCCTTCTCAGGGACCCGGTGGGAAGACATGGCTACCTCATAGGCTTTGAACCACTGCCCTATGTCGTCATTTTTAAAAACTCCTTCACCACATCTTTGGGAATATACACCCTAGCTTCAACAGGCACAGGCGGTACACTGCCACCAGAGGGAGTAATCTCTAAGCTCTTGGCCTTCAATTCCAACTCCCTCAAAACTTTCTCATGTTCAAACTGCATTTTCTTTTCCTCTAGGGCTAATTTCCTTGTTTGCATTTCGAATTCTAACTGCTTATTCAGCTTGAGTTTGGTCAGCTCCATTTCGTGCACCCTACTCTCTTTCCTGTCCTCCAACTCCTCTGGAGACAGTCCTCTGGCAGAAACACTGCTACCTACTGGGGAAGGTGGTCTTCTAGCCCCTAGACCCAATAGCCCCTCCAGCTGCCCTTCTGCATTCTCAGCCCCTCCACAGGGGCACTCCTTGATTCGACCCAGGCCCTCAGCGCCTTTTGGAGGTCCTCCTTCCTGGAGATCCCGGTCATGGACACTTTAAACTTTTTGCAGAATTGCTTGAGCTGCTTAAGGGTGTAGCATTCTAGCCTCTCTTCTTCCCAATCACATTCAACAGAGGCTACTGATGCTGGTTTCTCCATAGTGACTGAACTTGGCATTTGCAAAAATAGGAAATCCCAGAAAAAATGCTATTAAAGTATGTGGTTGCGTTTTGGTCTGCACTCACTAAGTAGTGTTCACCAATCACTGTACATGAGTCACAAATGCAAGTCCAGAATCCTCACCGCTGACCACCAATGTTAGATTTGGGGGTCTCTAGTTGGCAGAGGTATGTACCTTTGTCCAAATAGGGACCCTTGCGTCTAGTCAGGGAAAGTAGGTACACTCCCGAAATAACCCCTGCTCACCCTCTTGGTAGCTTGGCACGAGCAGACAGGCTTAGTTCAGAGGCAGTGTGTAAAGCATTTGTGAACACATACAGTAATCAAGTGACAACACTACAAATGGACACCACACAGGTTATATATTTATAAAAATAGGTATACTTTATATAGATTTATCACAAGACCATAAACGACAAAAATAATCCACAATACTGTTAAGAATACTTAGTTCTGATCAAAAAGGCTTAATTCAAGGTTCTGTGCGAGTCGGTAGCCTCCTCCGGCTACGGCGGAGTCGAGAACAAACAGAGTCTAACAAATCCAGCTGACCGCGTCGAGACGGGCCAACACAGCGTAGACAGACTCGGTCACAGTACCTTTTACTTGAAGCGGCAGGCACGGGCGTGCGAGCCGGATGGCTGTCTGCCGCGGTCGCGATGCAAAAATGGAAGCGTTGCAGGACGCGTTGTCCCTCGATGCGGTGCAGGCAGCGGCTCGTTGACGTCGTCGAGACGGAGTCGGTGAGACCAGGGCCGTGCGTTGCAGGGCGAGACGGTGCTTCGATGCGGTGCTGGCAGGTTGCGGTGCGGCGACGGAGCCGGATTCAGGAGCTGGCGTCGATCAGTCCGGACAGCGGTGCGAGTCGGGCGGTGCGTCGCAAAGCGTGCGAGCGGTGCCCAACTCCGGTGCGGTCACAGGACTCGAACTCAGCAGCAGTGACCGTGTCGGTCGGACCAGTTCGATTCGGCGTAGCGAAGCGTTGCAGGACGCGTTGTCCCTCGATGCGGTGCAGGCAGCGGCTCGTTGGACGGAGTCGGTGAGACCAGGGCCGTGCGTTGCAGGGCGAGACGGTGCTTCGATGCGGTGCTTGCAGGACACCGAGTCGGTCGTGAGAGTCGGTCACAGCTCCCTACCTCTGTAGCCACTGAAACAGAGTTTCCAGCAGCAATTCACAAAGGGGGTGAAGTCCAATGGTCCTGGGACTTCGGTCAGGGGGCAAGCTCTCTTCCAAGCCCTTGGAGATCCTTCACAAGTTGATGAAAGTCACAGCAAAGCAAAAGTTCCTTTCTCCTCTCTTTGGCAGTCAGGCAAACCACTGCAGGCCAATCCCCCAAGCAGCACTTCAGGCTTAGGGATAGTTTCTCCTCAGTTTCTTCTTGGTTCCGCTCCTCAGTAAAGGTTTCTTCTTGTTCCCAAAAGTGATCTAATTTTCCTGGGGTCTGGGTGCCCCTCTTATACCCTGATTCTCTTTGTTCTCTGGAGGCAGAGAGGCCTCTGCCTAGTCCAAAACCAGTTCTGGTCAGTCCTGGAGCACTTTGTTTTTCTGACTCCTTCTTTCCTTTCAGAATGTGGGGCAGAGTGCTCAGCCGCCCGGCAGGAGGTGGAGCCAGCATTGTGGAAGGCAGGCACAGCCCTATTCAGACCCAGGTGCAACTCCTCCCTCCACTCTGGCTGCAGATCTTTCTATTCAGCCCTGCGCTGACTCACCCTGTCTCCGGTAGCCCCCCCAGCCCCTGTCACTCAATCTCCAGACAAGGAATACACAACCTAGCAGAGGCAGGCTTGGATAGTTAGGCAAGAAAATACCCACTTTCTAAAAGTGGTATTTTCGAACACAGAATGTTAAAACCAACTTCACTAAAAGATGTATTTTATCATCCTGAGTTCAGGCATACTAAATTCGTTTTTCTACCATGTTCCCTGGGTCAGTTCTGACTATAAGGTGTAATAGTCAGTCTGCCCATTCTGGCCTATGGGGAGCAGGTAGCCTTGCAATAGTGAAAACGAAAATGGCTGTAATTCACTATTAGGACATGCCACACACACCAGGGCATGTCCTACCTTATACTTACAATGCACCCTGCCCTAGGGCCTACTTTAGGGGTGACCAACATGCAGTAAAGGGAAGGTTTAGGGACTGGTAAGTGGGTGTACTCACCAAGTCGACATGGCAGCCCTAGGCTGCACACAGGCTCTGCGATGGCAGGCCTGAGACACATTTTACCAGCCGCTTCTGTGGGTGGCACAACCAGTGCTGCAAGCCCACCAGCGGCATTGGATTTACAAGCCCTGGGCACACTGAGTGCACTGTACTAGGGACTGACAAGTAAACCAATCATCCAATCATGGAGTCACTAATACATGTATCAATTAACGATAGGGAGCACTTGCACTTTGGCACTGATTAGCAGCGGCAAAGTGCCCATGAGCATCTAGTCCAGCAAAAACATATCGGCAACAGTGGAGGCATTACGAAAAAATGGAAGGGAGACCCACGCCAAGGATGCCAGGTCTAACACTGATCATCTGTATCGTCGTTATAAAGTTAGTCGTCTGCTTTGTATTATATACCGTACATTTCTTCAGGAGATTTGGACTTATCATGGTCTTTCTGTATTTCTATATGATCATGTTGAGATTGGTTTATATTGATTTTTTTCTAAATTTATAATTAAACACTACTAAACTCAGATTAAGTTATCGAGTGGGTTATTGTGTGACCTCATTAATTACACTGTACTGAGATGTTAACAAGTGATAGTTTTCTCCCTTTGCCTCTTATGCAGCTTTAAGGATCATCAATCTGGAGATAAATGTTTGAGTGGGCCTGAGCTCCATTACCAACTCCAATAGTATGGTAAGCTTCCACCACTTTTGAATATTTAATTGGCCTAACAATCATGGCTGTCACAAGGCGGAGAGGGAACCTAGAGGGGCATAGGGCTGCATGCCCCACACATTTCAGGGCCCGCTCTTCTTCAGCAAAATTTATTTATAGAGTTTTGTTTCAAGCGAGCCTCCCGTCTTCATTAATAATGAGGCAACTTGTGTGGCCACAACGGTGCATAATGCCTGCCACCATGTTGCCTCTTTTCTAGAAGTACATTTTTTAAACATCAAAACCTTAGTCACGAGTTTGCTAATAAAAAATGCCAAACTTGCACATTCCTTAAATACGGATTCCACAGGGTTCGGTAACTAACATGTGTGCTAAATAATACTAATCATGAAGTTTTTCCGGTGTCCCCGGAATCGGCATTTACTGCATGTGATAAAAACTGACCATCTAACATTGCATGTGTAAAATTCAAGTGTGCGCAACACACCAGATATAGTAAATACTGTACCCAATAAATAACACATGAGTAAAACACCACAACGCACCTTTTAGGTAATGGAAGTCCCTGGAGTGAGAAAAATAATCCCAGAAGAGGAATCCAGAAACCTGCCAAAATCTATCCTCACTGACCCAGGAGAATTTGGAAGTACAAGTGTTAGACTTGGCTTTTTCAGCGGGTTCATCCCCAGACGTTTTGCTTTTTGGCCTCCTGTTTTTGACCTTGTTTTTGTTGGTTTTAGGACTCTGGGCACTTTACCACTACTATTTGGTGCTAAAGGGCATATACTCTCCATGTAAATTGTGTTTATGGATTGGTGTTTCCATAATTGGCTTATTTGATTTACTACTAAGTCCCTAATACCATGCACTGTGTGTACCCAGGGCCTGTAAATCAAATGCTACTAGTGGGCCTGCAAAAGCAAAAGGAACAAATGATGGACGGAATGCTGACCAATGCAAACATTCACCCCCAGTCACAACGATCCGGGTTTAATCCATCGTTCTTTTGCTCACCACGCCGCCCCACTTTGCACCCAGCCATATGCAAATCAGTCTTGACCCTGTTCCTCATGGGAACAGTCCAGCTCGAACTGCCAAGCCATGCCCTACCTGGACCGGAAACAAGCATCCTGGGACCGGTTTCGGGGCATCACTCCTCATCAGCCAGGCTAGCTTGAATCCAGTGGCGCAGTGAGCATGGGACCCACGTCTCGGCATACCATTCCCACTTAGGGCGACAAAAGCAAAAGGAACAAATGATGGACGGAATGCTGAACAATGCAAACATTCAACCCCAGTCACAAAGATCCGGGTTTAATCCATTGTTCGTTGGCTCACCATGCCACCCCAGTTGGCACAGAGCCATATGCAAATCAGTCTTGACCCTGTTCCTCATGGGAACAGTCCAGCACGAACTGCCAAGCCAGGTCCTCCCTGGACCAGAAGCAAGCATCATGGGAACGATGAAGGGGCATCTCCCCTCATCAGCCAGGCTTGCTTGAATCCAGTGGCGCAGTGAGCACGGGACCCACATCTGGGCATACCCTTCCCACTTAGGGCGACAAAAGCAAAAGGAACAAATGATGGACGAATGCTGAACAATGCCAACATTCACCCCCAGTCACAAAGATCCGGGTTTAATCCATCATTCTTTTGCTCACCGCGCCACCCCAGTTTGCAGCACTGGCTGTGCCAACCACACAAGTAGCTTTTCAAAGGTGTCTCAGAGCTGCCCTTGTAGTGTCTGCGCGCAGTTTTTAACTGCCATGTCGACCTGACAAGTGCACCCGCTTGCCAGGCCCTTTCCTTCCATTTTCTTACATCTTAGTCGCTCTTAGGGTAGGCCCAAGGTTGCCCCATGGGCAGGGTGCAGTGTATTTAAAAGGTAGGACATATAGTGGTGTATTTTTGGGTAAATAGACATAATATCGAAAAAAATATATAGAATGGACAGAATATCGAATTCAAAATATAGAATGGACATAATATCGAATGGACATAATATAGTTGTTAATAATATCGAAATGAAGGTAAGTAATATCGATTTTCAAAATATAGAAGTACATAATATAGGCATAAAAAATATCGAATTTTTAATAATATCGAATTTTTGTAAGTGTTTTGTATGTTAGTATGAGTTAAAAATGTATATTATTTTTGTAATGTATGTTTAATATTTTTTAAAGTTACGAAATTTATGTAAAATTATTTTTGCGTAATTTAATTCCGTAGCGGGTTGTGGGTTTATAGGGGAATAGGGTGGGAAGTAATTTAATTATAGTAAATTAAATATTAATTTTTAGGAATTATTAATTATTTTTAATTTAATTTTACGCTTTAGTTCTGTAGCGGGTTGTGGGTTTATAGGGGAATAGGGTGGGAAGTAATTTAATTGTAATTAAGAAAATATTTATTTTTATTTATTGGTATTGATAAATAATTTATTGTTAATTAATTATTAATTGGTAATTAATTTTTATTAATTGGTAATTAATTTTTATTAATTGATAATTATGTTAATTGTATTAATTTATTATTCGGAGCGGGTTGTGGGTTTATAGGGGAATAGGGTGGGAAGTAATTTAATTGTAATTAAGAAAATATGTATTTTTATTTATTGGTATTGATAATTAATTTATTATTAATTAATTATTAATTGGTAATTAATTTTTATTAATTGGTAATACATTTTTATTAATTGATCTATTGATAATTATGTTAATTGTATTAATTTATTATTCGGAGCGGGTTGTGGGTTTATAGGGAATAGGGTGGGAAGTAATTTAATTGTAATTAAGTAATTATTGAAATTCTTTTTGTGTATTGATTAATTTATTAATTAATTATTCATTGGTAATTTTTTATTACTTATTACATTTTTGGTATTGGAAATTAATTGGTTGTTGTTTAATTATTAATAGGTAATTAATTTTTAATAAATAATATTTATTGGTATTTATAATTAATTAATTATTAAATATTTTGTAATTGGTAATTAATTTTAATTAATTTTTTATTGGTATTGATAATTTATTTTTATTTAAATATTAAATCATTACTTTCCCTACTGTTGCACTCACTGGAGTGGGAATAGTAATTTTTACCCCTACGCTATCCAACGCTTTCCCTACTGTTGCAGTCACTGGAGTGGGAATAGTAATTTTTACACCTACGCTATCCAACGCTTTCCTTACTGTTGCACTCTCTGGAGTGGGAATAGTAATTTTACACCTACGCTATCCAACGCTTTCCTTACTGTTGCACTCTCTGGAGTGGGAATAGTAATTTTACCCCTACGCTATCCAATGCTTTCCCTACTGTTGCACTCACTGGAGTCGGAATAGTAATTTTTACCCCTACGCTATCCAACGCTTCCCTACTGTTGCACTCTCTGGAGTGGGAATAGTAATTTTTACCCTCCCGCTATCCAATGCTTTCCCTACTGTTGCACTTACTGGAGTGGGAATAGTAATTTTTACCATCCCGCTATCCAACGCTTTCCCTACTGTTGCACTCACTGGAGTGGGAATAGTAATTTTTACCCTCCCGCTATCCAACGCTTTCCTACTGTTGCACTCTCTGGAGTGGGAAAAGTGATTTTTACCCCTACGCTATCCAACGCTTTCCCTACTGTTGCACTCACTGGAGTGGGAATAGTAATTTTTACCCTCCGCTATCCAACGCTTTCCTTACTGTTGCACTCTCTGGAGTGGGAATAGTAATTTTTACCCCTACGCTATCCAACGCTTTCCCTACTGTTGCACTCACTGGAGTGGAAATAGTAATTTTTACCCCTACGCTATCCTGCGCTAAAATATTGAATATTTTTTATTAATATTAAGTTAATATATATATGTATTAAAAATAAAAATGTATGTTTATTTTTTTATAACTTACATTAATTATTTATTAATTTTAAGGTTATTTAAGTATTTTTAAGTATGTTTCAGTTAATTATATTTATTATTTTATTAATTTTACATTACTTTTAATACATTTAAAAAATTCGATATTTTAACAAACTATAAGGCCCATTACGATACCCGGCGTAAAAAATCCGCCACGCATGAAAGCGGCAAAAATCCGCCCGCACACACCGTCTGAACACCGACCACGCCATTACGATGACACAAACCGAAAACCGCCATCGGCGGAAAAATCACACAAGATACCGCCCGCCCTCGTCCGAGTCGGAGTCAAACCGCCCGCCACGGACGGAAACACGCACGACAACACAAAACCGCCCGCCCTCACGGCCGACACACCGCACGTGAAATTACGATCGCACCGCCATGAGCGCGGGAAAACTACAAATATACCGCCCGCCAGCGCAAAACAACGCCGATGAAAATTGACACGGCAGAAGCCATGGCGGCCACGTCCCTGCACAGAAACCATCCGCTGACAAAAACAATCGCACACAACATGGCCAACAAGTCCACACAGCAAGGCACGCACAAATACACAAGCACAGTACACATCCCGAAAACACCCCCTGGACAAACAAAAACTACAAAGGCCAGAACACCAGACACAACACACCTGAAAACAACAGACCATGAGGACACACCCACATAGGTAAGTACAAAAGCAGCACTCCCACAGACCACAACCCCTTGCAACATTGCAAAGCAGGAGAGGAGAGGAGAGGACACAGTGACACAGCAAGGACAGCAGCACACCACAGAAACGCACACATCACAACCACCACCACCACCACCACCACCAAACACCGGCACCACAAACCCCCTGCACATTACACAACACACACCGCACCAGCACCACAAACACCATGGCACCACAAAGAATGCCCAAGTTCACGCCCATTGAGCTGACGGTCATGGTCGACGAGATCATCAAGGTGCACCCACAAATCTATGGAAACCTGGTCCAGCACACACCACTAGCCACCAGAAACAGAATGTGGAACCGGATCGTAGACCAGGTCAATGCAGTCGGGACCCTGCCCAGGAACAGAGGAGAAATAAACAAACGGTGGAATGACGTCAAAAGCCTGGTCAAGAAGAAGGAGAGCAAAAACAGAGAGCTGGCTGCCGTCACTGGCGGAGGGAATCCCGCGCTTTTCAAGACCTTCAAAGCGTGGGAGGAGAAGGTGCGAGTCATCATCCATCCGGAGATCCACACCGGAGTAGCAGGGGGACTGGAGGCTGGTAAGTACAAACTAATGTATACCAGCACACCGCTATGTACTCACATTCCCTACCACCATGCCACAGCTCCCAGGGACAAACACCCCCATGTCCAGCACACAATACACAACACATCACACACACATGCAACAGACACCACCACACACAGCCCAAACCTAACAACTGAAAGATACGTGGGGGCATGTGTACACTCAGCCAGCCACGTAACCACCAACAGGTCCCCAAGTATGCCAGAAGCGCCACAACGAGCACCCACCACACCCATGTGTCCGCCATAGCTGCACTAACCGACAAGTAACAGGTAAGTGGCAGGAACACAAAGTGCAGTGGGTGGGAGGGTGGACAGCTCAGGCACAACACACACCAGGCCCCTAGTCCCACAGCACAGCAAGGAGGAGCATCCCCCACACCCCACAGCCACGTGTCAGCCACCGCAGTGCACACCGACAGCCGAAAGGTAGACATCACGGTCCACAACAATCGGTGTCAGTGGGTGTCCAGCCATCACCACGACCCACAACACCGCCCCCACCCCCACAGACCTGCAACATGGAGCACCCCCGCTTAGAACCATGTGGCATCCAGTACAGTGCACGCCCGAACAACCTGCAGGTGGGAAACTGGACAGGGCTGGATTACTGGAGGCATGAGGACCGTAACACGACCAACACATGGGACATGTCACGTAGCAGACGAACACGCAGCACCGCCCACTGTCACGAACAAGTGAACAATGTGCACACGGACATGAACCACAGACTCACACCCCACATGACCCATCACAGACACAGCAACACCCAAGGAGCCACGTCTGCATGCACAAGCCACACTGAATATAGTACCACACGGCAGCCACTGTGCAACCCATCACACACAACCGAAACACCATTGAAGTCCTGTCCATGTAGCCCCTACTGCCTGTCAACCACACACCCCACAACTACGCCTATGTAAGACAAACAACACTAGACGCAACAGAGCGGAACAACATAAATGCACACGAACACCACTGAACCCATCAAACACACAGACACACCATGCACATACAACATACCATCCATCCCATCCGTCAGCCCCAGTCTCATGAAAGGCATGTCATCCGAACAGCTGCCACACATACAGCAGTCACGCTAAGATACATGCCCATGACCAACCATGTGCCAGAAGTCAATGAAGCGCACGCCACACTGTGAGCAACAACACACAACATGGGCCACACCCCCCGAGCACTGCAGTGATGCACATGGCACAGGGCAGCACGCACACCAAGGAGATGGGACAACTGCAATACGTCGGGTGGCACACAACCATCACACACTCATAACGATGCGTCCAATGCCATGTCCAGTAATCACAACAGACAGCAAATATGCAGGGTATGTCAGGCATGCACACACCTCAGACCATGCACTGTCATGCTGCCACAACACATGTCACGTTCGGCACCCATGGCTCACAGCATGTAGCCCAAAAGCATATTCCATCCCAAATGCGTTTCTGGGGCATGGCCCCCATGTTGCCATATGCGTTCCTAAGCGTCCCATTTGAACCCCAAAAGCAAAGTACAAACCAGACCCAGGATGGGCCAGGAGCCCGCATACACCAGAGTCACAATAAGTAGGAGCACAGCAACACACCCATCGGCATGGCCAATCCGTCCCATGCCACATGTGCACAGCACACAGTCCCATTGCCAAGCACACACAACTACAAATGGTACAGCCACACACACGCCTCCGGGAAACCCATGTACGAGATTGCACGAACTGTGAATGTCAGACGACAAATACATACTTCGCCAGGTGCAACACATTAACAAATCTCATTCTCCCCACAGGTGACGAACTGCTGGATGCTGGGGATGGAGACAGCAGCCAGCACAGCCAGCCTGCAAGCCCCCAACAAGGACACACGGATGTGGAGGATCTGTCCTCCTCCTCGGACACGGACCACCCAGCAGGCCCATCCGGTGTGGCAGGGCCCAGCCGCTCCCCAGGCCCCCACCTACCCACCAACCCATCATCCAGGGCTGTTGTACATTCACAGCCCCCTGCAGCCACTGTCGTTGCGGCCACACCCACGGTCATTGCGGACACACCCACGGTCATTGCGGACACACCCACGGTCATTGCGGCCACACCCACGGTCATTGCGGCCACTACCACTGCCGCAACCGCTACCACGTCTTCGCTGGCCCCAGCACCAGCGCAGGTGGTGGCCCGGCCCGGCCCACTGGATCCACCCTGGGAGCCAGGGCGAGGACCGTGGTGAGCAATGTGGATAGTGGGCAGGCCGGTGGCAGCAGGACTGGTAGGAGGAGCAGGGTCAGGGAAACGCCAGTCTCCCTGGGAACCATGCCCTGCCTCAAATTGCCAGGGTCCTTGGGGCCTATGAAGAGGCCCAAGGACAATGGGCCAGGTCTGCTACAGACACGCGTGAGGTGCTGGGGGTGCTGAGGTCCATGGACGCCCGTATGGGCCAACTCGTGGACCTCATGGGCCAGCTGGTGGTGGCGGTGAGGTCACAGCCAGGGACAGCAGCTCCCCTCCGCCACCACCTGCCGGGGCGCAGGGTCGAGCAGCAGTGTCCAGTTCCCCTGCGTCCACAGCCAGTGAGCACACCTCAACCACCAGCAGGTCGCAAGCAGGCACCCCCTCGCAAACGTGGAAGGGGCCGTCCGAAGTGGAAACAGATCTCCCGGGAGGACTTCGCACGCTCCAGACGCAAGTGAGGCAGCCAGCCAGCCTTCCTTGACCACCCACTGCATTGACTTGGACTACGATCCCACTCCACACAGCCATCTGGATGGCATGTGTGTGTTGGACTATGGACATAGAACCAGTGGGTACACCCTGAGCATCACGCAGCCATGACCGACAGCTCATTGTCACTGCACGCACCACTTTTGTCATCACCTTACACACAATCACATGTCACAGTTTGAAATAAATGCACCTCTTCCACAAACTGCTGTCTGTGCCCTGTGTTTTAATTGTACGGAATACAACGGCCACCTTGAGCGGAACGGCACCTGATGCGTGGCATGGCAATGGAACCGGAGGGCCTGTAGGGACCTAGGGGTGGGAGACAGAACAGGAGCACATTCAATGAGTGTGTCACACACCCATCACACAGTACATGTCAACAACTACAAGCAATGTACACACATCGCACAGAGCAATAGGGCACAATGCCACAGCCACCAACAGTGGCATACTAACCTGGCCATGGAGCGTTGACACACAGCACGCAGTGAACAAAAGGCCACCCTGACACAGCACACACACACCTGCACAGATACAGCCACATCAGCCGTCGTACATGGACACTCACCGTCAAGTGAAGTAGCGGGCGATGAGCTGCTGACGCACATTCCCAGCTTCATCCTCTCCGCTGTCCTCCTCACTCGAGCTGTCCTGGTCTGCGGGCTGGGGCCCTGGTTGATCTCCGTCATCCACGATGAGGGGGATCTGCTTCCGAATGGCCAGATTGTGCAGCATGCAGCACGCCACCACTATCTGGCACACCTTCTGTGGGGAGTACGCCAGCGCACCCTCGGTGCGGTCCAGGCACCTGAACCTGGACTTGAGGAGGCCAAAGGTACGCTCGACCACACGTCTGGTCCTCCCATGTGCCTCATTGTAGCGAACGTCTGCTGGGGTGCGAGGATTTCTCAATGGACTGAGCAGCCATGCCCCATTCGGGTACGCAGAGTCACCTGGGTGTGAGGGACACAGAGAACCGTTGCTATTCCAACTGGACAGGGGACAGCATCGCACAGCCAGCACGCTACACCACTCCACATACTCACCGACAATACAGCCACGATCCTGTTGCAGATTGGACATCAGTCGTGGCAAGATGCTGTTGCGCATTATGTGTGCGTCATGGGCCGAGCCTGGGAACTTTGCACACACGTGGGTTATCACCATGTCCGCAAGGCACACCACTTGCACATTCAGGGAGTGCGTGTGCTTCCTGTTGCGGTACAGGTGCTCAGTGGCCTGTGGTGGAACAAGGCCAACATGTGTGCAATCAATGGCACCAACGACGTGTGGGATCCTGCCAAGGGCATAGAATGCACCCTTCACTGCCGCCAATTCACGAGCCCTGGGGAATCTGATGTACCTGTTTCGGCACAGCATCATGGCTGCCAGTACATCCCTCAGCACCTTGCTGAACATGGGCTGGGACATCCCTCCTCCACTGCCCACTGTGTGCTGGAATGACCCAGTGGCGAAGAAATGCATGGCGGCCATCACCTTAGCCGTGGGGGTGAATGCTGTCGGATACACCCTGCGGGGACGGAGATGGGGTTCCAACATGGCACACAGTCGATGCAGGGTTGGCCTGTCCAGCCGAAACTTCCTTATGACCTCAGTATCGTCCATGTCCGCCAGCAATTGGTATGGGCGGTCAATGTTCGGTCTCCGCCTAGGGAAGATGGCAGTGGACACATGTCAAAGCAACACAACACATAGCAATTTCGCATTCACATCACTGACATGACTGAGCAAGCACATGAGTCACAGCCCAGCTGTCAAGCAGGGACGGCACGGCCACAATACACTTACACAGGTCTCCCACCAATGGCAATGGCTAGTGATACAAACCACTGCCATGAGCATGCACATGGGGATCTAGGCCCCAATGACTTGCGGGGCGTGCTGATGGGGACTGACTGCATATTCGTCAAGCGGCAACGCCACGGCAACATGAATGTCTGCTGAGCATGGCACTGCTTCCGAGGCTGGATGAGTATGGCACACGACGACGACGATGTGGGCACAGGCTGAGCGGCCAAAACAAGTGGGACCTGTGGCACGAGGGGATATGAGACAGTAGTAGGTGTCAGCACTGCACCCTATGTACAGCACTGTACGGATCACACCTCCCGAAACATTGACAGGTGTCCACATTGACAGCCCCATGCCAAAACGGCTGTGTGCTTGCAGACACACGTCACAGGTGAGAGGTTACATTGCACGTGCCAGGTGGCAGACGTACATAGTGGGAGCTGGCATGTGTGTGCATGTGTCTCCTGTTCAGGATCCACCAGATGGGCGCTGACTCTGTACTGACCATTGGACACAGCATGTTTCGTGGAAGGCTTGTGTGTGTGGGATGGTGGCACTGGATGTGCCTCCGTTGGGTGGGGGCCATGCACAGGGCGGGTACGTCGATGATTGCGCATTGTTGGTCACGGTGGGTGCACCCACTCAGATGTGTTGCCCTGTGTTCAATTCCTATGTCCGCATGATGATGGACTGTAGATGTGGGCAGACTACACATTGGTCGATGTGCTGTCTATATGCATGTGCCTTCACACCAGGCACAGCTGCCCCTGCACATGTGACCCCTGCTGGACTCGCTGCTGGGTCTGTGGAGCTGATGCACCTTCTGTGCGTGGGGCGGACAGCTCTCCTCACTTCCTCATTGCGCATGTCATGACTTTGCCGCAGGTGACATGGATCATGGAGGGCCCACATGTACGCGTGGGTAGGCTACACATGATTGTTCACTGGTCGCCACCCCCAGTCAGTGTTTCGAATGGGAAGGTTGTTGTGCTGGTGGTATATTCGATGTGGCGGATGGGCGGGCCTAGGTGCGGGCTTACATTCCGGACATGGGGGTAGTTGGATTGGCGACTAGTTGCAGTACACACGGGACACGTCTCTTCCTGTCCACATCTGGGTCATCCCTTGTACTCACTGACAGTGATACAGTCATCTTCGCCCCAGCCCTCATGTCCTCCCCTCGCTCCCCCAATATGCATGTGCACCTGCGAGGCTAGCGCTTGCACAGGCAGCCCCAAGCTCGCACCAGAGAGGGCAAGGAGTGTATGTGTGGGTCCAGTTGCACGAGTGGGCTGTCTCAGGGTATGATGTGTGGCGGGACGCCGTCCACCTGCGTGGTGCCCCAAATGGAGACCCGGCCTGCATGGACTATGCATCACAGTCTTCGCCTTCCGGATCCGCCACCTGCGACACCCAGAGGCTGTGGCTGCCCTTGCGGCCAGGCCGCGTCCGTCTGTAGCTGATGGCCCACACATTCACTCTTTGGCCTCTCTGGGGAGGGCTCGGGGTGGTGGCGCACGCGCTTGCACTTTGTCGCAATGGCATGTGGCGTGGTTGGAATAATGGGCAATGGATGGGATGGTGCGAGCCACCTCCCGTGACGTCAGTGCTGCTCGTGCTGTGGTGCGTCCCCCTACACTTCCATTTGACTTGTGCCATGCTACACGTTGAGGTTCTATTGCCTGCGTGATATGACCAGGAGGAGCGCGAGGAGACCTCTCACACACCATGCTCCACTGCCATCCCGTGCCCTGTATCGCCTGTGCGGATTGACTATGTTGGGGTTACACCTGGTCGACTGGGGCTGTGTGTGCCTTGTCAAGGGGCATGGCGGGCGCACAACAGGATCCAGCTTGTCCACAGAGGGTGGGCTGACGTGTGCGCCTGGTACCGCATTGTTCGTGTGCCCGGCTGCTGTGCACACACGTGTTCACTTCCCCCGACAGGTGTCCTCTCACAATGCCCAGGGAAGCGGTGGTGTACTGTTCATGACCCCTCCCAACACGGCGTGCTCCAACTTGGCATGTGCGCATCTACCCGTCACACCCACCCACCTGAGCACTGCGTCCATACGACTTCACACGACACATGTGTGTCTTCCACAGTTGTGCTACTCATTTGCGTTGACATCCAATGCCAGTGGACTACATGGTCATGTCACGACTGCCGTGTACTTCACATACTCTCATCCTCTCTCATTCGTACTTGTGTATTGAATCAGCGGAGACAGTTTTGGTTTCAAACATTATATTGAGTCTTCTGTCCTCTGTGATGCAGTATAGTGGACACTACTGGCAGCGGAATACATGTTGAGGATATACTGAGCATGATTACAAATGGGATAGGGTGTAGGGTTACATGTGATTAGCTGTTGCATGTGGGATGTGGGCTTCAGAGTTACATCTGCTTGGCCAAGGCTGTGCTAATGTACATTTACGTATAGCTGCGGAGCTGCGGACTTTGACACAGACGGTATACAAGTAGCCTACCAGACCGCTTGGCATCATGGGCACAGTCCATCTCAGTTCCATGTGACAGGTTTGCTGCGGTTGTTCCTCATGCACGCGTGCATGTGAGATGACATCAGGGCATGGGCTTGCGTGCATGCAGCGGCGTGCCACTTGTTGTTGCAATGTGGTGGTTACTGGACATGTCACAGTCACTGGGGTCGTGTTGTTGTTGTATGCACTTGTCGTCCATGCAAAGGTCCTGGTATGGGATTCCCGGGCGGGGGTGGGAGGGGTGCAGCACCCACAGACTCCAGGCGACCTATTCATGTCCACTGAGCGGTGTGTGTGTCCATGGGCGCTGGATCCATGTCGTGTCCTGGTTGTTCGTGCAGTTCCGTCCATGTGGGTGCGATACACAGACCCCATGCCACTGCCTCCCACGATGCATGCGGTGTTCCTGGATGTGATGGGGAACAGTGTGCATGTCCCGGTCATATCCGATGTCATGGCGATGTCGTTGATGGTGTGGTAACAGTTGCCGGTCGTTTGGTATGGCTGTTGTGGTGGTGACTGGCCAGTCCGTGCGGAAGCTAAGCATGGGTGCGGGGTTGGACATCATAGGTCAATTGGGGGACTTGCGTCGGGGTCCGACGAATTGACAGGTTGTCAGGTATGCGATGCCGTCCAGCAGGGCTTCCATGTCATTGGTGGTATACATGTTTGCCAGCCAATGTAGCGGATGGTGGCTGTCAAGGTGTTGTTCGTAAGTTGTCCCTTGGAGGAGCATGATGGGGCATGCTGGGTGACATTCGATGTAGCTGTGCTCGATGATCCGTCGTGTGGAGGCACAGTGGTCCCATTGCAGTGCGGGTGCGATGTTGGCCACATACGCCATGCCCCCATAGGCAGAGCAGACCCTGTCGTGTGCGTCCAGAGGGAGGAATAGTTGTAGCAGGTCCGCCTTTAGACATGCCGCGTTGGAGAGACACAACTCCACAGGATGGTGGAAGGGACACCTCCGACAGTAGAAGACGGGTATGACGCAGCTGAACAATGTGATGCGGTAAGTCAGTCGGTAACTTACGTTCAGCAGGGACAGGGGTTCGCATCCCAATATCTGTATCAGGTTGTGTTTGTACAGCTTGACCTGTCCGGCGTAGTTGGGTAGGTGTGTTGAGAGTGCCATTTTGCAGCGGTGCGTTGTGGTGGCGTGCTCCGGCTGTGTGTGCAGTCTGCAATGTGCACGCTCCGAGGTTGCTGTGAGCTCTGTGTAGTCGTAGGGAGACAGGACTTGTGTTCTGTTGGCTTGTGCGGAGGACACGGGCCCTCATCCCACATGCTTCTCAGACTGTTCAAGGTCAGTGATGTGTGACTCCTTCCAGATAACTTGCATGGGGCCGACATGGTGGAGTGTTTTCTTTTTCTTTCCCCGTCCGTAGTGTTCTTCGGTGATATGCGCTATCTGCCCTGTGGTCGGTCTCCTCTGCATGCCTGTGTTGGTCTTTTTTTGGACAATGGCTGTATTCACCGGCTTCTTTCGTAGGGCTGTGGTTTCGGAGTTGGAATGGAAGGTCATTCAGTGCTGTCTGCTCTCCCTTGTGTGGGCGGCAGGCTGCCTTTCCGCTCTGCGTTGGGCCTTGTGTGTGGATGTTATTCTTGGGCCACCTGTTGTCGGTCCCCGGGCTCTTTGGTGTTCCGTTTTGTATGTCTTGTTCATGTGTGCAGGGTGGTATGGGTGTTTCAGTGTGGTACTGGCGTTCCTCTTCCCGAAGGGGCCCTGCTTCTCCTGGTTGGTGTTGCCGCCGCTGTGTGCTTCGCCATGTTTGTTACACTGGGGTGTGTCCTGCTGTTGCGTGACTTCACTGACATGTGTGCGTCGGTTGTGTGACGTTGGGTGTTGACCGTGAATTGGGCGTTGGGGACATGTCTGTGGCAGGCCTGTCACGTGTCATGTGCTTTCGGGTGGGGCTGGTGTGTGTGCTGCTTGGTTGTGTCCCTGTGTCTGTGTGCGACGCATGCATGGCGCTGCGGTTGGCCTCTGCGTTGTGCGCATGTGTGGCAGCGTCATCGCCGCTTTGGGGCCGTGACGGGGTCGTTGGTTCCTAGTCCCAGGTGGTGTGTACACATGTGTTACGAGATGTTACAATTTGGCCTGTGTGTCATATGTGGATGCAATGGTGGATGTGTCGTGTACACGCGGGGTGGGGGTTGTCCGCTTTTTCCGCCTCTTGCACTGTGTGCGCTGTTTGCGTGCACTTGTTGTGTGTGTGCCTACCTGCGTCTTCGCGGTACGTTGCGTCCTTGGTGGTGCATCAGATAGAGCATAGGGAGGGCCTGCAGTGCTGGATTCATGCTCGGGAGAGCCGCTTCTTCGGTGTCCGTGCTCGGCGTTCGTGTTACCGCTTCGGTTTGACGTACGGTGTCTCTTAGCCGTGGGATCCGTTTGTTTGCGGCATCGTAATTTGTACGCCGGGCGGTACGTGTTTCGCCGGACGGTGTGTGTCAATTAGCTGCGCCGCTACGTGTACGGGCGCACTTTGATGGCGGACGGTGTCGCTGGCTTGCCGGCGGTGTTTGGCTGACTTTTCGCATCGTAATCGGGCGGGCGTGTGGACTGCTGCGTGCGGACGGTAACTGGTGGTTTTTGCATCCGCCAGCACGGCGGTAGTGCTTCCGCCCGACATCGTAATGGGCCCCTATATTATTTACAAACTATATTTTGAATTCGATATTTTTGTACTTACCTGTTTGTAGATAGGAATTCGATATTTTGGCATTCTATATTTTATCCACTATATTTTGGCAGGTCGATATTTTGGCATTCTATATTCTGTCAGTGATCCGTATTTTTGCATGCCCTAATAGTGAAATACAGTGTATTTCATTTTCACCGTGAAAGGCTATCTCTCCCATAGGTTAACATTGGAGCTGCTTGGTAACACTTGACCAAGGTAGCTTGTCAGTGGAAGCTGTTAGAAAAATTGGTTTTAGTATGCCTGAACTCAGGATTTAAAAATACATCTTTCAGTAAAGATGATTTTTATATTATGTGTTTGAAAATACCACTTTTAGGAAGTGGGTATTTTCTTGTCTAACCATCCTGTGTGCCTCTACCTTTTGTCTAATCCCTGTCTGGGTTTAGAGTGACAGGAGCAGGATATGGCCTACAGACGCTGGCACCATCGACTCTGGGATGTCAGCCTGCACCGCGACGAGGACTGCACCACTTCGCACCGCAGCCCTGATCTCACCGACGCTGCCTGACAACCGTCACTGAGCCGCTGCCTGCACTGCAACCTGAGGGCACCGCACACCACACCACTGCACTTTGCACTGCAGCCCGACACCCACCGGCGCTCCCGACTTCAACCGCATGGTGTTCGATCTGCAACGTGTGTGACTTCAAGGCCCGATGACTCCTGCACTGACTTCAGGTACCAACATCTGCCAATGCCGGCTCTTCAGAGCTCACCCCGTAGATCCCTGGCGCCCTGCATTTCTAAAGGTACTGTTTTGCAGGTCTTTCTGACACTCTGGCTGGTCCGCAATGCCGGAGTCAGTCAGAACTGTTTGGATTTGTTGTTCACAACGCCCTGATAGCCCCGGACGGAGCTATCGACTTCAAGGAACTGTATTTTAAGCTTAATTTTGCTTATTGATAATTCTAAGAACTGTATGGTGGATTTTTATTGTTTCTGGTCTTGTTTGCACAGATAGAATATTAGATATTTGTCTAAAACTGGTGTGGTGTTCTTTTGTAGTGTTTTCACTGTATTACTGTATGTTATGTGCAAATGCTTTACACACTACCTTTGAAAAAGCCTGACTGCTCGTGCTAGACTAGAGTGGTGGATTCAGCCTGGCTTAGGTGCATACCCTAGCCAGCCAGAAAACCAATTTCTAACAACACTTTACGAATCCCGAGCTGCAAGTCCTGGCTGAGGAGATGGTAAGACACCAAAACTGTCTTATAGGCCTTCTAATGCTAAAGATTCCAATGAAAACCATAACATACCTGTAGAAGGGGATAATGGACAAAATCAATGCTTTATTAACATATCTTAGTTGTTTGAAGGTGGATTATTAGTAGGGGTAAGTATGCACCTACCACTAGCCATAATGCCACCACCGCAATATAAGGTCAAGTCAAGGTCTCAATACATTAGCCCCTGGCTCAACCCTTGGTAGCTGGCTACGAGCAAGCAGGCTTAACTCAGGAGACAGATATGTAAAGCATTTAAAAACACCAATACATTGAATAAGTAAGACACGACACACAATAAAAATCCTGCACTAATATAGAAATAGGTAATATGTTTATCTTTAAAATGACAACAAAATGACAAAAATCCAATATAGAGAACCGGAGATATTAATTTTTAAAGATTAAACACTCTCTAGTGCTTAAAAACACATAGCGCCAACTTGGAACATCTGGTCGCACTTAACCGGGACAGAGTCAAAGTTTGAGGCTGACAGCGATGGAGCGCTGTTCAGATACACTAAGCGGGAGGCTCCAGTCAAAATTTTACCTTTACACTTAGAAACTTTTCTGGAGGTTTTTCTCCAGACTGCGAGCGAGGCGCTTCGTCAGGCTGGATTCACAGTGGATGTGCCGGCTTGGTTCAGCGGGAGTCCCTGGTCAACTCCTGGAAGTATTGAGCTCTGGAGCTTTCAGCAGCACGAACCTGAAATCCAAAGGTCTAGAAATGCTGAGATTTTCCTCAGAAGTTTGGGACTACAATTCCCACAATGCACCTGGCCAAATCCTTAAAAGTCCACTAGACACACTCCAGGCTGGGGACCTCTTGAGGGAGATGGTGCAAGGAAGATCTGCTAACCTGTTGATTTCAGGGAGTCCTCTCCTTAATCCTTTTTGAAACAAGGCAAAGTCCTCAGAGCTGTAGTTCCCAGTGTACATCAGGAGCACTAATTCAGGGTGCAGATCTTTGGGGTGCAGACCAGGCTTCCAACAGGGCAGTCCTTCCTCTCCTTGTAGTTTCAGGCAGCAGATCTGAGTTGTTATGCAGCTCTCACATATTTATTCAATGATCTGTGGTGACAAGCAGGGGGTCACCCCTGTCCAATGAGGTGCAGGATGCCACCCAAAAGCATGACAGCTTACTCCAAAGTGTGTCATATTATTGTCACACAAAGCACTGCACTTTAAAATTTAAGATGGAGAATTCCTCTCCTAGAGAGTAAGACGTGGCTAAACCAACCTACTGTTGTGGCTCATTTCCATTAACACTCCCCCTCCAGACCTGCTGCAAATTCCATTCCCGGGCATGCCATCAGGCTGGGGGGTACAGAAAGAAGGGATAGGCCTGGCATTCCTTACTGTCCTGCTCACTTTGAAGCCCAGTTTGATTTACCCAGTCCCCGTCCTGGCCTGTTCTCTGCAGCCGCATAGTTCCCCCTACCAGATAACCTCTGCTCTACGCAGGCCACTTATCACCTCTTCAAAGCAGCTTGGCTAAGCCTGTTAAGGCTGACCAATCAGAAAAAGGCTGCTAGAAGGCTGGATTTTGGTTCACAGAAAAGAAAGTCCTATAACTTCTCTTTCGACTTAGTTATGATAAATGCAACAGTGGCAAGTTGTTGGATTTATCATTACTAATCCTTTAAGTCCTGGAATTATATTTTTGGCTCCTTCCTAGCAATATTTATACTTAAATAAAATATTCCAATGTAAGCCTAGGAGCTAATTATCTCCAATGGGGAAAATGAAATTGATAGTTTTTCCCTCACCAGGGCGTATAAAACATCTTTTAGAATGTCCCTGCTTATAGTTACAGGACACCCACCCCTGGGGCACCTAGGCAAGACCTTAGAGGTGTATTATATATAAACATAAGGTAGATTATCACTTTGGAAGTACCTTTAATTCCAAAGTCAAATTTACATATAATTTACTTTTAAAGACTGTCTGCAAAGCAGGGCTGCCTTTAAAAATGACATCAGGCAACACAGCAGTGTAACCTCCAGTGCAGCAAATCTGCTGGGTCTCTAAACCTCCCTGCCTTATTATATATTAGGGACTTACAGGGGTCTGTCATTGTCAATTGTAATTATACCTAATTACCATATACCCTTTTCTGGCCCTGGGCCTGGTTAGCAGAGCCCAGGGCACAATCAGAGTCAGTTACCACCAGTATCAGTCAGAAAAAATGGGGGTGATCAGGGCAAAAATGATGATTTTCTCACACTAGTGATGTTGAGGATGTACATAAAGGTTCAGTGGCTAGAAAATGCATGCACCAATACTACAGTCTGGTGCGTGGTTCCTAGTGCAAAGAATTCCAGAGTTGCTAGCATTATCAGGAAGGTAGTGGCAGCGTAACCCCTGAAGTTGCACGCATGTTTGGCATAGTTCCAATATTAAGCTTGTATGTCCACAGGGTCTCAGTCTGGCTCATGGTTTGGGATCTACTTTTACTCTGTCAATCATGGCTCCGATGCTGTATTGCTGTGCCATTTGAGGTCATAGCTGAGTGGTCTGGTATCCAATCTTGCGCTGCATGGCTTGTTGTCGCAGAACATGGAGCTGGTGTAGAAAGATATAGTAGCCTAGCAGTGTTGCATCAATGGTGGTGTAATGCAAAGTGAAAGTGAATGCTGCTGCAAACAACCTGTGAGTGCTTCACCTGTGCATGGCTGTTTATGTGTTCAGATGTGTGTGTGATTTTTTCTGCAGCTGAAATAGTGCATGAATTGAGTTTTATGCATTGTTGTGTTATCTTTTAGTGTTGTTTTCCAATGTTTGCTTCATTCCCTACACTTTTGAGGAACTGTTTCATCTGCTTTTGTTGTTGTGTCCAGTGTCGAGGGCGTAGAGGTTGGCAGTGGTGTAGCTGTGGGGGGAGGGTAGATGGGGGGTGGAGGGTCCAGGTTTCATGGCGCTGGGTGCGGCCCAAGCACATACGGGCTTGCCTTGGATGAGCCGGCAGTGCGGCTCATCCACTGGGATGGTAGGAGGGACGCTGAGCTGCAGAAGGCGGGAAGAAGAGGATGGAAGATGCACAGAAAAGCAGATAAGGAATGAGGAGAGGTGACAGGAAGTGGGTGAATGGCAGAGGGGCAGCAAAAGTGAGCAACGGGGGGCGAAAAAGCAGGACAGAAGGTAGAGGAGCAATGGAATTCAGGTGAGAAAAGAAAAGACCAATAAAGAGGCAAAAGGTGTGATTGAGAACAGAAAAGAGCAACAAAGAGGCAAAAGATGTGAGTAAGAATGAAAAGGAGCAAAAAAGAGGCAAAAGGTGTGAGGTGTTCTCCTCAGGATAAATAGCAGGCAGGAGACCAAAAGTAGTTGAAGAAACAGCATAAGTTTATTGTACATCTCATGCAAGGGACCTCAGCCACCAACAATCCAAGCGAACTGACAAAAGCTTTCCAATAATAACATTCTCTCTCAAGGGGGAGAGTTCCACAAGAGAACACAACCTAGCAACTTCAGAAATGGAGTAAGCAGAATACCACATACCTTCCCCCTTATAGCATAAACATGAAGCAATACAGAGAAAGAAAAACAAACAAACAAAAAAAATAATGAAATACTCAGCGAACACAATCTGGTAAGCGACGAGGAGTGGTCCTCAACACCTCCTGGGTGCTTGAGAAGTAGAGCAGGCAGCAGGAACCCCAGTACCAAAGGAAACACAAGGAGGACACTTGGCAACCCTACCCAGGTTCCAGATCCTATGGTCACTGGTCTTGACAGCATTGTTGAGTAATTTAATAAATTGCAAGGGATTACCAAACTTTGAGGCAGCAGCAGCACCTTTTCTTGGTAATTTCACTCTGACCCAGTCACCAACAACTATGGAAGTTTTCTTAGCAGCCTTCCTCACATCAAACAAATCCTTCCTCCTCTGCATACACCCCAACTCCTTTTCACTCCAACCAGCAGTATCTTCAGACCCACAGTTAGACATTTTCCTGTAGCAGGCCACCCAAGATGGAATTATATTAGTAATGGCTGACCTACCCTTAAATAATCTAAAGGGAGCCACTCCCGTGGATGAATGAGGTGTAAACCTATATTCACAAACCTTTTTTTTAATGGCCAACTCCCAATTATCACCAGAAACAACTGCTAGCTGCATAGCATCTTTCAACACTTTGACAAACCTTTCCACGATGCCATTACACTCTGGGTGATATAAGGCACCCTTTTTATGTTTTATACCCCTCTCCTCCAAAAATTCCTCAAAGAAATGCAAAGTAAACTGAACTTCGCTGTCAGACAATAAAGACATGGGAAACCCTTCACGCTCAAAGAGCTCTTCCAAAAAATTCCACAACAACCTGAGATTCAACAGAATTGACAATTTTAATTTCAGGCCACCTTGAATATAAGTCCATACAAACCAAAACAAATCGATCCTGAGACCTTAACTTCACAGGTCCCAAAATATCAATTGCAAGATCAACCCAAGGACCAGAAGACTGTCCCCGGACGATCATTGGTTGCGTCCTGCACTTCAGCACCTTGTCACTCATAGTACACTGGGGGCAATTGCGAACAACCCTTTCTATGAAAACATCCATCGCTGGTCACCAGTAAGCCTCCCTAACCCTTTCTTTGGTTTTTGCTATTCCCATGTGACTCACATGGGCATTGTCCACCAGCTTATCTTTCAAAGCGTCAGGAACTACCAATTTACTACCTCGCATCAAGATACCACTCACCAAGGTTAACTCATCTTTGACATTCCAAAAGCCTTTAAGATTTTCATCACAGTCATGCTTGTTGCCCCAGCCATCACAAACATTCGCCAACACAAGTTTCAAGACATTATCCTGATCAACATTTTCTCTCCACACTTCCTCTGAAAAGAAACCCTCAGTGATAACACAAACATTCACCTCTTCTTCAAACTCCTCGCCAGAAAAGAACTCAGACTCCTCTGGCACATCAGCAATATCATTTTGACTACAAAGCCTGGAGAGACAGTCTGCCAAAATGTTTTTAGAGCCAGGAAGATAAGAAACATCAAATTGAAACTCTTGCAAGGCAACAACCCACTTCCTAATCCTGTGCGAGACACAGTCAACCCCTTTCTTGCAGAAAACACCTCTAAGAGGTTTGTGATCAGAAACAACATGAAACGATTTTCCCCACAAAAACTTCTTTAGCTTGCGAATGGCCCAGTAGACTCCCAGAGCTTCTTTCTCCACGACAGAATAATTACACTCGGCACCTCTCAAGGGTCTGGAAATGAAAAGAATGGTCTTTTCAGAACCACCAGCTTTCTGTACTAAAACAGCACCCAAACCTTTTGAACTAGCATCCGTCATGAGATATGACTCTAACAAGGGATCAAAGCTAGATAAGGAAGGGGCATCATTCAAACACTGTTTGATTACATCAAACTCTTCACTACAGGCATGACTCCACACAAACTCACAACCCTTTTTTAGCAAGCTGCGCAAATCTTCAGTTTTTGTGAAAAATTGGGAACAAACTTATTATAAAATTCCGCCATACCCAGGAACTTTACTAATTCCTCTTTGTCCTTAGGGTATTCCAAGTTAGAAATGGATTGTACCAAAGAGGGTTTGGGTTTCATACCAAAACCAGAAATTAAATGACCCAGGTACTCAATTTCCCCAACATTAAATTAGCATTTTTCAGACTTCAGAGTGAGACCAGCAGAAAAGAGCCTTTCTAAAACCAGAGTTAACATTTTATCATGTTCTTCAAGGTTAACACCATGGATAAGGATGTCGTCTTGATATACTTTGATCCCAGCAACACCACTGAGAACTCTCTCCATCACCCTCTGAAAAACAGAGGCCGCTGAGATAAGTCCAAAAAGCATCCTGAGACACTTGAAGGTACCAAAAGGTGTGATGAAGGTGGTAAGATCTTGTGAATTTTGATGAAGTTTGACCTGATGATATGCTGATGAAAGGTCCAATGTGGAAAAGTGTTTTGCTCCAGCCAAAGAGGACAACATTTCAGTGATATTGGGGAGAGGAAAATGGTCCACGATAACTTATTTATTCAATTCCCCCAAATCTATGCATAATCTAGCCTCCCCATTTGCCTTGCAAGCCATAACGACTGGAGAAATCCACTACCTCTTGAATGATTCCATTTTTGATAAGCTTATCTAATTCATTTTTCATGCTATCTTTCACTAGTAAAGGAACACCCCTGACCTTTGCTACTTTGGGTACAGCACCTGGTTTGATCTTTATGTAGTGAACTTAGTTCTTGAGGCAGCCTAATTCCTTGCTAAAGACTTCTGGATATTTCGCAATCCAGACATCAGCCCCATCATTTACAGCTTTAACAGCTGGCATATCCCTCAAACACACCGAGGGCGTTTGATTTGGATCTAGGTACACGTAAAGATCCCGCTGTTGGAACCAACTAATCAAAGAATTCCCTCTCATAGAGATATACATTTTCCCAGGAACAATCCTGCCTTTGAATTCAATAGTGCCCCAGAAATACCCCAAAAGATCAATAACTTCTCCTCCATAACCTCTGGTTTTGATGTCTGGCTTGACTAATTTGACCTTGTTACATAGCTGTTGATCATAAAAACTCTTAAGAATAAGCGTGATTTTGGCACCAGAGTCAAATACCATTTTTACAGACTGATCATTTATCAATACATTCTCAAAAGGCCCCTCATTCCTTGAATCAACAACTTGACAAATCTCAACAACCTCACCATCTTGCTCGTAAACATCAACTTCCCTAACTTTCTTCTGCTCCCTCTTGGATCTACAGCAACGCGAAAAATGGCCTTTCTTGCCACAATTGGAACAGGAAACCTTCCACCCAGGACAGTCTTTAAAGTTGGCCATGTGCCCAGGATTGCCACACCTAAAACATTTACCTTGAAACAAAGTGTTACTAGAAGGTGAAAAACTTTTAGAAGGTTTGGCTGAGACCGAAGGCCTATCAGATCTACTCTTAGAGGGAGGTTTGACACTAACCTCTTTAACATCTTTTTCATCTTTCTCAACAGCACCGTTTTTTGAGCACTCCTTTCTAATGGTGTCAACACAAGCTTTAGAATGCTCATGTAACTTCAAAATAGTAATAACTTCTTGTAAGGAGGGATTATCTTTTTGCCATAAACTGTCCTTGGCTTTATCAATAAAACAACCAAGCATAAGTTGATCTCTCAACCTCTCCTCCAAAGTTGCACCAAAACAACAAGTAGAAGCTAGTTTTCTTAAAATGGTAATATATTGCTCTACAGTTTCCTCTTGTCTTTGCATTCTCTCCCTAAAATGATAACGCTCAAGAACCATACTTACTCTGGGAAGATAATGTATGTCGATCTTTCTAACACATATTTCATATTCATTTAAAACGGCAGCTTCACTGTCCGGAAGATCAGGGAGATGTTCAAAGACTTCCTGACCCTCCGAACCCAGACAATGCATAAACAAAGAGGCTTTCCTTTCCGCACTTAAGGAAGTGCCACAGACCCTAGCATAATTGACAAAGACTTTTTTCCATTTGATCCACGGAATTAAAGGATCACCAGGTGACGCTAGAAAAAATAGAGCAGCAGTGACATTCTGCATGTTTAAGAATTAAGGAGAGAGTTTCACACAGACGTAAGCAATTGTGAATATTTTAAGAAAGACAAGAAAATAAATGAGACAAAGGTTAAGCAAACAGCTGTGTGTGGAAGTAAACAAAGAGAACTACAGCTGTGCACGTGAATACCTACAATAACTCGCAGCTGTGCACATAAGGTAACAATAATAAAGTCAATATTAAGAATTACAGCTGTGCACATCAGCGTTGGGATAAAAGTAAGCTGTGCACATCAGCGCTGGTTTAGAAATATTAAATAACAGCTGTGTGCAAACGCAGCTGTGCACATCAGCGCAGAAGTCGCAATGATAAACTTTACAGGAAGGATTACAGCTGTGCACATCTGCGCAGGTGTAGGAGTATTAAATGGCACTGACAATGAAGCAATGAGCTTGTTCCAACAAGCCTCCAGGCAAGGTCAGGCAACAGACCTCAAGCCAACATTAAGAGCAGAACATTATGCGAGCATGACGTACTTTGCGAGAAACAGAATTAAATAAATAAAGAAAATAATAAAGCTGTGCGCATCAGCGCAGATGTGAAAATATTAAATAAAAGAAGTGCATGTAAGCGCTGAGAATCAACAAAAGGGCCTGCTCCGGCAGGCAAAACAGGCAATCGTAGGCCTCCAGGCAATGTCAGGCAAATGTAGGCCTCCGGGCAGAGACAGGCAAGCGTAGGCCTCCAGGCAAGGTCAGGCAAATGTAGGCCTCTGGGCAGAGACAGGCAAGCGCAGGCCTCCAGGCAAGGTCAGGCAAACGTAGGCCTTCAGGCAAAGTTAGACAAACATAGGCCTCCAGGCAAAACAGGCAAGCGTAGGCCTCCAGGCAAGGTCAGGCAAATGTGGGCCTCTGGGCTGAGACAGGCAAGCGTAGGCCTCCAGGCAAGGTCAGGCAAACGTAGGCCTTCAGGCAAAGTTAGACAAACGTAGGCTTCCAGGCGAGGCCAGGCAGATGCGAGGAGGCCCAAAGCGGCGCACAGCAGCGCGTTGTGAAGCCAGCGGAGCAGATGCCAGAAACAGGAAAACCAAACCCTACCGTGAGACTCCAGGGTACAGTACACCAGCGCGCTCCTCAGGAAGACAGGAGCAGGGAGGCTGAAAAGTCATCTATGAAGAGCCCTCACGTTGAATGAAGCAAAGAAGACATTAGTCGAGGGCAGCACACCTGATGAGCCTCACGAAGGCTTTAAGGTAAAAGCAACCTTATATCTTCAAGCATGGAATAAATCTTCAGAAGTTGCTGAGTTGGATAGTTAAGCTGAGTTGTGTTGAGGTCCCTGTTTGATGAAAGTAGGTTCACTCGTCGCCAAAATGAGGTGTTCTCCTCAGGATAAATAGCAGGCAGGAGACCAAAAGTAGTTGAAGAAACAGCATAAATTTATTGTACAGCTCATGCAAGGGGTCTCAGCCACCAACAATCCAAGTGAACTGACAAAAGCTTTCCAATAATAACATTCTCTCTCAAGGGGGAGAGTTCCACAATAGTACACAACCTAGCAACCTCAGAAAAGGAGATTGCGCAATACAAGGCACAGAAAGGAGAGACATAAAAGCAGAATACCACAAGGTGAGAGTGAGAACGGAAAATAGCAATAGGAGCAGGGCCGGACTGGGACCCAAAGCAGCCCTGGAACTTTTCTCAGACCAGCCTCTGTGGAAAAGCTTGCTGGCTGCTTTTGTTACTGGAGGCTGATAGATTTTGCATGCACATCGACCATCTAGAAAATAATAGATTCTGGCAGGTCAAACCTTCAGAAATTTATTAAGCCCATAAGAAAGGCAAAACATGTGGAATTTGGAGAGAGAATTCCGATTCTGCTTGTTTTGCCTCATTTTCAAGTTGAGACCTTGGAGTAGGAGGTATTGATCACATTACCTTACCCTGGGTTAAGTACCCCACACTATGCAGCCCAACTTAATGTGCGCAATGAGTGCGTTGGAAAAAGGTGCTGCTTCTCACACCTGGCCAAAACAGAAGTATCCAGAAGATCCCATATTAAGGTTTAGCCCCAGGCTTGGCACTAACTTCTGACAAGCCTGCTCATAATGGCATTTTCCTAATCCCTCAGTGGGAACATATGAAGTGTCACAGAGCCTTCCTTATTTCTTGCTCCCCCTGCAACGATTGAAATATTCAGGTGCACACCCATCGGATTAACTGTAGATATTACATGGCACAGAACTAATTTTCAAGCCTCATCTTTTACAATATGGTTCTTAATACACAAAATAATTCTTTTTAGGATCTTATTCCTACTCCAAGTATGCAAAGTTCTTCTTCAGATATAGCTTTCCACTACCTTCATTTACCTAAGGCGTGGATGTCACTTGCATAATACTTGTTTTGCCGAACCTAGTTGTGGGCCAACTACTCTCTCACCACCAAACTGTCAATGCAACCTTGCATTCATTTGAAAAGGAGACTTCAAAGTTGGAGACCCAAAGAAAACGTTTTTGTTAAGCTCAAAACTGGGCTCACCACATCAGATCCAGATACTCATTGTGCCCAATTTATTTTCATGCATCTGTTACTTACCTGTCATCTTGTTTCCATGAGTCTTACTATTCGTCACTATCTCTAAAATATGAGGGTGAGTCCAAGTTTGAAAGGCAGGCAATCTTGCGCACCCTTTAAACCAAGCTTGTGGATACTGCATTCATTTCTCCTTGTTTAATAGGCCAAAGGTGTATCCTATTGCTTAAAGATACAAAGGGCCATAATGATAGCAAAGTCACATCACAGAAAGTCACCTGCTGTGCTGCACTGCGTGACAGGGAAAGGACAGGAAGGTGCCGTATTTAAAAGAATACAGCACATTCCTGCCTTTGTCCCGGCGCTGGCACTGTTTTGGCTGCCTAGCGCCAACGCAGGCACCCTTGTATCATGGTGCAAAGGTGCCTGCATTGTAAGGAGGATTGTTTTTTTGCAGGAAGAGGCAACTTCCAGCACAAAAAGAATCCCCAGAGACATTTTCCTCTTTCTATGTGTGCTGCAGAATGCAGACTGACTTTGAAACAGACGCACGCACACGCCGCCGGCCACCACGCCGCAATTATGGAAACAAACAGTATATGAGATTCCTCTTTTGAACGTTGGACTGATGAAATGATTATCAATTGTGAAAACGTACTGTGATTCTTATGAGCCCTGAAGAAGTCTCCTTGTGAGACGAAACGCGTCGGCTATGGTCCTTTGAATTTTAATGAACATTTAATAAAGAATCACTTGGAACAAAAAGAAAACATTTGGAATCCGGAATTCCTTTTATGTGCTCATTGTTTTGAACTTTTTTTGATTGTACACTGTTGAGTGCTGAACCAATTGCTTTGATGGTTAGAAAACATACCTACCTGTTTCATACAGAGTGCCAGGAATATACTACCAGGAAAATACTAACACATGGTCACCTATTTCTGGGGAGACAGTAAAGAACTGTGTGCATTGAGGAGGGAGTTCTTTAATCTTATCAAAAACGGTGAAGGGGGCTGTTGTGTCCCTGTGTATGTGAACAGACCACACAGATACAGGTATGATGCTGATCTATTCTTTGATATGTGTTTCACTCTACCACTTTTGTTCCTCCACCAATGCTGTCCATGTGCTGCGTTGCTCTAAAAGAAAAATACTCCTCCCTGCAATGATGACAGGAGCAGCCATAAAAATGCTCTTAATTAGTTTTTAAGTGGCAGCAAGATACCAGTCTCGTAGCGTGGGTGAACCTCATGAAGAAAAGACTAGATTAAAAGGGTGTGGATTCCTTCACTGTTCAGGGGATGTGTATGTCCACTGGTATAGCAAGTGCTTTAAGCAAGAAATACCTGTTTCATTTCTCGAGTGATCTTGAATTTTGAGAACCCTGCTTTGTATGAATCATTAGGCATGTTACCTTGGCTTTGCTTTTGCTGGTGATGGAAGTGAATATCTGTGGACAATCGGTATTGGCTTACAGAGTAGTAGGTGCATGTTGGTTTTTGGATTCACACAGTGGCGGCTCCTCCGATATGGCGAAGGAGCGTCGCCTCTCTGCTTTTAAGCCGTGCAAATAAAGGAAACATAAAATGATAACTTTGAGTTATTATCATTTTATGTTTCCATGCTGCTTTGTGGTTGGGCGGGGCTGCTCTGCTCTCAGAGCAGGGCAGGGGAGGAGTGGTTTGCCCACTCATAAGTGCACATGACTCTGGGGCCGGCCAAACAGCCATGCGCACTTTCCTTCCTCTCCACGCAGGCTGCATGACAGCCTGCCTGGAGAACATGCCCAGGCCTCCATTCCCTGGCAGAGCGTCGAACCACGACGCTCAGACCAATCACAACGCTGTATTGAGGTTTATTTTATAGGAAAGAAAAATGTGTATGAGCATGTAATATTAATTCTGTATTAAGTTGTTCAAAATGCATTACCTTGTTTAAAATTATTTATATTGAAATGCCTGTAGTAATATTCTCCTCTTTTGTGTCCAACACCTTTTTCAAATAATCTTAGGGGCTGATTAAGTCCTTTAGTCTCCAACACCTTTCCCAAATTGGTTCATACTAGAATTGGAATAGATTGGAGTGCAAATAGTAAATTTAACCACTTTAGTGTCCAACACCTTCCTCAAATTGGTTTTTGATTGGAGTAGGAATGGTAAATGTCACCCCTTTAGTGTCCAATGCTTCCCCCAAATTGGTTTAGATTGCATTTAAAATAATAAGTGCTGTATTACGAGTCTGGCGGTCCACGGACCGCCAGACTCGCAGGGGTGCGGAGGTGGTGGTCTTCCGACCAAACTCTTACAATAAGTGCAGTCGGACCACCATTGCCCCGCCGCAGCCGCCAGAGAACCGCCATTCTGTGGCGGTGTTGCGGTAATCGGGAAGCCGCAATAAGCTTGACGGGACTGCAGAGGTCTCGCCAAGCATATTACAAGTTTCCTCTCCGCCATGGTTTTCATGACGGTTCTAGCGCCATAAAAACCGTGGCAAAGAGGAAACAATTGGGGCTCCACAGGGCCCCCTGGTGCCTCCTGCTATGTGGATGCAAGCAGGGGGGCATGACATGTGCCTCCCTGTATGCATGCACCCCAGTATCTGCACGACATGGAATTTACAGACCATGCAGCGCAGGAACTGTTTTTGGCATTCCCATTGCGGTGCCCTTTTTCAGGGCACCGCCTTGGGAATGTAATAAAAAAGCCCACCAGACATACACGAGAAATACTCATAATTTGGCGGGCGGCCCGGCCACTGGTTTGGTGGTGCGGCGGTCGGGCGGACCTAGTGGCGCACCGCCAAACTCGTAATCAGGCCCTAAATGTCATACGTTTAGTGTCCAACACCTTTCCCAAATTGGTTTAGATTGGAGTTAGAATTAGGGGTGGACGGTGAACTCCGCTCCGACAGCAGAGTTGGCTGAGTTTTGCCAACTCCGCGCTCCGCTGAGAGCGCAGAGTTTGGCAAAAAACTCTGATTCTGCGGTGTAGCGGGGTTTGCCCCAACTGCCCTCCCCTATTTAAAACATTGGTGGCAATAGGAGAGATCGACCGAAATGTAGGCCCAAATTAGAAATGATATGCAGGCAATTGTAAATTACATCATCAAGAGGTATACTGGCTTGTCAACTTACTTGCTCTCTCCACCTGCCTGCCGATGCAAATTCTGCCCCGGTGCACGGAGCAACTGAAATCATCTGGAGAGTGCATCTGTTGTCATGTGCGCATTGTCAGGCGTGTGCATTTGTCGGCAGTCCTAGGCATGCTGGGAAGTGTAGTTGTTTCTCAGCGTCTCACCCGGCGGTGTGACTGAAGGCACCCTCCTGAGAACGCACTTCCGACCTGCCAGCCTGCGGTCTCCTGAAGTACGCTTGGGCAATAGGCGACTACGCGGCAGCCACTAATCAGGACTGTGGTGCTTCCCCGGCCTCCTGCCGGAAGTTAATAGGCGAAGTGATTTAGGTGGTGGCACCACGCCAAGTGATACAGGCCCTAACGAAGGGCGGTTGGCGTCTGCCGGTGATGGGAGCCGAGTGGTGGACCCGTGGAGGTGAGTGAGGCCAGCGCACCCCGACCTACACCAGTGGGGGACCCTTGGACTGCTACCTAGCCAGAATCGATTGGGGGCCCAAGATTGCCTTTGCTGCTAGAAGAGAAAGTAGTGCAGGAGAAGTAGTTGTGGGTTAGAAATAATCTGACCATGCCTTTGTGCCTGCCTCTTTTGTATAAGGAGTACAGTGCAAGAGCTGGTGCCACTTTAATGACTTTTCATTAGATGGTGTATGCCTAACAAAATCTAAACCTGGTTATGATGTTGAAATATATGTGGGTAATCAAAACACACAACAAGCTAGCACTGCAGTGCAATCATGTAAGATAACATTGCGTCCATTTTAGGAAACATGCACGCAGAATTAGTATGGAGTCTGCAATTTCTTTTTCAGAATATGTGTGACCTAAAATCCTGCAGGACAAATAACAGATTTACAGTTGTGAATGGCGGTAAGATTCCCTTGTCAGAGAGGGCACAAACAACACCTACGGGGTGTAAAGGATAAAAAAGTGTGGTGTGTAGCGGTGATAATGAGCTTGAGTCTTACGTTTGCCCTTGTTTTGTTAATATTGTCTAACTGTCCCCATTTCTTTCAATGTGTATATTGTGAAGATGAGGCAGCTGACTTGACTGAGCAGAATAATTTGTGCCATTGTAAGCTAAGCTGCGAGCAATGGCTACAATTAGGGTGGAGCGGAACTCCGTGGAAATCCACGGATTTTTTATACAACTCCGCAGAAATCCGCGTAGTGCAGCTCCGCAAAGTCCGCCCACCTCTAGTTAGAATAGCAAATGTAACCTCTTTAGTGTCCAACACTTTTCCAAAATTGGTTTAGATTGGAGTGGAAATAGTAAAGCAATTTAGGGGTCGATTCCGATTCGGGTCGGAAGCGCACCTAACACTATCCGTCCGGAAAAAAACCCAGCCGAATGCGTGTTTCCCGACCGATTCGAACAGTCGTCCGAACGAGCAAGTACGATGCGCATAACAGCCCAGATTCCGAGCGAGCCGTACTCACCCATTTCAGCTCCTGTTCCCCGCCCGAGCCGGATCCGTAAACGCCGAATCGAGTCGCAGGGAACCAATTACACAGCACCTTCCGGCCGGACTAGTACGATGCGCACTCCATACGCGCCGAACCCGTCGCTACGTCCGGCACGTCAGAGCATCCGGGAGAGCTGCACATAAGCTCCGATTCGCGCCACAAGACGATCCACGGCTACGAGACGAACAAGCCAGTGACGAGTACGAGTCCAAGCCACAAGAAACCCGAACGAGACGAACAAAACATGAATCCCATCGCGCAGGTCCTACCAATATTCTACATCTATTACCGGGACCGGCACGGACGCGTACGGCGAAGACGGTAAGTCAAACACCCACTACACAAAGAAACGACACGTACCCAACATATGTCACACACACATAGGGATGCAGAAATGACGTACACTAGCAACAGCAGAACCATAGGGGCGGGATGGCTACCACCAATGCCATACACACCCATAGGGGCTGGATGCCTACCACTACCACCACCCCTACTCAGGGGGCCTGGATGCCTGTCACTACTACCATCCCCACTCATAGGGGGATGGATGTCTACCACTACCACCACCCCTACTCAGGGGGCCTGGATGCCTGTCACTACTACCATCCCCACTCATAGGGGGATGGATGCCTACCACTACCACCACCCCTACTCATGGGAGCCTGGATGCCTACCACTACCACCACCCCTACTCAGGGGGCCTGGATGCCTGTCACTACTACCATCCCCACTCATAGGGGGATGGATGCCTACCACTACCACCACCCCTACTCAGGGGTGCCTGGATGCCTACCACTACCACAACCCCTACTCAGGGGGCCTGGATGCCTGTCACTACTACCATCCCCACTCATAGGGGGATGGATGCCTACCACTACCACCACCCCTACTCAGGGGTGCCTGGATGCCTACCACTACCAGCACCCCTACTCAGGGGGGCCTGGATGCCTGTCACAACTACCATCCCCACTCATAGGGGGATGGATGCCTACCACTACCACCACCCCTACTCAGGGGGGCCTGGATGCCTGTCACTACTACCATCCCCACTCATAGGGGGATGGATGCCTACCACTACCACCACCCCTACTCAGGGGTGCCTGGAAGCCTACCACTAACACCACCCCTACTCATGGGGGCCTGGATGCCTGTCACTACTACCATCCCCACTCATAGGGGGATGGATGCCTACCACTACCACCACCCCTACTCATGGGGGCCTGGATGCCTACCACTACCACCACCCCTACTCAGGGGGGCCTGGATGCCTACCACTACCACCACCCCTACGGGGGCCTGGATGCCTGTCACCACTACCATCCCCACTCATAGGGGGATGGATGCCTACTACTACCACCACCCCTACTCATGGGGCCTGGATGCCTACCACTACCACCACCCCTACTCAGGGGGGCCTGGATGCCTACCACTACCACCACCCCTACTCAGGGAGGCCTGGATGCCTGTCACTACTACCATCCCCACTCTTAGGGGGATGGATGCCTACCACTACCACCACCCCTACTCAGGGGTGCCTGGATGCCTACCACTACCACCACCCCTACTCAGGGGGGCCTGGATGCCTGTCACTACTACCATCTCCACTCATAGGGGATGGATGCCTACCACTACCACCACCCCTACTCAGTGGGGCCTGGATGCCTGTCACTACTACCATCCCCACTCATAGGGGGATGGATGCCTACCACTACCACCACCCCACTCAGGGGGGCCTGGATGCCTGTCACTACTGCCATCCCCACTCATAGGGGGATGGATGCCTACCACTACCACCACCCCTACTCATGGGGGCCTGGATGCCTGTCACTACTACCATCCCCACTCATAGGGGGATGGATGCCTGTCACTACTACCATCCCCACTCATAGGGGGATGGATGCCTACCACTACCACCACCCCTACTCATGGGGGCCTGGATGCCTACCACTACCACCACCCCTACTCATGGGGGCCTGGATGCCTACCACTACCACCACCCCTACTCAGGGGGGCCTGGATGCCTACCACTAACACCATCCCCACTCATAGGGGGATGGATGCCTACCACACACACCACCCCTACACATAGGACGGGAAATGCATGACACAACCAGCATACTCCAACATAAGGAATGTCTGAAAATACATCCCACCAACACCATGACAAGCCTGTGTAGTCTGTGTCAAATGCCTACAACACTGAACATGACATTGAGCATACAATGTGACCCCCTATCACATGTGTCACACATAAATGTGTGTGGCCTCCACAATACAAGCAGACCATGACCACTGTGGCAATGGGGTCTAACACCCCATCATCACAGTGACCAAAAGGTAAGTCTGGGGTCCATAGCTGAAGCACATTTTGAACATTGTGGCAATGGGGTCTAAACCCCCATCACCACAGTGACCAAAAGATAAGTGTGGGGTCCATAGCTGAAGCACATTTTGAACATTGTGGCAATGGGGTTTAAACCCCCATCACCACAGTGACCAAAAGGTAAGTGTTGTCATGGGAAAAGCTGCAAATGCCAAACAGCATGGATGATTCCTGGTCACAGAACAACAAACACATCTGTGGCATAGTAGTGCTTGTGTCCCATAGCAACATACATTGGGTGAGGCAAACAGTGCAGTGCAAATAAGATATACCTTTGGCCATGTGCAGACAAACATCACCCATGGGGGCTGACATTGTCAACATTCGTCAATAACACAATGACAGAAGTGACCATCATAATGCAGCCCCACATATCTGCACCAATGGACACACAAATGTAGATATCCTGTGGAGACTGTAGATGTCAGGTGAACAAATACCATACCATGGCAGCAATGGGACATACAAACCATGATCATTGTGCTGACTGATGACCTAGGAGTCCCAGGGACAGCAGGGGAAACCCACCAAACAACATACAGCCAATGGCACACAAAGATATGCCAATGCAGTGGTGCAGATGCACAAACACAAACAGGCAGCCTCACACTGCATATCAAACACAACAGGTGATGGGGGGTTGCCAGTGTCCCCAGGCAACCACACAACACATGAGGAGGCCTGAATCACAATTACACAGATGTGTATACAGTGCCACACAGAAGTAACTCATGGATCGGATTGCCCTATGTGGGCAATCAGGCATTGTTAGATGAGAGGGAGCCCAAATTACACATGTCACACAAGCTTGTAGGAACAGCAAATAACACAGCAAGAGACAGACCCACCACAGCACTACCCCCAGGGACCCCACATTGTGGTGACCCTGGCCTGCATGATAATCCCACTGTGATGACAAAGCTAGATGTCGTTCACACTATGAACCACAGTCATGTGTCCTGAGCTACAAACTACCATCACACCTACACAAACACAAATCAATCAGCACGGCCTGTCAGCCAAGGAAAACATGGAGGTAGGGGTCTAGCCATGCAACAACTCTCATTTGCACACACTCAACACCACACACCTTGATCTACACCAATGTGCAGCTGTGAAGCTCACATGGACTGGTGACATTGCACATGCACCCATGACAATCCCAGGGGTGGTGGTGGGAACTAAGGTGCAGAAACCCATCACACATGGCCAGTCAACAAGACTCGTGAATGTCAGACACACTGCACAGTACGCCGTACATGGGCATGATGTGAAATCCACCACAATCAATGTGATCCCGGACACAGTCACACACCAATGAAGAAGTCAAGGTCACCCACAAAGAACACACATAGACAACTTCCAACATTGCAGCTCTGACCCAGAGGAGTGGCAGCAGTCACACACACAACGTGTCACAATCACTGAAAGCTAACACAAACTGTAAATTACATGACTTGTGTAACCAACAAGTGCCAAGGGGAATCCTGACTGTGTCTCATCTGCGTTTGCCCACAAACTCAGCCCTGACAGCAAACACACCTATGGATGACACCCTGATGACCAGTAATGTGCCATGCACCCACATCCCAGAGAACCCAGTGCGAAGATTTGGGGGAACATAGGTCAACTCAGCAAGCATCACAAACAGGAACATCACTAGGGATCACAGCCTGTGTTGCAAAATGGAAGTGAACACACACAGACATGCTCACACAACACACACCTTGGGCTCAGGCAATGTCACGGAATTACACACTGCCATGAGGGGACTCCACTCCTGTGTAAGGAAAGCTGTGCCATACGTTGTCTCTGCAGGGCTCAATCATGTCAGCAGTACACTTGGTCACTCAGTCAACAATTAGCACAAAATGAAGGCTCTCGTCACATCAGCCTGGTCATGGGAGTGTCATCGAAATCATCTGCACAGATCCAACACACATGTATAGTAAGTTGCACTGATAACACAGATGAGTCCTTCCCCATTGATGCCCAAACTTGCATGTCCAGTGGAGATGGTCACACGGTCAGGGAAATAGACAAATTGAACAATGGCAAGCACAACTGATGTGCAGGGGTTTAAGCTACAGATGTGATATTGCATATAAATGTAGGAAATCACATTGGCAAATATTGAAAACATGACACCCTCATATTGCTGCAAAGGATGACATGGCTACACACCAGGATAGGACACATTCCCCCTGGACCACATGGGGTCCTGCACAGTAACACTTCATTTTCATGATATCAAAAATCACCATCACTGCAGCAAGGGCATGGTTAGCATCATCAACATCATGTACATCTGAAACTAAACCACCAGAGAACAGAAAGGAGCTTTATTCATCATATGTGGGTGAAATATGAAAGTCCTGCAAAAATACAAAGGCCAATGGCCAGTCCAACAGTTCAGTCCGAACAGGGTGACAGTGGCAGATGTCACCCTCTGCTTGCCTGCACTGATACGGAGCAGGGACATTCCCCTCGGAGGGGCATACGGGGGGCAGGCCAGGCACCGCAGGGACAGGATCAGGGCTCACCAGAAGGAGGCAGGGAAGGGGTGGCTGGTGCTGGAGAGTCACTGACAACTGCAGTGGAGGTGTCTGACATGGTGTGTGCCGGCTCAACTGGGGGCATGAGTCAGATGGTGTGGGTGCCGGCACGACTGCAGTGGTCCGGCCAGATGGAGTGGACAGGTTCCCCACTGCAGTGCCCAAGTCAGACGGGGTGGTAGTGGACTCCACTGCAGTGCCTATCTCCAGGGGAGTAGAATGGGGTTCAGGTAAGGTGGGCAGGACAGAGGGGGAGGACACGGTCTCCACACCAGTGGCACAAACATGTGCAGCGGGGGTGTGAGGCTGGAAGAGCAAGTGGTAGGTGGAGAAGGCCGGATCATTTTGGGGATGGTATATCTGTGGGTGGGGGAACCTGGGGCAGGGTGTGGTGGGGGAACCAGTGTTGTGGGGGCCTGAGGGATGGAGGAAGGAGACTGTGTGGTTGAGCTGCAGGGCGGTGGTGGGGTCTTGCTCTTCCGGGACCGGGGGACTTGCGTGTGGGGGCCTTAGTCTGTCCGTGCCTGGGGGAGGGTGTCCAGGGGTGAGGGGCACTCCCTCTGTGTGGGTGGACTTCCTCTTCCCCTGTATGCTGGATCAGCTGGATCGGAGGGGAAGAGGCCGAGGTCACAGAGGAAGAGCTGCTGTTTAGGTGGGGTTGCAGGTGAGGCAAGGGAAGGGGTCTTGGAGGGAGAGGATTTGGAGGACTGCAGCGTGACTGTGCATGCCTGTGTGTGTGTCTGTTCCCCTTCCCCTGTGGGTGTGGTATCAGTCCCCTGAGGATGCTTGCATGCACGTTTTGCCTTTGTTTTGGGTGATTCTGTGCTGCTTGTGTCTGTGTGTTTGGGTGATTGTGCAGGTGTGCATGTGCTTGGGACAGGTAGGGTGCCAGGAAGTGTGGATGGGGCAGAGGTAGGAGGGGTGAGGGACTGTTGGAGGAGGGACACTGCTGCCGTCAGGGAGGAGTCGATGGACTTTTTGCTCCTCTGTAGGGCAGACATGCCAGATGAGATGCCCTCCATGAACGACACCAGCTGTGTCAACAGAGTGGTGTGTGCATGGAGGACACTCAGCATAGCTGTCTGCCCTACATGGAGCTGGCGAAGTAAGTACACAGACTCCTCACTCAGGGCAGCAGGGGACACAGGGGCAGGGGGTGCGGTGCCTGGCACGAAGGAGACACGCTCCCGAACACGGGAGCCTCCACGGACCTCTGGAATGGGAGCCAATGGGAGGGCGGTGGTGGTGGCGGTGGTGGTGGCGGGGCCAGCCATACTAGCTGGGGTGTGGTGGCTGCTGACACCCGCCTCCACAAGGGAGTCATCCTCCGAGCTGCTGTGGTCCTCAGCTGAGGTGGATGGTGCTGAGGACTCCTCGGTGTGGCTCCCCTCGCCCTCTGTGCCACTGGGTCCCTCCGACCACTCATCGGCTGCTGACCCAGCCTGGCTCTGCAGCTCCTCCTGGTACGTGGAGCTGTCCCCTCCTGTGGCCGTGGATGTATCTGCAAACAATTACGGAAACAGACAAACATCAGTCACCTGCACAGACCGCACACACCACAGTAAGTACAGCACATTACAGAGCAAGCCCTGGCATCCTTAGTCGAACATTGCCAAAAGTGCTCACACAGATTAGGAGAAGCCAATTGTCAGTCTGATGGTCAACCATGGCACTCACACCCCTCCTGGCCTTTGTAGTAGGGTTCTGTTCTACCATATAACACAGACCTATGTACCTTTCTGCTCTGCCCATGAAACATGGCACTCCCATATAGGCCCCACCAGTCAGGCCCTGATAGATGACCTAAGCTGTCCATTGTACTTTTAGCCTTTTAGTACCTGTCACAGTGGTCCACACCCCCTTAGATACATACACTTAGGCCCAAACCCACCTCCTTAGATGCACACACACATGTAGGCCGAAGAGGCCACTGCCTCATGCTATCATTTTTCTAATACAACAAATCTTGTAGGCCTTTCTGACCTGACAGCAGGGACCTGTGCCATCCACCGCGGCACCAGCCCCCCCCTTGTAAATATCCACAGTCACAAGAATAAGGTTAGCCCACACGTATGTGACACTCTGCTGGTTCATCTTGCTCCTTCACAAGCAATGTTTGCAAATTTTAACTTATGAAACTTTCAACGCTTGCTCCACTGAAACTGAAAAGGCGGCTACGTGACAGAGAAATAATATATAAAATTCTCAAATTCAGAGCATCTTTCGGTAAAAGTTATCTTCTTCTTATGTTTGCGGTCAAGAGCACCGACCACCTGCTAAAAGCCCCTGTTTTCACCATGATACCACTTCTCTGTTCTTCAAAAAACTTTCCACAGTTACTGTAAGCGTGTGGTCAAGGACCCACGTCAGGGCCCACGTCAACTGTGGGTAGGAGTTCTGCATTAAGCCATATAAAAGCTTTGCACCCATGTCCACGCCCTGAACTCTTCATACCAGTGCATTGCATGGGGAAGGTTCACGGTCGGACGTTCTCCTGATCTTGGGCCTCGAAATTCTACTATCAAGGTGGTAATGCTCTTTTCTGATGCTAGTCTTTTGCCTTTGTCAGCCTCTCTAATTTAGCTCATCCACACCCAATTCATTGCATTCATCCTAGCTTACACTGTGTAGCCTTGGATGGTTCTTGCTCTCTTTTGTAAGATTTGCCTTCTAGGTAACCCTGGGCAAAGCACTTCGCAAACTACGCTCGCGTAGTTTGCGAAGTTTGCGCTACTTCGCACAATGCGAATTGCACGTAGCACAGTGCAAACACGCGTAGCGTAGCGTAGTGCAGCGGTCATTTTTTGCTTGCTCGCGGTCCTCAACGTCAAGTTGGCGACCGCGAGCAAGCAAAATGACATCCCGGCGAGACTTTTTCCTCGTTCGCGATCTGCAACATCAAGTTGCCGATCGCGAGCGTGGAAAATAAACCTCCCGGCGAGATTCTCAACGCGGGAGGTCAGGTTTCTCATTGTGAGTGGTCGCGTATGCTCGCGACCGCTCGCGATGAGAAACTACCAGTCCGCGTTGAGAAGCTGCCGCTCGAGTACAAATCTACTCGAGCGGAAGTAAAAGACAGCTCGCACTGTGCAAGATGCCGTTTTTAATGATTGCACAGTGCGGACAAGCATCCGGCACTGTGCAATCATTGCGAACAGTGCACTACGCAGTTCGCGTAGTGCTACGCGTAGCTCGCGTAGTGCGAACTGCACTTTGCGTAGCTTCGCGTAGCGCTACTTCGCGAACTACGCCCAGGCTTACTTCTAGGCGCTTGCCTATTCATGATCCCTCTTTTAAGACTTGCCCCCTAGGCTGTAGCTCACTGATAGATAGTTACATAGATCTTTGTGCTTCACTTAAAATATGATTTGTAATATTGTTGATGCTTTCATTTTCATCCTGCTCATGTGTTGACGAGCAGCATCAAATGAACAGTTCTCGGTGTTACTGAATTGCTGAACAAAGTGCCACTGTATTTCACACCGTTGTTCCTTCTTTTCAAGTGAACGAGCAGAGTGCGGGTCGTGCTCTCATGAGCCGGTAAGCAGAAGGGTGTGACCACCCATTTACCCTCAAACAGCTTGCACCCATCTGTCTGGTGCCTGCCGGATGGTAATACCCCAGTGTGGACACATGCACCACCTACCCAGTTGTTGGACATTGCAGGGAACACGGTGAAGTATGTGAACATGCACACATCACATCTCTTGTCCCTGAGTCAGTACAGGTGTCCGGATGAAGGGATGGCCAGAGTCTAATTTGAAATGCATGTGATGCATACCAGCACCAGACACCATGATGCACCCATGTCCTCATAGTCAATGCCACAATGGGGTGCATGTTGCACATGTCACTCCCCTGCAGGATCACTTTTAGGAAGTTTAATGCCATGGCACATGCATGCCTGCAAAGTCATACATCACTGTCTCCAGTCACATGGGCAGGGCAGCCAGCCAACAACAGTCTGCACTGTGTCACAATCCTAGGTCATGGGGAATGCAAGTTCTGTAGCTGACAAGTGCACATGTCCATCCCCCCCCACCACATCATCTGAACTCGTATTTGTCCACGTCATTCCAATTGGACATATGGGAGACATGAAACACAACTCTCTGAACCTGAGCACCTCACAGTCTGCTGTGAATGAAAAACAGCTGCCTGAACTTCTCAGTCGCATGCACCAGTCTGCACAGTCAAGTGATCAAACACCTATATGTCACCCAAGTATCGTCTCTCATGGTCACATCTCAGATGGCATGCTGAGCCATAACCGATGAACAGCCCAGTAGTCCTGACAACGAAGCCACAGCACAATGACGCAGAGGCAGACACCTGAGGGAACATTTCACTGACCACAACGTGTCAGCTGATACACGGGAGTGGGAGTACAGAGTGTATTGTATGCCCTGGAGTAGGCATGACTGTCCTGCTCCACATGAAAGAGGGATGAGCCCTGGACAGTAGGCATGTGGCTAAGCATGTGTGACACACTTGATATACATACTCCTGAGGCCCAAACATTGTTCCCACCCGCAGCATGGGGGTGTGCCAAATACCCCAGGCACATGTGGTGAGTCAGATCAGCAATTGGAACACATATCAAAGTTACACGCAGATTACATGTCAGAACTCAGGCATTGTGTAAGCAATTGACCCACCCATGAAGCCCACCACAAAGGTACGGTAACAAATGCTGGCCCCCACCCTGAGCTAAGCAAAATGCAAGGACACAGTACCCAAGTGACACAATTTCCAGACTGTAAGGGCCACACCTGGGTATCAGATGAGGAGTGGGCATGTCACAATTGAGGGACATGGGTCCTGGACCACAAGACTGATGTACTCTGGAGGTTTAACCAGGCCAGAGGAGGGCACATAGCATGTCAGACAAAGTTCACAGTGCAGTCATGGACTCACCCCCTCCTTGCTGCTGTCTGGCCTTCAGCTGCCCATCCAGGTCAGGGAAGACCACCGCCAGGATCCGGAGCATGTGGGGGTCAGGGTCCGGTGTCCGCCCCTCCTGCGAGGAGGCGACAGCTTCAGCTGGACCCTTGCGATCCTCCGGGTCCAGCCCCGAAGGTCCTGCCACCTCTTCTGGCAGTTGCGGATCCGGCGCTTGTAGTCCCCCACGGATCTTACTGCCCGGACGATGGTCAGCCAGGTCTCCTGTTTCTGGTGGGCATCAACCTGTGAGGATGACAAAGTGAAAAAGGCCATTACTACACATGCAACATATCCGTGCATCACACAGTTGGATATACATGTCTCAATCACAGGGGTACATGATGTACACAGGCAGTGCAACTATGGCTATGAACAGTTTACCAGCAGTTACTAAATGGTATCATTGCCTGGGAAGTAAAACCTTGTTGGAATGCACTGTTACTGCACTATACCTGTTCAGTGCATGTAACTACACACTTTGGGGTGTGAGAACTACTCAGTGAGCATGCTAGCCAGTGGTGTGCACACTGGAAGTCTTGCTAGTCAGACAACATGCACATTTAGTAAGGCAGTGGACAGCACACTCACCTGCTCCCTGGTTTCCCATACAGCTTGCTGTACTGTGGAAGGAGGCTGTCCAGCAGGGCCTGGCTCTCCTCAGTGCTGAAGGCTGGGGCTCTCTCCACAGTACGTGCCATTGCAGTAGCCAGAGGATGCAGAGACAGCAGCAGTGTTGGTGGCAGATGTCGTCCTGGAGCATGTAGTGCAGGCAAGTGAGCTCTCAGGGGAACAGCCAGCATTATATGTGTGCTGCAGAGGCAGATACTGTCCCATGTGTCCAAAGTGATAGGTCCAACTCGTTTGCAACTTCTGAATCTGGCCAATCCATTGAATTGCACCACGCCCACAGCATCCTTCAAAAGTTAAACTTCATGACACCCATGAATTTGCAACATTGTTGTGGCTGGCCAACTGAATTCACTGCATCAGACTCGTTACAGATTCGAAAATGCGTCCGTTGCAATGCCAGGCCCAGCCAATGCGTGCGCACCGATCGGACCATTGCTGTACAACGCGTATTTCAAATTACAACGCTGCACTCGTTGACATCAAATGCAATGGCCAATGCGTGCGCACCGATCGGTCCATTGCTGTACAACGCGTACCCGCCACATCATATGCAATGGCCAATGTGTGCGCACCGATCGGTCCATTGCTGTACAACGCGCACTCGCTCACATCATATGCAATGGCCAATGCGTGCGCACCGATCGGTCCATTGCTGTACAACGCGTACCCGCTCACATCATATGCAATGGCCAATGCGTGCGCACCGATCGGTCCATTGCTGTACAATGCGTATTCCGGGAAACAACGCGTACCCGTGCACATCATATGCAATGGCCAATGCGTGCGCACCGATCGGTCCATTGCTGTACAACGCGTACCCGCTCACATCATATGCAATGGCCAATGCGTGTGCACCGATCGGTCCATTGCTGTACAACGCGTACCCGCTCACATCATATGCAATGGCCAATGCGTGCGCACCGATCGGTCCATTGCTGTACAACGCGTATTTCGGGAAACAACGCGTACCCGCTCACATCATATGCAATGGCCAATGCGTGCGCACCGATCGGTCCATTGCTGTACATCGCATACCCGCTCACATCATATGCAATGGCCAATGCGTGCGCACCGATCGGTCCATTGCTGTACAACGCGTACCCGCTCACATCATATGCAATGGCCATTGCGTGCGCACCGATCGGTCCATTGCTGTACAACGCGTACCCGCTCACATCATATGCAATGGCCAATGCGTGCTTATCTTTTGGTTGCTGTGGATTTGCTAAGGGTGCATGGTTTGACTATCCCCTTGACACTGATGTGTGTGTATTGTCACACAATATTGGGTATATTAGTTGTGTACTCACCAGGCTCTGGGATGTTTGATAGTCCATATACGCTCACTGGTGGTAGGATGGCCCGCACCTACTCCTCCCAGGGCCTGAGGTATAGTGGTTTGGCAGGAGGGCCACTGCCGGTGCGCTGACTCAAGATGTAATCCTTCTTTAGTAGGTCCCTGACCCTCCTGCGCACATCATACCACCTGTTCTGGATGTCTTCCTTTGTGTGCAAACATGGTGATTGTGTGTTCACCTTGTCGATGATCCTCTCCCACATCTTGGTTTTCTGCGACATGGGGGTCTGTTGGACCAATGTACCAAACAACTGTGGCTCTACCCTGAGGATCTCATCTACCAGGACTTCCAATTCACTGTCTAGGAACTTTGGATTCTTCTTTGGGGGCATGGTGATGGGTGGTGGTGGTGATTGATGTGTGTGTGTGTGTGCAAGTGAGTGTGTGTGAGTGTAGGTTTTGCTGGGTGTATGTGAGGGTGCTATTTGTTGAGGTGCTAATGGTGTGTGGCTTGTGTGATGGATGAGCTGTGAGTGTGTCTGTGGTTGCTGTCTGATGGTGTTCTGTGCTGGCAGGTCAGTTGAATTTGCAAAGGATCATGGTAGGGATTTGTGGCCTTTATATAGGTGGAGTTGGGGGTGTGTCCTTGTTCCATGTTTTTTTCCCCTGTATTTATTGACTTTGTCATTGCTTGTTTGGCCCTTTTTTTGTATTTTTTCCTTTGTATTTTTTGTGCATGTAGGAGACGTTCTTCTGACCGAGTAGGACGCTGCAGTTGTCTCGTGCGAGCTTCTCCGAGTCGTTCACGCTGTGTTTCTGCTAGGTTTCATGTGCTCCGTACGCGTCGGTCGCCGAGTATTGGCTTCCTTCGGCTGGCTTTTGTATGCGTGTCGGTCGTAAGGCTTGAGCTCTGTGCGACTTGGTCTGGTTTTCCACGCATTACATCGTACTGCGCGGGTCGGAGTTCGTGGGTACGTTTCGTTCTGGTTCATTCCTGGTGCGTGTCGGTCGGTTCGATTCGCGTGGTTTCCCGGCCGGATAGCTTGTTTCCGTCCGGTTCGGTCGTTCGGCTTGTGTTCCGTACGAGTCGGTCGTGATTCACATGCATTTCATCGTACTACCCAGGTCGGGCAGCGCCAGTACGTGTCGGTCGGACTATATTCCTGTACCAAGTTGGTCGGTACGTTTTCCGGCCTGAATCGGAATCGGCCCCTAAGTGTCAACCAATTTTTTACTTCTATTACTTCTATTCATTAGAAATATGAGAAAAAAATAATTAGGTGTATGTTTTTATGCAATATTATTATTATTCACATTGTTTTAAGTAATCAAAACATGTCACACATTTTTATCTTTTATTTATTTTTTCAAACTTTATTAATTGTATGTTTTGTGATTTTTCAATACATTTTTTGCACTGTAAAAACAAACATTTCTATAAAATGAAGCAAATAAAACAGTTCTTTTTATTTTTTATTAATAAAAATATGTAAATTATATATTCATAGAACTGTATGTTGTACAGTTTATTAACATTTCTTAACTTTTTTAATATACATATTTTCAATATTATTTTATCTTATGTTTTTGAGTATATATTAAATAATTGTATATATTTTATACTATTCTTTAATGTATACTTCATGCGATGTAAACATTTTATAATAACATATTTGACATGTTTTACATGTTTAATATCTTTTAGCATTTTTGTATACATTTATTCAACAGTTTTACAATATTTCCCATTCATTTCTATGGGGAGATAGTCTTTTTTTATTTTTATTTAGCGGCCATTTTATTTTACCGCTACCTTCTATTTTGTAATGTATTTGTGTTATTTTTAGTCTATTTTCCCTGAACCAGATAGTGGTAAGGTGCTGCTGTTCTTCAGAACATGTAAGACCTTCTTTAAGGTGTTTTCAAGTTTTTTGAGAATAAGGTGGATTTAGGAGGGAGGTCGCGAAGTTAGTCATAGTGTTGTTTGTGGGTTTGTTGTATATTTAGATGTATCACTGTTATTGTTTTTCAATAGTTTGTAGGCTTTCATTTTTGTATCCTATTATGGTATTGTTTTGTTGGATTAAGTTATACTATTTATGTTTTGATGATAAACTGTTACGTATATGTGTTTTTAGGAGTGTAATGTGTTTTTGCGGTTGGGTTGTTTATTTTACTTTACAGGTTTTTGTCTACGATCGTGTGCTATGGCCACTAGAAGTTTACTTCTTTTTTAAGGAAATTATTTTAGGTTAATAGTAATCCAATGCTTTTTAATTTGATTTCCTTTTTTATTGTTATCATGGAGTGTTTTTTTAAAAACACTTTTTGGGTTTTTGTTTTATGATTCTTATATACTTTGGATTGCTTTGGCAGAATTGCATTAGATTTGTTTCATGTTTGCATTGTTTTTGGCTCTTTGGACAATATCTTTCCTATTTTTGGTTGATTACTATTTTTTAATACTTGGATACAGAAAGATCTGCAGCTACAGAGCTGTAAGTATTATTTATTTTATTTCCTTTTGGGTGGGAAATGTAATTTTAAAATGTTTGTTTTAATATTAAGTGATTGTTATGTGGAATTGTTTGGTTTATGTGTTGGAATTATTTTATGTGATGTATTTAATTTGTTTTTTAATTTTTAATTTGTGATTGTTACATTTTATTTTAAATAACTGATACATAATTTTAATATGTTAGTCTTCGTTAATATTGGTATTTTAATTGTTTTTTTGACTGATGTCATAAAATATTATGTGTATTATTTAAAATAAAATAAGTTTGGTTTGTTGGGTTAGAATCTATTATAGTGTTTGAGGATTTTTGGCAGGTTACTATTTATTTTATAAAATGCATTTAGCAATAATTTCTAAATGATCTACTCCTTTGTTATTTATGAAGAGTTTCACTTTAAATTGCAGCATATCATAAATTCTTTTGGTGTGGTAAGTTTAGGGGCAATTTGGGTAATGGATTGTTCCATTCTTAGTTGCTGGTAGCTTTGCTTTTTATGTAATGCTTCTATAAATGTGTAAAGTGTAAGCTGGGTTCTGCCTAATGTGGATTGGAAGGCATTGTGCCATCCTTCCACTGCATTGTTTGCTTTGGCTTCCTGTTCTTAGATGCTGTCATAGACAGTCCACCATCGTATATGGAATTTGGGTTGGAGTCTGTGTCCTGAGCGATGCAGTCTGCCAGTCCAAGTGTCTTTGAAATAAATAATCCATTAGGTGGCTAAGTTTGTCTTCATTTTGTTGGTAGAAAGGGCTTTCTATTAATAGATTGTATTGGTTGACTACCTCTGTGACACCCCGAAACCGGTCCTAGGATGCTTGTTTCTGGTCCAGGGAGGACTTGGCTTGGCAGATCGGGCTGGACTGTTCCCATGAGGCACAGGGTGAAGACTGATTTGCATATGGCCAGGTCTAAACTGGGGTGGCATGGTGAGCAAAAGAATGATGGACTTAACCCAGATCTCTTGACTGGGGGTGAATGTTTAGATTTGTTCTGCATTTCATCCATCAACTGTGTGTCTTTTACCTCTGTGACAGGGACATAGGATAGTGCTACATTTGTTTATTTCAAAGGCAAATTGTCTGTTTGTAGAATATTCTACACTTAGGGCCCGATTACGAGTTTGGTGGTGCGGCGCTGAGTCTGCCCGGCAGCTGCATTGCCGAACCCGGGGGAGGCCGCCCGCCAGATTAGGAGTTTCCTCCTGTCTGGTGGCTTTTTATTGGCGTTCCCACAGCGGTGCCTCTAAGAATGGGCACCGCAATGGGAACGCCAAAAACAGTTCCTGCACGGCATGGTGCAGGAACTGGTGTGCATGCACACAGGGGGGCACATGTTGGAGGAACCACCATGAAAACCCTGGTGGAGAGGCAACTCCTAATATGCGTGGCGGGACTGCCCTACACTGCTGCAACACCACCAGGGAACGGCGGTTCCCTGGTGGCTGCGGCAGGGCTGTGGTGGTCCCACTGCTCAACTCATAATTGGGAGGTGGGGAGACTGCCATTGCGCACCCTCACAAGTCTTGCAGTCCGTGGACCGCCAGACTCATAGTCAGCCCCTTAGTGCAGCTTTTCGGAGGTGTCTCCTTATACTTTTATTGAAATTATAATAACAGCCTTGTATGGCTGTGTGGGGGTACATTTTTAAATAATTTCAATCATGGCCTGCTCAATGTCTAGGATTACTTTTTGGGGGTAGTAATTATTTGTTTTGTGTTTAGGAGCTCGTAGTAAGTGCTGCTTTGTTAATTTGGTAGTAGTGAATATATAAAAGAATATTTGTGTTTTGATATTCACCATGTATGGTGTATATCTGAGTGAATGGCTTGGGACACATTTTAAAGTTGATGACCGAGTCGACCGAGATGATGTTGGTCGGAGGCAACTCTGACCAACATCATAATAAGCCCCTATGTTCATTGTTAAGTGTTTAGCAACGTGTATGTCTTGGTATTTTCTAGGGGCAGGTGGTGTATCCCCTTTGGCTCTCTTAGTTTGTGCAATTAATGTTTTAAAGTGGGGATAGGTGGTAGTTGGCCTGTTATGTGTTCGGGGACTTTAGATAGTATATCTTTAAGGAATTTGCTTTGGGTCCTTGAGAGCTAGTGCTTGGCTCTCTTATATCTTGCAATATCTCTCTTACTTCTATTTCCGTTACATTTTGAGGGTGATTGTGCTCTTTTACATGAATTAAAAATAATTTTTTTGTAGTTGCCCTCCCACAGCATGCTTTAGAATAATATTGAGTACATTTCAAGTTTATAGTTTCTGTTGATGCAGGTTCTTGGATGTAGGTGTAGCCCTTGTGATTTAGTAACTGCTTTCTTTTCTGCGAAGTGATATACTTTGCAGCATCTGTCATTGTATCTGAAAGTAGTGTAATAGTATAAATATATAGAATAATTTAACAATTGTATATTTATTATTTACATTTAAAATTATGCAATCACTTCTCTTTTGTATACATACATGTATGTTGTGCATAGATGTTTTTAACGATTTTGAAGCTTTTCCATTGGGGGGGTTCTTATGTTGGAGCTAGTGCTTTGCTTTCTGTTGGATGGAAAAATCATAAGTTTCACATTAAGATGCTCATTGTGATGTTGGGCAGAAAGACTCCGCCCGACACCGTCTCGGATACGGGACCGACCGACTTGCGGTCGGCGGTTCCGACCGACGGATTATGATGTGACTGAACATTGTTCGGTCAGAGTGCCATTGTTTCCTATGGGAGCTCGTGTTCCGCCCGACAACCGGCCGTAACACAGGCTACTATGAGGAAGTGGGGTGTTTGCAGAAAACCCTGCACCCTGTTGCAGGCACCCCACGGTGCCTGCCACACAGTGCAGGGTTTTATAGGGGGGTCCCTTAGGTACGTCCTCAGCCATCAACCGTAGCCACGGGACTAAGGGGGCCCTGCCAGGGGCCCCCAAAGTCACTTTCCGAGTCGGACAGGCCGACGCGGAAAGGCTGTTGGAAAACGGCATCGTAATCCCGTGGGCGGAAACGCTGTCCATAGGGGTGTACGATGCGGTACCCACCAACACGAATACTCCGCGAGTCGCTCAGAACCGATTCGGAATGACTGACCGGTTTACGCTCCGACCGTGAACATCGCAATTGGGCGGTCGGAATGTAATTCGACCGAGTCGGTCGGAAGGGCTCCGACACAGTCGAAGAGATTCCGACTGTTGGGAGGAGGCTTTCCGACCGACTTCGTAATGAGCCCCTAAATGTTAATTTGTTGTTCGTTTTCAGATGTTGAGGTTGTTCGTTTTCAGATGTTGAGGTTGTTCGATACCTTTTTGGTCACTATTTGGGTGAGTTTATACTTTTGTATTCATTTATGTGTGCTTATTTTCTTATATCTTTTTGATAGTTGTTATTTTGAGGTAGTTTATCGCTGTTTTCAGGCGTGGGTTGTTCTTTTAGGAAGTCTATGTAAAAAGATAGAAGTTAGGTAGTACTTTAGTTATTTGTTATTTAAAAATGTTAAGTTTAATATGTTTTGGTGTAAATATAAGTTTCAATTACTTGGTTAAGTAGTTGTTGAAATGTATATATTTTTCTGTATTAGTTTGGTGAGGAAATCCGTCAGAGTGTCCTTGTCTTGCGGCATTTGTTGATTTTGAAGTAAGTAGTGTACCTTTTATATTGTTGATTTAATTGCTTGTTTGATTTTATGGGTTATAGTTGTTTATTGTTTTATTTTATTGCTTGGTTTATTTTTAGTTTCATTTTATTATTTGCCTGGTCCTTCTGTGGTAAACGCTACTTTAGGTATTAATTTTGTTGTATAATATATAGTTTGCTGCTTCTGAATACGCTGTCGGTGGCGGTCTTCCCGCCATCATAACCAAGTTTACCACCCGCCACATTTGGATGGAGGGCGGCTGGGTGGCGGTCAGAAAGACCGACTGCCAGGGATCCGACGGGCTCGAGGAGCCCGTTGGTCCATCGGAGGCGGAGTAATGGTGGCAGTGCCTACCAGGCACTGCCGTAGACATTACGATGTTCCTTTCTGCCGGCCCTTTCTTGGCGGTGAACCTGTGATGAAAAGGCAGGCGGAAAGGAACATTGGGGGCCCCTAGCGGTCCCCCCTTAGCCTCTGGCCCCCAGACGCGGGACCTGGGGGGCTCCTATGGTGCCCCCTACATATCCCTGCACCATGTGGCAGGCACCGCATGGTGCCTGCGACGTAGTGCAGGGATATGTGCAGTGTCCCTTTTTTGCATTGCGGCGGGTGCTGCAGCCAGCAGCACCCGCCACAATGCAAAATATAGGCATTGCGACTGCCGTGGTGGCAGTCGCATCAAAATGGCTTCTGCGGGACCGCCAACAGCCTGTTGGGTGGCCCCAATCCCCGTCCGCCCGCCATCGTAATAGGGCCCTAAGTTTTCAACTGTCTTGGGAAGAGTATATGCTCCCTGGGGCTTCTAATGCTGGCTGGTAGTGAGTTACAGATCTTGGCTGCTTGTATTGAGAAAGCAGTGCCTCCTACATACTTCTTATGATATAGTGGCATGATGGTAAGTGGTGCAAGCCTGAAGCGCAGTGTTCAGTTTTGAGCCTACTGCTGTGCTTTGTGATGCTTCCTCCTTCCAACTCCCCCAGATCCTCCGTTATTTTACAGTCCTATCTATCTTTTAATATTGTATCTTAACTCCACGTTTCTCAGTTCATTTCAGATGCCCTTTAACTGTGCCCGCAATGTATCCATAAACATTTACTTAAAAATAAGTAAATGACCCATGTAATTTATCAACGTTAAAAATATTACATTCAATGTACTAATCTGAGATACTTTAAGGTAGGTCTTTGCTTTTTTTCTCCAGTATTTTGAAATTTTTTGTTTTTTATTTTATTTTCCTTTAAAAATAGTTTACTAACAAGTGTTAGAAAAACTAGTATTTTAGCAATCACATTATAAAAGTGAGACCTGTTGGCTTTGCCAATGCTTTTTAGCCATGCTGTACAGCTAAAATAAATTGCCAAAGCCAATAGTGCATGCATTTTTTTTTCTTGGTTCTTGCCCCCAGTCCCTTGTCTGTGTTGCTTCTTCTCCTCCCACCCTATAAGTGTTGTTTATTCTCCTCCCACCCCTTCCGTGTTAATTATTCCCGTCCCACCCCCTTTGTTGCTTATTCCCCTCTTACCCCGTATTCCGTGTTGCTAATTCCCTTCCCACCCCCCCCTCATGATACTTATTCCTCTCCTCCCATCAGTGCTGCATATGCCCCTCCAAGCCCCTAGTTACTCCTGTTAATTATTCCCCTCCCCCTCAAATGCCGTGAACGGAAAAAACTATATGACATGGCCAGTGCTGGCCACATCATAGTGCTTATTAAAAATTCTTTACCATCCTGTTAACTACCACCCGCCCTCCTGTTGTCCACCCTTACCTGATCTGCAAAGCTAATAGCTCGCCTACAGACGAGGCCTATTGGCTTTTCCAATGCTTGTTTGCGTAGAGTGCTTGCACATCCTTTTTACAGGGATTTGCCTGACTTGGGTGGGCCTTTTAATTTCGAATTTATAATTCATTAACTGTAAATTCATTGTGATTTCAAATAGTGTGGTATGTAGACAAGAGGGTAACTTAACTTAAAAGTCAAGCGACAGCACGTCATTTCAAATCTAACAGCATATAATGTTTTCTTAGCATCATAGTTGAGAGGTGCACTGTAATGGCATTGCACGAAGGGGCCTCGGCACATGTTTTCTTAATGGAATGTGTCAAATTAATCGAATTATAAATTATAAATAGCAGCCAGATCATGTTGTGCTTATTGTGTTGAGGAAACATGCTACGGCAAAAACCCATTTACTGTATTATTGTACGGAAACGTCAATCACAACTGGAAGCTGCTAGGTTGAGGAAATGTAAATCGAAGAATTTTCAGATAAGGATTTTAAAAAGTTATTTGACATGCATTACAACACGTGTTAATTAGCTTTCTACCATTTTAAGCCACAAAGTAATATGTTTAACCTGTTTGAATGGACCATTTTGTCCTATTTATTTGTTATGTTTATGTTCCAAGGGGCAGATTTACAAGCCCCTTGCGCCACAAGTGCGCCACTTTTCGTGACGCACCGGCGGCGCATTTCACTGCCCCATATTTACAAGGACAGGAAAAGCCACCCTGCCTGACTTTTCCTGTCCTGGTAAATACGGCCCCTTTACACGCAACACTTTGCGTGAAAGGGGCGTTCCATGGGTGTTGCTGTGGGTGTTCCCACGCAACACCCATGGAACCAGACACATTTCCAGATTTACAAGGCATCATAAACCTGGAAATGCGTTAGAATGCTACGCGAGGTGCAACGAGGAGAAATGTTTTCATTTCTCCTCGTTTTTTCCTCTTTCAATGCGTGCTGCATTCTACAGCACGCATTGAAAGAGGAAAATGCCTGTAGTGATTGTTTTTGTGCAGGAAGGTGCCCCTTCCTGCACAAAAACAATCTCCCCATGACGCAGGCATCCTTGCAAGGGCATGCGCCTGCGCGTGGCAGCTGTTTGTGCGCCAACGCTGGGGAGAGCACAGGAATGCAACATATTATTGTAAATATGTCGCATTCTTATGCTTTGAAAGTGCCGCAGCACTTTCTTGTAAATCTGCCACCACGTTTTTTGCATAGTGCACACCAGCCATGGTAATGAACACTAGAGCACGGTGCGTTATTAAAGGAAACATGCCTGTGAACAAAAGGTAGTGCACACAGATATATGCTATTTGCACAGTTTGGTTACTTCAAGCACGAGTGCATTATTAGTGCATTCATGGCTTGGATTCATTTGTTGGTTTAAACAGCTGAAAGGTTTTTTTAATGAACGGATATTTAATCGATCGTGGTATGATGATAGTACGGGGGTCGGGTGTGCATGTTGAGTGAAAGGTAATTGCATTACCATGGCACACTAGATAAAATGTTTGGTTTCTGCTTTTTCCTTTTTCTGCGTGAAATATCTTAACCCCTTCCCTGCTCATGATGAGCTCAGCTCGTCATGCTGCGCGGGCGGGCTGTGCGCATGACGAGCTGAGCTCGTCATGACCACGCCCGCGATCGGAATGTCCAGCACCTGGGCGGAATTCCGAACGCAGCGAAGGCGTTAAATAGAGGGAACACTCTGTTCATAAAGGATAGCTATGTACTATTTGGGTTTCCGTGATGGACTGAAATCGTTGAGCTTGTTTGGAGAGTGGTTCAGATGCAATAGGAACTTTTGCAGGTCTTGAAGCACAGGCGTGATCTGGTCTGATTTTGGGCTAGTCAAGTAACTGTTCCGGTTGAGCCTTTTTGTGGCTGTATTCTGATCTTACTGTGATCTTGGAGGGCTTGGGCCTTTTTGTGGCTGTATAGTGATCTTACTGTGATCTTGGAGGGCTTGGGCCTTTTTGTGGCTGTATTGTGATATTACTGTGATCTTGGAGGGCTTGGGCCTTTTTGTGGCTGTATAGTGATCTTACTGTGATCTTGGAGGGCTTGGGCCTTTTTGTGGCTGTATAGTGATCTTACTGTGATCTTGGAGGGCTTGGGCCTTTTTGTGGCTGTATTGTGATCTTACTGTGATCTTGGAGGGCTTGGGCCTTTTTGTGGCTGTATAGTGATCTTACTGTGATCTTGGGGGGCTTGGGCCTTTTTGTGGCTGTATAGTGATCTTACTATGATCTTGGAGGGCTTGGGCCTTTTTGTGGCTGTATAGTGATCTTACTGTGATCTTGGAGGGCTTGGGCCTTTTTTGTGGCTGTATTGTGAACTTACTGTGATCTTGGAGGGGTCAGCGAGCAGATATTTGCCACATTTGCCCATCTCTTCCTACCCAGTGACTGAGTCTGCCAGCATAGATCACAGTACCAGAATTTCCAAGTGTTGCTGTATGTGATTGCACTACGCCATGCGACTGACTATTTACACTGTGCCAATGTGATAATTAAATAAAGTAAACTAAAAAATAATTTAATTTCGAGAGGATCTTGGCTTGGTCTCCTCACTCGAACATGTCTTGTCTTAGGATTTTTTGTGCATAGTTAGATTTATTGTTACCTGGCAGTGATGGGCTTCTCAATGGTTATGGAACTGTATGCTTTAAATCGGAGTATTGTCTCTTCAGCAAATTTAACTTGCCATTGAGATGCAAAGATTTGCATCAAAACTTATTTGATTTTCTCATTTGAGAAAATCTATTTATGTTTAATAGTAGGAGAGTAGCAATCCAGATGATAGAAACTGAAAGGATGCCAATTTAAAAAGAAAAAGCAAAACAAATGGACCATCAAAGAATGCTATCAAAAGTGCAAGACAATCAAAGCAACAAATAGAACTATTCCACAGGAAGATGTTCCTCATGTGAGATAATTCCGTGATCATGGAGTTTCCCTAGGAATCTTTCGTAGTCACTAAATCAAAAGGCAGCTTCACATGTACATCTTCTGGGACATATGTGTGTGGGGAATGCTGTGTTTGGAATAATAGACAACCTGAAAAGATAACTAATACTTGGAGAAAGATGTGTGAGCAAAATGGCCAGATGGAACAGCTCTGGGATGAAGATTTGTAGGATAAACCTATTGAAGGCAAATACAAATTCTACTCTCAGAGGAGATGTGAGAATGAATTTGAATGCTTTCTTTCCAGAAGTTTAAACAACAGAGGGGAGAGCAAATGACACAATGAGTGGTTGATGAGCTGGGTATATCAGAAATTTTATGAACACTTGTGTAAATGTTTTATCAATCTTAAAGTAGAAATTTGAAAAATACGAGGACAAACAATCTTCTATTTGTTATACCGGAGAGGCAATATTTAAAAGTAATGCTTTTTAACATTCAGAGGCAGAGAAGAACAATATTTTTGCTGTGGTGAGGTATGTACTAAAGTCCAAAATGGATGTGATTCAAGTTACATGACACATTATAAACTACAACAACAAGCAAATTAAATTGATCTAAGGTTTATAACGAACTGTGGTATCAACCAGGAACCGTGCATGGCTTGTAGTTAACAATATTATTTCACTTGAAGAACTGCTTATTTTAATATTTGCGTTATATTTATTAATTTGACTCTATTTCTATTATGTATGCTTATTCATGCATTTGTGTAGATTCACCTTTTGTAGTAATATAGCTGGCTGATTTTGGGTTCACTATAAACAGAAGTACACTGAAAAATATACCTTTTGTTTGACTGCACCGAGGCTCTTTACTGGTGACGCCTGGAGGCCCTTATTCCCCACAACTCCAAGCGACCGGAGCCGCCACCGTCATCGGGGTTGCGCCAGGAGGCGCATTTAAGGCAGCTTAGGCTCCCACAGCGCGGGAGCCCTTCGTTTGTTTGACTGCACCGAGGCACTTTACTGGTGACGCCTGGCGGACTTTATTCCCCACAACTCCAAGCGTCCGGAGCTGCCACCGTCATCGGGGTTGCGCCAGGAGGCGCATTTAAGGCAGCTTAGGCTCCCACAGCGCGGGAGCCCTTCGTTTGTTTGACTGCACCGAGGCACTTTACTGGTGACGCCTGGGGGACTTTATTCCCCACAACTCCAAGCGTCCGGAGCTGCCACCGTCATCGGGGTTGCGCCAGGAGGCGCATTTAAGGCAGCTCAGGCTCCCGCAGTGCGGGAGCCCTTCGTTTGTTTGACTGCACCGAGGCACTTTACTGGTGACGCCTGGGGGACTTTATTCCCCACAACTCCAAGTGGCCAGAGCCGCCACCGTCATCGGAGTTGCGCCAGGAGGCGCATTTAAGGCAGCTCAGGCTTCCGCGGCGTGGGATGTGCGCGGGCGTGCCCGTCCGCACCCGCGCCCGAACGAGGCCGGGCCACCCCCCTTGCTTCTTCAAATTCAGGTACTATTAAGGCATTTTTCGGCAAAAGTCCAGGAAAATATTATAGGCAACAGCAAGGGGAGGGCCATATGTGATCATCGTGAAACAGCACAGAAGGAAAACTTCATTTAAGTAAGCCTGAATTGCTACCTCTAAAATACATGTTATTGCACTAGCATTAAGGTGGACTTGGACTGGACAGGACTTGAACTTTTAATCTGATTTTTTAATTGGTTTTTCATATAAATCTGCTTAAACAACTGTATTATATTGTGTAAAAATTTGTAAGGGTTAACATAATTAATTTGATTTTAATTCTGTATTGTATTTACATCGAATTGGATTTGCTTTATTGGTATTTATTAGTATTTACTAGCATTTACTTAGCATCTAGCATCTAGCACTTTGTATCTAGCGCCCTGTATCTTTGCACTTTAAAGTTAAATTTCATATACCTTGTACTTGGTACTCTGTATCCCCATCCCTCCTAACTTTATTTTGAATAATTTACCTGGTTATCACCCTATCTTAAGACACATCCAGGCAAAACCATATATATCTATTAAGGGGCGAAAATGGTTAAGCGTAAGATGCAAAAATCTGATACCAACACCCCATGCATTACCATTGACTCTTTTTTAGTAAGAGCGGTTAGTGCAATTACTGAGGAAATAGATAGAACAGAACGCCGCCTATCTTAGGGCCCAAAGCAAAAAACACACAATTGATGGACGGAATGCAGAACAAATCAAAACATTCACCCCCCGTCAAGAGATCTGGGTTAAATCCATCATTCATTTGCTCACCATGCCACCCCAGTTTAGACCTGGCTATATGCAAATCAGTCTTGACCCTGTGCCTCATGGGAACAGTCCAGCCCGAACTGCCAGGCCAGGTCCTCCCTGGACCGGAAACAAGCATCCTAGGACCGGTTTCGGGGTTTCAACGATACCAAGACGGACGTACTGACACGCCGCTGGTCTGCTCTGGGAACTAGCAAGAACCGGAGATACAAAAAGAGTATTCACTAGGAATATAACGTAAACACAACAATCCTGCATTATGAGCCCGTAAAAAATAAAGAAGATTTATACATGAGGCAGTGAAATACATTTTTAAATACAAGCTAAATATTTGAACCGAGAGGATACAGGGACTTTTGAATCAAGGCTAGTCCATCATCGCAAATGAGATGTTCGCTTCTGTAAAGATTTGATAAAGAAAAAGGAAAAAGGGACGACTTCATTAGAAGTATTTCAGGGACTATCGTGTCCGTATGATTGGGGGGCAGCTTGATCAAATCGCCTCAAATCTTAAAGAACGGGAGTAAGAACATTACAGTCTTGATAAAGAAGGTTTTAAGCGAAATATACCTTCGAAACGCGTCGACGCCATTAATAGTAGCCACAAATTAATTTGTCTTAATATCACCTTAGATGCGTATAATGTGCTAGGCAACAAGGTGTATGTGTCAGAATTTTGTTTCTTCTTGATTGTGGCCATTAAAGACAAAGGTTATTGTCTGTTGAAAAAACTCTCGTGAAGACATATATGCGGTTGCATATATTTTTTATTATTATAGTTTTTACTGTGTTTTTTAATCAGGATCAATTTGTTTTTATACTGAATGGATTATAATGTTTCTTTATTGATTTGTTTAACTAAATGATTTGCTTAATGAAATGGTTTTATTATGTAATGTTTTGAAAAACATCTGTGTCTTAATAAACTCAATTGTTATTATATTTTCTATAGGTTTTTGTGCCAATATTTAGTGTATTGAACAGCTTGGATGTGGTGGGTATGATTCAACCTGTGATCGTGTGATTGATATTTGAAGTGTGGAATTGAGTGCAGAGATACAAAAAAAGATTTCTCCCAGAGGACGTTCTTGTTGAAAAACTGGGTGAATGTATGACATTGTTCTGCATTCTGTCCATCAATTGTTGTTTTTGCATTTGTCACCCCGAGTGGGACGGGTATGCCCAGACGTGGGTCCCGTGCTCTCCATGCCACTGGAGTCAAGCTATCCTGGCTGATGAGGGGTGAAACCCCAAAACCGGTCCTAGGATGCTTGTTTCCAGTCCAGGGAGGACCTGGCCTGGCAGTTCGGGCTGGACTGTTCCCATTGGGCACAGGGTCAAGACTGATTTGCATATGGCTGGGTTCAAACTGGAATGGCATGGTGAGCAAAAAAACGATGGATTTAGGCCCAGATCATTGTACTGGGGTGAATGTATGACATTGTTCTGCATTCCGTCCATCAATTGTTGTTTTTATCTGTGGGCCCAGGCATAGTGGCAGAAGGGGTAACAGGTGAGGTTAGTGGAATAGTGCTGGAAGGTGGTGCACAGTCACAGTCAAAGGAAACAACTCATACTGAGCAACAAGGTACCTCTAGGATCACTGAAATTATATTAGAACCTGACCTAGAACTCCATATACCAACTGACCACCCACGCATGCATTTACCTGATGGATTGCCCTCCCTGAAAAGAAAGAGAGGGTGTAAGAAGAGCCAAGTAAAGGTGGGGAGTAATAAAACCAATAATAGAGTGAGAAAAGGACCTACACAGAATCCAATAGATCAAACCTGTGTTAGCCAAAATGAACAAGGCAGTTTCGTAAATTCACAAACTACACAAATTATAGATCTTATAATAACCAAGGTTGAGGAGTTATTAAAACCACTTCCTGATAAACTCGATAATTTGGCTAGCGAAGTGTCCAAGATTAGCGGCTTGCTAGTGAACACAAAAGCCGGCAACGAGGTAAGGAGGGATGCAGTAATGAGAGGTCCAATTGAACGCCAGCACCAGGTAACAACTACCTTAGATAAGGCAAAAAGCAAGTAGTCAGACAGAGCTCCTCTTGGGGGATCCAATAATGTAGCAAATATAGGGAGCAAAAATGGAAGCAGCGAGTCAGTAAACTCTATCCCTCCCAGACAACAAGCCTCGTTAAATCAACCCCACCAAACTAGAGGGCATGGGCCTGAGGTGGGCCAATCGACTGTAAAGCATACCAAACTAAGAGCTAACGTGGTAAAAGAGGGAAAAGAAGATGTATTGATAAATTTTCCACCTGAATGCTGCCCGTATGTCGCAGTCCTGGCTAATGTGCCCCATTTACAGCCCGGCCTAAACGAAAAGCATGATACACTAAAAAATAAAGTGGTACACTGGCTAGCTAAGAATTGTGGTTATCCGGTGGCTGAAGCAAGTCAGATACTTCTAACGAGAAGAGTAAGTTGGATCGGCCCATTATACAAGAGCCTTTGAGGAGATTGTATAATTAGCAATTTTAGAACCCCAGGTTGGGCTAGAATTACCCTGGACAGAGCGCCTCGACCATTAAAATTTGACCAGTATATGTCATTACAACCACTTGGTTTCTTTTATAGACATTTAAGCCCGACACAATTTAGGGAAGTTGATCAAGGCCATTCTTGTACAATCCCCAACCTGTCAACTTACCCCCAATTTGCGGTAAAAGTGTTAAATAGATTCCAAACCCTGAGTACCCTACAAGACATCGATTGACAATGGGGTGCCCGTCCCCCTAGCATAGAGTCCCCTCCTATAGGAAATGATATAGTTGATCATGGAGTAGAGGGACTAGTTGCTAATAATTTATTAGAAAATGAACCAATCGCTGTCAATAACACCGTGAACATGTATGTAGAGATCACACCCATGAATATAGATAAAGCGTGTAAATGTGAGTCCCTTAGTGTTAATCCAGGACAGATATTAGAAAATGGATATACAATTGTAACCTGGAATATCGCCGGAATAGTGAAAAAACAGGACTCACTTGGCTGGGTAGAATTTATTAACGAACATGACGGTATCTGTATGCAGGAAACTTGGTGTACAGACCCTATTTATATAGAAGGGTTTACCTCATACTGGTTACAGGCAGTACCCTCGCCTGCAGGAAGAGCGAAAGGGGGGCTCCTGACTCTTGTTTCTAATAAGCTACCGGCCGTTGTTAGAAGAGCTGTTACAATTGGAGCACACTCTCAGATTATATGGTTGTCTTGCAAAGATGTTAGGGACGTGGTCATAGTTAATTACTACAATAATGTGTTTGATCAAACTCGCAGTAACATTGTAATTGAGTTAGACAAAGGGCTTGATAACTTGTTAAGTATGACCAGGACTAATACCACAATCATATGGGTTGGGGATTTTAATATGCAAACATGTCCATTATCTATGACTAAGGTCTGTGGGTATAGGAACGACGAGGGCGATGATTGGGTACATTTCCCACATAATGACTATGGCGGTGCTTTAAATATTGTGATGGCCAAATACAATCTGGAATTGTTACAATGTGCCTGTGATACTTGTGGGGGTTTAATTCCGACTTTTATAGGTAGAAATGCTGCATCCATTATTGATCATGTGTTAATTTCTACAAGTATAAATTATATGTGTTCCACCCCAAGAATCACCCAGTTAGCACTCAGCGACCACAACTGCATTATTATGTCTACCCTTGCTTGGGGCCCAAAAGTTGTATCACAACAAAGCATTATTATTAACATTGCCCCTATTAGACCGAATGGGACACAAATTAAATGGGAGGGGCTGGATCCGACAAAAGTAATACACAAAATGGTTACTAAATGTGGTGCAGAGATTTCCTATTGTCTTAACGAAAATGTTAGTGCCCTCCAGCTGTTGGCAAATTTTAGTAAAATTAACCAAGTTATTGAAGGGATTTTGACTGTCCCTCCCAGGAAAAAAAGCAAACAAAGTAGGGGGTGGTTTGATTATGCATGTTCCCAGGCTCTAAAACTACTGAAACAGGCTTTACATAACAAACCTAGAAATAATGAACTAATTAAAAATCTACGTTTTAATTATAAATCTGCACTGAAAATAAGGAGAAGGGAGTTACAGGAGTTAGCGTGGGACAAGTTATCAATGGCAGCAGACACAGCTAACAGCAAGTTATTTTGGGAAACTGTAAACGCGCCGTTTTTAAAGTGCAACTCAATTCCTGAGTTACTATCACATGTTAATTGTGAAGCATGGGTGATACATTTTTCAAGTATTTTTAATCCGACAGAATATGAAGTATCTAGGCCCCAAAGTCCAACACAGAGTAGATGGCCCGTTATACCTCTAAACATTACATTAGATGAGGTCCAGATGGGGTTGACCGGAAGTAAGGGAGGGAAAGCATCGGGCCCTGATGGGGTCCGGGTAGACGTTTATAAAGCAGTTATAGATTTATGGGGCCCCATCCTTACCAGAGTTTTTAATGCAGCAGTGACAGATTCTATACCATCGACATGGGGCCAATCAGTTATAATTCCTATTTTTAAAAAAGGAAATAAATCAGAAGCTAAAAATGATCGCCCTATTTCACTTCTTGACTCATCAGTAAAGCTGATGAGTAAAGTATTACTGGTAAGATTAGAAGAGTGGGCTAATGAGAATCAGATACTCTCTCCAGTACAATGCGGCTTCAGAAAAGGGCTTGGCACAATAGAGCAATGTATTAATTTAGAACTTTTAATAGGAAAATATATGTGTGCCAAGCAGGGGAGTTTATATCTGTGTTTCACAGATCTTAGTAGTGCCTTTGATCTTGTTGATCATACTATTTTATGGCCAATTCTGCTTAACCTTGGAGCTCCCAAACCTATAATTTTCTTTCTGGCAAGGTTGTATGAAACACTGTCATGTAAAGTTTGATACAGGCAGTGTGGTGAGTGCACACCAAATTTTGCAGTTAAATGAGGCATCATTGCACCATTGCTCTTTTCATTATTTATAAATGAGGCCGACAAAGCCCTTCGACTAGTGCAGGCGGATGCACCCCAAATTGCTGGCACTTCTGTACCAGTTCTGCTTTACGCAGATGATGCTGTGTTACTCTCTAAAACCACGGTTGGCCTCCCACGATTAATGGATACATTTGGGATTTTTATTGCTAGTAGGAAATTACTAATTAATAATGCAAAAACTTTTGCTATGGTATGTGGCCCTAAGCCCAAGAAATGCAAAACTTTTTACATCAATAGCATCCCAGTGGAAATGGTCAATCATTTTTGTTACCTAAGAATAACATACTCAGGAAATGGGAACTGGACGCATGAGTTAACTAACGTCCGTTCAAAAATTATTAAGAGTGCACATGGGATCTTTCGATTTGCATCAAAGTTAGGTGACCGCCGTATAAAAGATATGGTAGATATATATAAGGCCAGATGTGTCGCCATTGCTTTATACGGTGCAGGGGTCTGAGGCCATAACTGTAGCAAGATTTTACAACAGGATGAAAACCTTTTTTTAAAACGCCTTTTAAGCTTACCTACCTCAGTTTCTATTGAAATAACTCATCAAGAAGTAGGTTTAGATTATTTATCTGATCGGATTGCTATGCGCCCACTATTGTTATGGAGATCAATTTGGGCCAAAGACAAAACCAAATTTACCCAAACTGTCATTAAGGACTGTCTTCTTCTGGATAAAAGCCTACGTATCCCCTGGTTAAAATATATTATTGATTTATATAGTGAATTATTCAAGCTTTCGAATCCATGATAATCCAGGACAGGTGATAAATGTATCTAATCAGGAGATAAGGGACACATTACTAACGTGCGGAGTCCCTCAGCGATCAGCGCTGTCCCCCCACCTCTTCAACATCTACCTACAGCCACTGGTGGCTGCTCTGGCCCGCATGGAGTGCCAAGTTTTCAATTACGCCGATGACACGCAAATGATCATCCAGATTGACAACTCCCCCTTGGCCCATGCACGCATGCAAAACATTCTCAGGTACACGGTCAATTGGATGACAGCCAACTCACTAAATATTAATCCCGACAAAACCGAGGTACTGGCCATTAGCACTGGAAACAATCCATGGAGCGACCTTTTTTGGCCACGAGAGTTAGGTACCACCCCCACGCCAGCCCCGGTCGTAAAAAGCCTTGGCTCCATGTCGAACCAGGTATCCACCGTGGCAGGGACATGTGTGAGCTTACTGAGACAGCTCCGAAGACTTGCCCCCCTTCTCTCATTTACTGCACTACGGATGGCTGTGTCGGCAATGATCATGTCACAGTTGGATTATGGCAACTCTCTGTATATTGGCCTCCCTGAGAAGTTGCTAACCAACTCCAAGTGGCCATGAACGACGCAGCTAGGCTAATCTTCAGACTCCCAAGGCGGGCACATGCCACCCCCCCTACTGTAGCAGCTGCACTGGCTCTCGATCAAACAGAGAGCCTGGTTTAAAGGTCTCTGCATAGCCCACAAAGCCATCCACGGCCGGGCCCCAGCCTACATTAAGGAGCGCCTCACAAACTATGTGCCTCTTGGCCTGCCCCCGCTTCAACACGTCCTCCAAAGGGGGCAGAGCCTTTTCTGTAGTGATCCCGCAACTCTGGAACGGGCGGCCGGAAAGACTTCGTAGGGAACCCACCCTCCTTCCATTTATGAAAAAACTTAAGACGCTTCTTTTTACTGAAAGCCTGGGGCACAACCTAGGCCAAGATCGGTGCATGTACATGCTGATCTTGGTGAGGTTTAGGCTCTCTCTCATAGCGCTAAGAGACCTGTTGGTGAATATGCGCTCTATAAGTCCCAGTTAACAATAACAATAACAATAACAATTTTTGGCCCACAAAAAAGAGATCCGCATAAGGGAAGTAGGAAAGCAAACTACCTTTATATTCTATCAAACAATTGACATCAGAATAGGATTCCAAGATTATTTGTCTACACTTACTAGGTCTTCACACCGTTTCGTTCTGATTAGACTTCGGTTAGGAATAGTACGTCACCTAGTTTCTTTCCCTATCATAAGAATGCATCCTACTACCCCGTGCCTTTGTGACGAACAGTCTAAACAGAGCACTATGCACTTTATGCTCTTTTGTAATTTTTATTTGTATTTCAGGCGTTTTTATTTGAAACCACTTTTTAAAAAACTTTGGGGTCGATTCCGATTCGGGCCGGAAAAAGCACCGACCGACTCGGATCCGGAAAAAATACCGACCGACACGTACCAGTGGCGCCCGACACGCCAAGTACGATGCAAGCCGCGATAAATCCGACCGACACGTCAGGAAACCAAGCCGACCGACCGAGCCGCTCGGAAAATAGCAATCCGGCCGGAAAACACGCGAATCCAACCGACCGACACGCACCCGGAACAAATCCGACCGAATCGTACCCGCCAACTCCAACCCGCAAAGTACGATGCAAGGCGCGAAAAACACGACCGAGTCGGACGGAGGACAAGCCGTACGACCGACACGCATACAAAACCGAGCCGAAGCAACACAATACACCGCGACCGACGCGTACGCAGCATACAAAACTGCACAAACACAGCGTGAACGAAACGGAAAACACCGTACGAGACCAATTCAGGGTCCGACTCGGTCACAAGAACGTTTCCAACATACACAAACAGCACAAAGGACAAATCACCCAAAAAAGGCCAAACAAGCAATTACCAAGCCAATAAATACTGGGGGTGGGGACAGAGAACAAAGACACACCCACAACTCCACCTATATAAAGGACACAAATCACTACCATGAGCCTTTGCAAATGCCATTTCACTGCCAGCACCCAAGAGAAAGCAACCACACACCCACAGCTCATCCCTCACACAAGCCACACACCATCAGCACACCAACAAATACCTACCTCACATACACCCAGCAAAACACACACTCACACACCCTCACCTGCACACCAACACACACATCACTCACCATCACCACCCATCACCATGCCCCCAAGAAGAATCCCAAGTTCCTAGATTGTGAATTGGAAGTCCTGGTAGACGAGATCCTCAGGGTGGAGCCACAGCTGTTTGGCACTCTGGTCCAACAGACCCCCATGTCGCAGAAAACCAAGATGTGGGAGAGGATCATCAACAGGGTGAACGCCCAATCATCATGTCGGCGCACAAAGACGGACATCCAGAACAGGTGGTATGACGTGCGCAGGAGGGTACGGGACCTGCTGAAGATAGACTACATCAACAGCCAACACACCGGCAGTGGCCCTCCTGCCAAGCCAATATACCTCAGGCCCTGGGAGGAGAAGGTGCGGGCCATCCTTCCGCCAGTGAGCGTATATGGACTAGAGAACATCCCAGAGCCTGGTGAGTACACAACAAATGTACACAATAAACTGCCACAAAACACACACATCACTGTCAAGGGGAGAGTCAAACCATGCACACATAGCAATTACACAGCAACTAGAACAGAATCATCCCAAAATGTGTATGTCAGTCAGATAAACACAACACATGCCATCAAAAAAGTCACATCCAACTGTGCCAACACATGTACAAACACAACCACAACTACAGCTAGGCAGTGGCACAAATAGAACTAACACACACATCCACACATGTAGCCACCACAACAACACCAACACACAGTGAAGACCACTCAAAGGAAGGAATTCTGTGTATGCTGGCCAAGTCAGTGTAGCCAATAGCATCATGGGAGTCGCAGTCACACATATTGCCCCCCCACAACTGTCCCATCAACACCACCCTGAACCATGCTCACATCACAGGGAGTGGAGAAGGACTCACAAGATGGCTGACACTGGCTACTGCTGTGGGAGCACAAGGCCCTGCTGGCAACTGTGCACCAACAAACAGCAGGACACCACTGACTGACATCCTGAGAGACAACTTACACTCCCTGCAATGCAAGCACGTTCCATGGTGGGCTATCTGGCTGGCTGGGTGGGAAGGGGGACTTGCAGCACTGACTATAGTCACCAGCACCTCCCCTCACACCCCCCCAACACAAACTCCACAGTACCCACCTGGTAGAATGCAATGCCCTCCATCCTAACACAAGATCCCACAAAGCACCACCACCCTGGGTTATGTTGTGTGAAGCACAGGGACACTCTTGGGACTCTTAGCCAAACAACTGCCAGGACAACACTCCCAGCCATCCTGTCAGCACAGCCAGCCCACCCCACAGGGAAGCAGAGTCAAAAGGAAGGAAGCATGGGCATGCTGGGAAGGGGGTGGAGGCAATAGCATGATGGGAGTCGTAGTCACAGACATAGCTCACCCCCACAACTGTCCCATCAACACCACTCCTGAACCATGCTCACATCACAGGGAGTGGAGAAGGACTCACAAGATGGCTGACACTGGCTACTGCTGGGGGAGCACAAGGCCCTGCTGCCAACTGTGCACCAACAAACAGCAGGACACCACTGACTGACATCCTGAGAGACAACTTACACTCCCTGCAATGCAAGC